>OY744609.1:10207682-10247682 GCA_963556255.1 Allolobophora icterica | reverse complement strand
AGGTGCCAGAAGACAGATGCTCTTGTCTTGGCATCTTTCTCACTTCTAAGACTGCACAGACTTTGAATTCTGACTAACAAGTCACTGTAGAGCGAAACAAATCAAACCATTATTGCCTTTAAACAAATCACTCTTGCTGAATCATGATTCAGCCTCAGACCGATTCAAGCATCACACTCAGTGAGAATCATCGATGATCAAACAATCACAGCTGAACAAATCATGTTCACATAAGTCCAATCACATGAATGAGTGTGATTTTGAATATTGTAATGTGAAGCCACAACCAGGCATCACAATTGAGCACCACAGCTGTCGAATTCCCCTGGGAATTCCCCTGGGAATTTTTAGGCACTGGCACTCAAGAAATATGGCTACACTAGTACTTTGCACCTTCTTATTTCAAGTGTGAAGTCCAGTACTTGAAAAAAGTTGTAGGCTTTGTTTCGTTTCTGGCTATCATCTCTTGTACGGCGAGCGCTTTGTCCAATCCACTCCAGTAGTCCTCGATCCAATTGATCCTCTTCCAGCTGATGATCAAAACAAAGAAATATAGTTTTCTTAAGTACTGTCAGAGATCCGGGTTGAATAAGACCAGAGTTTTGAAAACCATTTTAAAATAAGAAACCATAAATATACATATTAAGAAGAGCAGTCCCTTAAGCTAGCCCTGAGGCAGCCATGGCTATGAAGTGTTAGCAACTTCATTTCTTAGCCTCACCATATGAGGGCGGATGGCCAGTCATACTCCCTTGCCGTCTCATCTTCCCACTGACAGTGTACAGTGAGTGTACTCATTATAGCTGAGTAGGCTAGTGGTTGCAGATGGAGCAGAAATCTCGAACTAAATTTCTGCCCTGGCGGGGATTGAACCTCACAATTGACAGTCCAGCAAGCTAACCACTATATACACTATCGAGCATCCCCTGAGTACACAATGTCGTGCCTCCTCATGAAAACTCCTTAGAAGTGCTCCTGGCCTGACAAAAACACTATTTAATAGAATGAATGGTCTTTAAACGCTGATTAAACAGAGGCAAAGAAAAGGTAACACGGTCATGTTGTAAGTTGTATGGCAAGGCTTTGTCGAATCCGCTCCAGTAGTCGAGAGCAAGGGACTGACAGCAGAACTTCGTTGAACTGTAAACGATAATTGCCTAACCTTGTAATCTAACCTGATCCAATCTAACCCATAAACTTCTCTGCCACTATTGCAATAATGAACAACGTAGTAATTAATGACTGAGCAATGTTTGGAAATACCGATATGGGTCAGTAGGACTTGAAATTTAGTACTAAGAGTTTGAATGGATATCCACCTATAAATGCAGATCAAATTGCAATAGAATATTTACCAAGCAGTTAAAAAGACGATAAATAAATTCACAAATGAATTAAATAAATGTTTATCATTCTCCGGTCCATTTATGCTCCATAGCCTTTCTTGTTGTTTCACAGATCTCGATTAATGCTGCCCAATGTGAAGGTTCAGTGGTTTCAAAATGTTACCAGGCTAATGGCTGTTTAACAAAACTGTGTCGTAACAAAGATGATTAGCATCACCCTCCTCCTTTCTCCAGGCTTGGGATTGGCTCCATCACAGGAAGTGTAGTGGCAGAGTTATTTCAGAATGTGATTTTGTTTATGAGAGACCATCAGTTGATGCAGTGGCGGCGCCACGATTTAAAATGTAGTATGGCAAATTAGAGGGTCTGGGTAAAAGTGTACGGCAAAATTCTGTTTTTGCCGTAAAACTTAAAAAGTGGTAACATAGGCGGCGCCGCCACTGAGTTGATGCCTTTATGATAACTGTGTCACCAGAGGATTATAACTGTGTCACCAGATCATGATAACAGTGCCATAGAGGTCTCCTGATTAGATCTGATTAGACCCAGTGCAATTTATTGTGGACTAATATTTCTTAATAAGATTTTCATCAACTCTGACCTGTCAGCTGGTTGACAGTCGCTAGGATCTCCCAAAGAAGTGTACGGCTGGGGACAACTCATATGACTCACTGATGCGTGATACCGAGGTAAAAGTTCTACAGACGAGTCATTTATATGCGCCTTCTCCAGTCTGTACCGTTTCGAAATTTTCTTACAAATGTGACACTGAAATCCGTTAAACATGCTCGGCTTTTCATGATCGTTTAAGCCCCATTCCCTGTTCTGCATATTTTCTAGAAGGAATTTGTTGGCGATTCCCAACTCCTTAAACTCGAGATATCTTTCGTATTCGGAGTCATTGGTATCAAGAAAGTTTATGAATTTGGCCAGCTCCTGGGGCGAGTCAAAATCGTCTGCAACGATGCCCGAATGTTCGTCTGGCAACCAGTCTTTTACTCGGGAGGAACCACGGCAGATTGGAACGGATCCCACGTGAAGAGGCCTGAACAATTTTTCAGTCACATAGTCTGGACAGATAGCATTTTCGAACGCGAGGTGGAACTTGTACTGTGCAATGAACTCTAGAAAATCTTCTGCGAACATTGACTTGACAGGATCACGCAGCAGTTCAGGAAGATCTCGGTTGTTGAGACACTTCCCGTAGGAGTCGACCGGTACGTGTTTCATTAGTTCTTCAACGTATCGATCTCGATCCGAAGGAATGCCACAGTGCGACTGAACATACAGCACTGGGGCAAGGCCAGCTCTCCTCAGCTCATTTTTCCTCTCAAGTGATAGAGGGCGCCTCGACAACAAGTAATCAAGGGACGGCAAGGAGTGTGTGGTGATTGGGTAGTCTGATTCTCTCTTGAATGTTGCAGTGTGGTTGAACTGACGAATCATTGGGCCGTGATTCAATATGTAATTGTTCATTGGCGATTCCTCGTGAATCAAGGCCCACTCGTGGTGTGGCAGGCGAGGCAAGGGAAGATCCTCAGGGTCAAGGTCGGTGCCGTAGAAGTAAAATGCACGAGCCACTGCGCCGTACGATCGATTCGCTGAACTGTAGCAGACGGCCTCGTCTCCGCAATTTATCTCCTTTACATCCTGAAAACCTGTGAAAAGACGACCAGTCCACCACAGGATAAGTGGGACATCTTTTACGAGATCAACCGTCGAAGGGCTTCCGCGTTGGACCCATGCCTCAACTTGTTCTTCAAAAGTAGTCGATGTTTCGCTTTTTCCATTACCGGCGGATAAGGTCAATATAAATAAACAACATGCTAACCCGAATTTAACCAACGACAGAGAAATTGCATGCATATTCACACTTTTAGTGTCTTATGCTACTTACTTGCACAAGTAAATAAAACCCAGAAACCCTCCTAAGTAAAAACTTTCCTGGACCACTGAGTTAAATTTTGAAATAGAGACGCTTTTAATTCCTAGCAGAGCTTACCAATTAAAACCTCAATAAAATTAAGCGTAAGGAACAAGTTATTAAATATTAACAAATACTTTTATTTCGCTTTTTTAGAATAAATCAGTCTAAAAATCGTGTTTGACTCTGTGACATGTAGATGATGTAGCTGCAATATATATACATGTACGGTCATGGAAAGTGCAAAGCGGCTTCAGTACTAATTGCCTAAAAAGGATTTCTGTCTTGCAAAAGCTTCACCACAGGTTCAAGCGCTTTTTATTTAAAACAATCAATCCTACAGCGAAATTAAGAAAAAGATTTGTTTATGGAGAATTTTGTGAAAAACTATTCGTCGTGAACAGGATTCGAACCTGTGCGGGAAGATCCCATTTGATTTCGAGTCAAACGCCATAACCACTCGGCCACCACGACTCATGCAGAGAACTTTTTAGTATTCTCTTAAGACATAATCACACCAATGCCGTCTTTGTTGCGACAATTTATTTCAATAAGTACTTGTTAATTTTGTCAGAGAAACCAAATGAATTTAAACGTTACACGAAAACACAGAAGAGGAAACGAAAACAGTGAATTAAAAAATCCCAAACGCTGCCCTGTATCTATAATACCTCAACGCAATCCAAGCTCTAACCATTTACTCACGCAAACATTTAGCAAATCCTAAATTTGTATAAAGCACGATGTCAGCAGATACATTGTAAGCCTTAAATTAAATAAATTAAATAATTAATTCCTCAAATGTTTTGATTGCATTCATCAGATGCCGCTAGCTTTTTGTCAATCGCCAGGTTTAAGGCCTCCGCTTGTGTGGCGCGATATCGAAAGGGGAACTAGGCAGAACGCTTTCCCTGTTGACTCGATATCGAAAACGTGTAAGAAAGTCGTGGTTTTTCGTTGCACTATCGTATTTTACCATCTTATGAACGAAAATTTAAGTGTCTGGAAACGTTAGAAGCGCATGGTTTAATTTTAATCGACGTTTTTGAAGCAGTTCTGCCATTTTTGGACAGTATTTGACGTTACCGTTTGGGGACTTCCGATGTGAAAGTGGGTCAACCATGTTCACAACTGGATTTTCTGCCTCTCAGTTATGCAAGTGTATTTTAATTCGATTTGGTTGTTCTGGAAAGGACTGCATGGTTACGTATACTAAGAATGGTTACCGATTCGCAAATGTATCGGATATGTGCACATTTTCTTTGTATAGGAGAATATTATTGTTCGATCATATGATTATTAGATTTTTTTTTATTAAAGACCCTAGGTGGGTCTATTCCACAGATTATAGCACCATTTAAAATTCGGCACAACCTGCACTTTCTTAGCTGTCAAATATGTTGCCAGTTGGTGACAGATAACACCATCCAGTTAGTTATCTGACTGTCGGCCTGACCCCTTTGAATCTTGACCTGGGACCGATTGTTACTCCCCTTTCCCTATCGATTTTGTTTTGACTAAGCACCTGTGAACGAGCTGGTTCCCAAAACTTCGCTTTTGTGTGTGCTGGAGATTCCGATTACGAAATAACCATAGACTATGGTTGACATGTTGTTGAAATTAAGTAAGTAAGGGAGTAAGTAGTCTTTATTTGTATCTGACAAGCACATATCATTACACTGTATAAAAATAATTATATATATTTGAAATAAACTATAACAGGAGCAGATCATAAAGTCACACATGCACAACCAAATATAACTAAAGATACATCGATTAACAAAAGTACTTCAAACAGTTTAGATTTAACAATAATCAAGTATTGTTGATCAGCAGTTACAAGGCACAGGAAATACCACTACAGCAGCACATCCTAGTAGGGATGAGTGCCAACTCAAAATAACAACTCTATTTGGTTGTTACTCTTTGTCTTAAATAAAGCAACATGCAACAGTATTTATGTAATGTTCAACTATTCTGTAACTGCAAATACAACCTTACAAGCAGTGATGCTGCCTAATGTGACTGCTAGACAACTCTCTTGCTGAAAATGAAAAAGACGTTATAAAAGTAGTTAACTGCAAAGCGAGATTTTGTAGTTTAACTACTACTGAGCTACAACTACACTGCATTATTGAACTAGCATGTTACTAAGCATATATACTTTAGAAAAAGTAGTTAAATACTTTTTTAAATACATCAACAGGAGTTTACTAGTGGTTGACTACAGAAGTTAACTACTGCCTATTGCTGGAATGACAATGCATTTGCATTATGCAATAATAAGTAATATTTTAATATACGATAATAATATAATATATCAAATGTTTTCATTTTGTGTCGCTTACCCTGCAGGATTTTCCACAGAATCTTCTTATGAGTTACAAGGAACAGATCTGTTTAAAGAAGTCAAATCAACGTCGTCATGACTACACGAGCAAATGTTGCAAGTCGTCGAAGTCGCAACGCTAAATCTCTTAGCGTAAATCAAACCCAGGACTGTGATTCTGAGAGCGAGACAGCGGTGACATCTACTTCGGGTCAGAAGATGACGGTTGTGCCTGCCACAAAAACGGTGAGACGAAAGCGGGCATCAAGGTCACCAGGAATGTCAAGGTCAAGAGGAACGTCCAAGTCACCAGGTGTGTCAAAGTCAGCTGCTCTATCTGAATCAGACGTTGTGTCAATTTCGCCCATGGTCTTCAAAGCGCCAGTTTTTTCGAAGTCGCCTGCAGCTGCAGGGTCTCCAGGGGCATCAAAGTCGCACGTGAAGTCGCCATTAGCATCAGAATCAAGCGAGGCAACTGATTTGCGTGTTGCCTCGAAGGCGCCAGGCGTCGGCAAGCAACCGTCACCGTCCAAAAAACGTCGTTGCCAAGCAACGGTCGTCAAGGAGGAGCAAGTCAAGGAGGAGGCAGATGCTGCTGAGGACAGGTCAACCGAAGACCAGTCTCCCGGATGCCAGCGGTTGCTGATGAGGGAGTGGCTGTTGCAGGAAGTGGAGCAGAATAGGATTCCTGGTCTCGGTTGGCTGGACAAGGGGAGGAGGCTGATCCGCATTCCGTGGATCCACGCATCCAAGGACGGATGGTCAAAGGACTCGCACTGCAAGCTGTTTGAAAACTGGGCCATTTATACAGGTCAGTAGAGTTTCTGTTACGTTTAAGACATTCTCTCATTCGGTCTTACGATTCATCTGTTTCAGCTCTTGAGACTCATTTGTTGAAGCTCTTGAGACTCATTTGTTGAAGCTCTTGAGACTCATTTGTTCCAGCTCTTGAGAATCATTTGTTCCAGATCTTGGGACTCATTTGTTTAAGCTCTTGAGACTCATTTGTTCCAGCTCTTGAGACTCATTTGTTCCAGCTCTTGAGACTCATTTGTTTCAGCTCTTGAGGCTCATTTGTTCCAGCTCTTGAGACTCATTTGTTTCAGCTCTTGAGATTCATTTGTTTCAGCTCTTGAGGCTCATTTGTTCCAGCTCTTGAGACTCATTTGTTTCTGCTCTTGAGACTCATTTGTTTCATCTCTTGAGACTCATTTGTTCCAGCTCTTAAGACTCACGTGTTTCAGCTCTTAATACTCATCTGATTACATTTAAATCGTCAGCGACGGGAAAGATGGATGGACCGACAAAGCCAAAAATAGCTCGAATTTTCACTTGCAGTGTGACTTATAATCAAGCATTCCAATAAACAAACTTTTCTCTTCCTATCAATCCATTCATTTTCTTTTTCAACTCATCATATGACGGGCAAAATACTCTAGTGATGACATAAATACCTTCATCAAAATCACTGTCACCATCACCATCGTAACGTTTGCAATCATCGTCCATCATTACCACCATGTATCTTTTCTTCACCTCTTTATCCTCTTCCTCTGCCTCATCATTTTCATTGTCATCATCATTGTCTTTATCGTCGTCAATGCTATTGTTATCATGATCAGTATCACTTTCCTTTCTGTTCCTGGATTTCCCAGGGAAGTACGACGCGAGCAAACAAAAACCGGATCCGAAACGGTGGAAGGCGAACTTCCGCTGTGCTCTGCACTCGCTCGCAGACATCAAGGAAGAGCCAGATATGAGCAAGAAGAACGGAATGGAGGGATACAGAGTCTATCGGGTCGAGGATGCGGTCGACAGGAAAGGTCACAGAAGTAAGGTTTTGCTATAGCCACATCTGTTGTTGACCGAGGACGCTGGAGATAATTTATTCGTAACCATCGCCACCTAATGGTTAGCGTCAGGAACTGATGATGATGATGATGATATCTGCTGTTCTGATTGCTGTGCTTAGACTTAGCACCATAAATAGCTAAGGAAACTTTTATGATTATCTTAAGAAACGCCTCTGTAGGTCTGCGCTATAACTGTGATTCTTTGCCGTTTTGAGTTCTTAAAAGGCACCATACCAGTTTCAGATACATATGTACATACATACTTGTCATACATACATACATACATACATACTTGTTATACATACATACATACATACATACATGCATACACGTAAACACATACATGCAAACATACACTCATACAAGCACATAGTACATACACGCTTACACATATACGTACGGTGCATACATACATACACACATGCATAGCATACATATATAAATATGTACATACATTGTTACATACTATAAATATGTACATACATTGTTACATACATATGTACTTACGTACATAAATACGTGCATACATGCATTATGCATACTTAATGTGCATACACACTTACATACATATTCATGTACAGGCATACTTGCACATTGTGATGCTGAAAGTGAATTGTTATAACAATGCTATGAAATGAAAAATTCAGATCAGACAACTGAATGAAAATAAATATAACCAGATCAGTTCTGGTCAAGACTCAGAGACTTTCAGCTCTTACGGACTGATTTTCTGAATTTTGATCTGATTACTTCTTGATTTTGGTGCACTATAGGTTGATGTCTTGTGCATGTGCATTAGACACTGGAAAAATAGAAGTTACTAATTACAATTACAATCAGATTCCAGTGAAACCGAAGATCAGCCTTTGTTTTTAAACATGAACGTACTTTTGCAGAGCACAAGGTGTTGACTCATACTCCAGCTGTTGAGTCTCAGACACATTCTTCAGTGGGACCATCTGTACGTTACAGTTCCGAAATAATTTGTAACCCGGAAGAACACATGCATGTATGTATGTATGCATGTGTGCATATGTGTATGTATGAATGTACATGTGTGTATGTATATATATTAGTATGTAGGCTTGTGTATGTGCATTTGTGTGTATGAATGTACATGTGGGACATTGTGGGTGTATACCGGTACGTATGTATATATATGTGTAGAGGTATGTGTGTGCATATGTATGTATGTGTGTATGTATGTATGAATATATATTTATGTATGTATGTGTGCATATATCTATGTATATGTAATGTATGTATGTTTGTATGAATTTATTTATATGCATATCTTTCTCTATGTATATATGTGTGCACTTATATTTATGGATGTTTGTGTATGTATGTACTTTTATTAACATTTAACTTTTTTGCTTTCTGCAAATTCTTATCTTAAATTTTATTCATTTATTGTTCAATTTTATACATCACCTAGTCTGCCATCTCACATTAACTTTTCCCTAACCAAGTTGGCACTTCTGTTCTTGAATTTCTTACCTTACCCTATGTTGCCTTTAACTTCTGCCTATCTTCTGGAGACTGTGATTACAATTTCATTTACTGTACCGTAACCACTTTCCATAAATTTACAATTACCATTATCAATACCCTAATTACCATGTCATCTTTTTGCATTTATTTCTGCAGCAGCATGTGCAACCGCTGGAGCCTTGCAGAACATCTCCTATTTCAACCACATCCAACAACTCTGTCTACATGCAAGATTTCACCGATTCTCTGGGACAACCCATTTTAATACTGCCGCCTGATGGTGTCTTTATCGCCTGCAGCGCGGAGTTCATCCGCGACACAGTCTGCCCCAGCGACGGTATATACACATCGCTTAGCAACGTGGTTGTTCCCAACGGCGATGGTGTCGAAGTTGCTGTTGTCATGGACAACCAAGAAACGCTGACGAGCGTGGAGTCTGTTTCAAGCGGCAGAAACTGCATTTCAGAACGCGATATCGTCTCACTGCGAAATCTAGATCACAACTACTTCAGTAAGATTTGCGCTGGAGCTCTATAAATGCTACTTTGTTATGTTATATTGCACAAATTATATTACCGTACTCTGGTAGCAGTGTAGTGTAGTCGTAGTTATACATCTGGTCATTTATATAGCCCCTTTTAAGGGCCTCTCAGGTGTGCTCTTATAATAATAATAATAATTTCCTTTATTAATTCAAACTGACAAACGCAGTAAGATTACATTGAAACATGACAGTACAATCAGACTTGCAAGGCGCCGCCCTACAGGGGGGTTACAGGAATCAATCCGCGAACCTAATGTTCTCCTGGCCATGAGTGTTACCATTACTCTATCCCCCCTCCCATTACTCTATCCCCCCTACCCATTATTATTATTTTATTTCTGTGCTTATGTAGAGGTTTTTTCGTATTTTTACTTGTGATGAAACATTTTAAAATTTTAAATAACTAGAATAGTAATCTTGAGAGAGTGTTTGGATGGGTGAAAAACTGAGTGAGTAATTGATCGGGTGACTGATAAGTGAGTGAGTGGGTGGGTGGATGAGTGAGGGGGTGAGCGATGATCTTTTTTGTGTGCATAATTTCGTTATCATCCCTCCCAGGTCCAAAATTTGTTTCAAGATTTGGTCTCCACTGTTGCCCCATTCAGCTATAAATAATACAATGACTGTAAACTTACCATGGGAATCTCAGGCTGAAAATGAGAGAACTAGCCACCCACCCTCATAAGCCGAGGATAAGAAAAATGAAGTCGCTAATGCTTCTTATTCGTGGCTGCCTCTCGGCTAAGTTAAGGGACTGTTCTTCTTTATAATCATGTTGTTCTTTCTTGTCAAGTATGCAAGTATCTAGCGATTATCTCATCTTTCAAGTATGGTACCAAGTCATGTGTTTGGAACTGCTTTAGAGGTTCAGATTCCAACAACGGTGGAAAACTTTGTTGACGATGATGGAACATCTTCTGCAGGACAAAATCCCAAGATCCAACGAAAGAACACTCTTCGATGAAGGACGACGAAAGTTTATCTTGTTTTTATAATGTCTTTGTTTCGTTTTCCTTGGCTCTTGGCTGGGGCTTGTATTGAGTATTTTGTACAAAAACATTTGCGCGCACATGTTGGGTTAAGAGCTGGGTGGAGAAAGTTTCAGGTTAAGGTTAAAACAATGGTCAAACATTAAAAGTTTCAAGGGGTAGAAACTAGGAAGTTACTGAAGCACTTGTGCTTGGCATTGAGTTATTTTGTGCCAAGTCTCTTTTGCTTGAAGGTTTGAAGAGAATTTGAGGAATTATGGGAAACACATGGGTGAAATGTTTAGAGTTTGAAAACATCAAAGTTGTAAATATATAAATATGTAACATAATATAAATTCTGATTTATTGATTGATTGCAAAATCAATCACACTTGCAGTGTTAAGAAACAGTTAGTTGAAGGTTAATTGAAAACTTTGGTTGAAATGTTTATTGTTTCAAAAGATCACAGCTACAAAATTACATGTGCTTGAAGGTTCAGAATGCAGAATGCGATCAGATAGAGAAATGTTTGAAACATCAAAGTTTACTGTGAAAGGTTACGTTATGAATCTAAAATGTTTACGGAGTTAACCGTTTTCAAAGAGACGAGAAGTGGTGAATTCCATAGTTAGTTAAAATGTTCATGATGTAATTTTGTACCTGCAGCTGTTAAAGGATGCAGGGTGGTTTATATAAGAAAGGAAGAGCTCTAAGTTTAAACTGATCTTCATCATGATTATTCGTCATGATTATCAGCAGCATGCCCCTCTCCAGAGCGTCACCACAACTCTGCCGGTCTTGTGATTGTTTCCAGGTTGCATGTAGCCTAAAGTTCAGTGGTTGAAGATCCGCTTCCATCTTTGTGTCTGTGTACTTGACCAACTGGTATCTTCCAGCTCTTCGAGAGATGGGAACTCAATGCTTGGAGCACCCTTACATGGTCCTGCCTGCTATCGTCATTTGAAGTGACCTTCTAGTTTCAATCATTTCTGAGATCCGAGTCTGTATTGTGCACCTGTATAATCTACAATACAACTGCATTTGATATTGCCCCCTTCCAAAGTTCAGAAATGGACATACGACCATATGCGACAGAACATTGATGGTGCTGAGCAATTGTGCGTGAAGGACTTGCTCAAGGTCCTTAAACAGTGATCGCCTCGGTGGAGGGTCAAACCTGTGTGCTCCGCATTAAAGGCCAAACGCTCTAACCAGTTGCCTACTGTGGCTCCACTCTACGCTTACCATGCCTTTATGTTTCTGAAGTGATATTGGTGCAGACTACAGGATTCAATGATTCACTTCAAGCCCCATTGTTGTTGGAAGGCATCCAACTTCTGTGATTGTCCAGGTCATCTCAGTCCCATAGAGGAGCACAGGTATAGGTTGTTGATGAGAGTGTGTAGTTGAAAGCGCTATTACCATTTCCAGAGAGACCAAATAAATTAGTTACTTACTTTATGGTACTTAGCTTTGGAGTAATTTGTTTTCTTCGGAGATATGGTGTTTTTCTTTGAGGTGATGGGAGTGTTATCACCATGTAGCATATTTATGTAATGAATTAATACTCAGTGGCGTCACTAGGGTTGGTGTCACCCAGTGCGGTAAGTCATGGTGTCACCCCCATTAGAAGGCTCAAAAAAGTAAACTAGCATAGAGTTTCAGCTTTAGGTAAATTGATACTGATGCAGTACATGTAAGCTGGGCTTACGAAAAATGTTTTTATTGTTATCTGTTTATGTTAATTTCAAAATAGTAAATTTCTGCTGAAACTCTGCACAAAAACCTTTTAGACAGTCATTTTGGTGTCACCCCTCTGAAGGGTGTCGCCCGGTGCGGCCCGCACCCCTCGCATCCCCCGAGTGATGCCACTGTTGATTCTTGATATGTAATCCAGTGGTTTAGATTTTAGCATAGTGTATTGTAATGTTTGTGACACAATACATGACCGTGCGTGCATTGTTGTCGAATTCGTTGAATATTGGCTAATAGAAACCCGTTCAGTGTTTGTGCCTGAGCCCAACACTGGTCACACTTCCTGTTTACTGTGCTTTGCTTTGCAAACTGATGTAAGAGTCTAGTTCTAAATGACATTTAACACCATATTATAGGGTAGTACGGAAAGCACCGCTTATTGCGGTTGCTCTTTGAGCAGTACTACACAAGTGTCTAGTTACAATGGTAATGTAATGTAAAGTGTAATGGATACTTCAATTAGAGGCTGTGATTAGCTAATTGATTCTGTACAGTTCTTTGTTTTGCGTATTGAAATGATCACCAGAGGACTTTGAAGAAGCAGCACCTGGTGCTTTCGTCAAATGCTTAAATACGCTGTGTTTAGGGTGTTGACAGTTACAGCCATACATGTGTGCATGCATGCATGCGTGTGTACATTTGTACATATTTAATCTGCAAGAATTCAGAAAAGCTACAATGAACTGATGAATACGTTCAGCTTTTCTCATTCACTAACATGTGACTGTTTCGTAATTTTATTAGATAGAGCTGCTAAAGTGTAAATAATGTAATTTAATTTAAAGACGTGGGAAAGTTTTTGCAACTGTGTCATTTCTAAATTATCTTGTCAAACTGCTTAAATGGCCAAATATTTCAATCGGCAGTTTAAATTATTTAAAATTCTATGATATAATTGTGGGGGTCTGATAACTGTTGTTTATTTTTGAGGTGTTCTCAAGGACTGGCTGTATGTTGAAAGTGCCCTATCAATGTGGACTAATTAATCTGAAGTTGTCAGAGCCTTATGATATGCCTTTATGATCCCTGTGCAATGTAAAAGGGATAATGCTGAAAAAGTCAGTGTTTAGTGCTAAACTGCAGTTCGTGTACAGCACATTAAACAATATGGCATTTAAGTTAATAGCTTTGCTTATGTTGGCCCCTCTAGTTGGAACCGTCTTCCTCAAGAATTGTGGCTTGAGCTCCTCAGTCTTTCTCTCTTCCTCTGTTCCGGAAATGCCCGAAGTCCATTTAATTTGTTAGCGATAGTAGCACTGACTTGGGATGGGAGCATCTCTGAATTGTTGAATGGCGCTTTTATAAATGTTCAATTTCAGTTTTAACACTACTTCGTGTTAAGCAGAATGGCACTTAAACTTGAGTTCGTAACAAGTTCTCACTGTAGGTGTTAAAATTCAAGTGGTACTTTACTCTTGATTATCAGAAAACCTTTGAATAGGTTTTTCACTTTGGTCTTCATTTACGCTGAATGTTTTATCTGGGATTAAGATTGCTAAAGGGATATGAAGCGGCAACGCGTCAGCCAATCACAGCTCGTCTTTTCTGATGCATCGCAGGCGATGTTTGTGGCTTCATCCGGGTACTTAGCAGGGGATGATTTGAAATAAATACAGCACATGGCATCGGTCTAGACGTGTTTTTTTTAGCGATTTACAGTTAGGGACATAATTATGCGTTTTCTTATTAATAAAAGTCGTTTTTATTTAGTTATAACGTCAGCTGTAAGCGACCCATGTTTGACTAGCCGATCCGTACAAGGGTACCGGAAGTAAAACTCAGCCACACACATAATCTAGACCAAAGACACTATATTCATCAGCTTCATATCCCTTGCAATCTTAATCCCAGGTTTTATTTTTCATTCTGGTATAATTAGTGCCATAAAATTATTGATGTTGATGATGATGATAATTACTTTATTGACATTCGTTACATTATTCATAACAATCATGTTAACAGTAATTGCATTATTTACCCCAGTTGTAATAATATTGCTGATGTCATCGAATGTTTTAATGAAGTGAAGAGAATTCTCTTAAGGGGGCAACATTGCATTAATATATTGATGACATTATTATTATTGTTGATGTTGTTGTTGTTGTTATTTGGCTGAAGGTATATTATGATCCAGATTAGGCTTTTTTAGCGAGGGGAAGACAACAGCACGCTTCTGCGATGGAAGAATACACCCTTCAGCAAGCGACCTATTAAATAGATAAACAAGAAAGGGAGCATGGTCATCTAAAATGTCACTCATAACAAAAGGGGGTAGCGGATATATTAATATATTATATTAATATATTGATGACATTATTATTATTGATGACATTATTATTATTGTTGTTGTTGTTATTTGGCAGAAGGCAGCTATGATCAGGTTCTTAAAACAACGTACAGAGATAGTAAAATGAACGCCTGCTACGGCTTGTCAAGTTAATGTCAAGTTGTCAGAACTTGTCAATTTCTGGCTGAGCAAAAGTGCCACGGCTGGCATTGGCATTGCAGCGTTGAATGGTAATAGCAAAACACTGAAAGAGGCAGCAGGTTTATTTAGGATCTTCAGAAACTTCAGGTAGGCAGCACCCTAAGTCTCTAATGAAATCCACTGATATTGATGGATTTCGAACGTACGAGTAACAGAGTGGTATGTTGAGAGAAGTTGATTGTAAATCTGCATTTTTCTGGATGCCACCAGTTCTGTAGCTGCTCCGGCTGATATCAAATCAAATCAAATCAAAAATCTTTTATTGCATCCAAAACGTATGACACACTGAACTTGTAAACAAGAAATGTTAGTAATACACGTCACTGGAGGCAAAAGGTGACCCTAAAGGGAAGAGTTTTCCCGCTAGGTAGGGACACCTACTTGGTAATTGAACTTTACTTGTAAGGCTGTCGTCATAGGGAAGCCTCGGTTACAGCTTCTAGAGAGAAAGATACAAATATAGCGCCGGTGTCCCGAGATATTCTATCCCCCCTAAAGCGTATCCCCCCGGATGGAATAAACCGGTTTAGAGTATCCGGTGGGATGAACCATTCTATCCCCCTCGTCATACGCATCACGATAGCCTCGACGAAATTCCAGTCAAAATCACCAAAAACAAAGTAAATTGATTTCAGGGCGACGTAGGCCTACAAACTAAAGATACGCAATTCAAAAATTTTATGTGTGCAATAAATCCAAACAGTACGACTGAATACACTTAGAAACTGCCAAAAATGCAAACTAAACCGAATACTCCATTTCGCTAAGGAAATTGTCATGAGATAAGCAGAACAAAGAAAGAATGTAAAAGTGTAAAAGTAAGAGAAGGCCCACACGCCGACATGTGCCCCAAAGCGCTTTCAGGTCATTCTTTATATCCAATGCTTATGTATCGTTACAGACGGTGTTCAATAGGAACGATTTTAAGCGAGTTTTAAATAGAAAGATATTTGAAGAGAGACGGATATCGGAAGGTATTGTTTTCCATAGTTGAGGCCCAAAGAATTTTATACTAAACACACGTATATATAATTAGTACGAGCTCTGGTAGATCGGTAGGTGTCAGCATTCCTAGTATTATAGGCGTGGATGCTGCTTATTATTATTTTTGTTATTACTATTATTATTATTATTATTATTATTATTTTTTTTTGTACATTTGTTTATCAAACAAACAAAACATCACTCGACAAGTTCTGGCCGCATGAAAGTTCCTATGAAGGCAACAGCATTGAAGCGTTATTATTATTATTATTATTATTGTTATTATTATTATTATTTTTATTATTATTATTATTATTATTATTATAAGTTTATAATTACCCACATTGACATTGCAAAACAGTAATAATGCGAGGGTATGGTGATTAGTTGATACTGTATCTGCTAGGTCCAGAACCTCAAGAACTACCAGGTACTGTTCCAAAGTCATGGACAATGGAGAGAGTTTAGGAAAAAGTTATTCCATAATGTTGTTTGATAGAGTGGTTGCTAAATCGGTTCTTGTTGCACTTTTTGTTGTTGATGAATTTCAGATCTCATTGATCATTGACTTTGTTGGGATTGAAAAATTCAATCACTTCAGTCAGTGCTGTTTATTTAAGGCAATCATATTAATATTAATAATAATAATAATAATAGCAGTAGTAGTAGTAATAATAATAATACTAATGTGGAACTATTTTCATCCATCAGCACTTATCCATGAGATCCACCAATTAATTCCTGTTGTATTTTTACAACCTTCTCCACCAAACAAAACATCAGCGAAGATTAGCCATTCCAGCAGAAACGCACTGGTCATAATTTTGGTAATCCGAATGGATCATAATTATATACCTTGGGAAAAAAATATTTATTAATAATTTTGAATTTATGATATTAATATTAATAATAAAAGTATTAATATTAAAATTTTTGTTTTATTACTATTAGTACTTGTTAGGACGTGTACTAGTTGCTAGACCCGTATTCGGAGTTACTGAATAATGTCTGCATGTAGGCCTAATAAATTGTTTTAATATAAAGTATTAGGGCTGCTGTATTTGAATGCATGCTCTGCATTGACACCATTTTTTATTGGACAGATGTAAGTGTAATGTTTGTTGTTTAGCTGGCTTAATGAAAAAACTAACAGTTTAATCGGTTGAACTTTCTGTTAAGCGGAATATGATCGTGTAATTATAGTGTTTGGCGCTTTACAAAGTGGACAGTTGCATTTTGAAAGTATTTTAAAGATGATGACTTTATCTTTCTCATGGATCATTTGCCTCTTTGTATTGTATCAGCATCAGCAGCTTTTGTATGCTTCTTAGGGTTATGACCAGTGATGGGCACTAAACTAATTTTTTTTAGTTAAACTAAAACTATTTTCCAACTAAAAAATATAGTTTAACTAAAGTTGGCAACTAATTTTGGAAAGTAGTTAACTACACTAAAAAAAGTAGTTAAACTTTTTCAAACTTTTTCCAATTTTTAATGACAAACATTTTCACAATAAAAGACGTTAAGTGAACTGTAATAATGCAGAGTGTCAATGACAATTTCACCTTCAACTATGCAATGTGTACTCTTCTAGCATACAGTCACACGCATACTGTATAAAGTAGTGTATGAATTTGAAAACACAGGCTGTTAATGCTAAAATCATGCAGTGTTAAAATGTTTTTCATTGACAGTGTTCAATGTTCATTGTGGAAAAATAGTTGCATATTGCTGATTTTTTTTAGTTAAACTTTTTAGTTAGCAACTAAAATTTTTTAGTTAAACTATGGTTTTAACTAAACTATTTCTTTTTAGTTAAACTTCACCCTTAACTAATTTTTTTAGTTAAACTAAAAGTTAGCAACTTTTTAGTTAACTATTGCCCATCACTGGTTATGACAGATGAAGTTTTTCCTGTCCCTGCTAACAATTTGTGATTTGGCAGCAGTGATGAGGAGTGAAATGTATGGGGAGTGTGCGTCTTCGACTGGATGTAGCCGTAACCAGTTGGGGGCCATCCATATATCACGTACGCATGGAGGGGGAAGGGGAGTAACACAAATGCATGTGTTTGCGTACGCTTGCGAACGGAAGCAGGGGGGGTTTAAACCTATAATTTGTCTATATTGGCCCTCAAATTGATTGGCCTTCAAGTGAGCCAGAGTTCAGTCTTTCAGCTATCAGGTACTGTCAGAGGAAATAGGACTGTGGGAGAGGTGTCACTTATAAGATCTTCCGCCCTTACCTCTGAACGCTATTATTAAACTATCACAGCTGAGCAGTGAGTCCATGGATTACTCATCCTTCAATCTGGCCTAAAGTATAGACAGCCCTGCCGAACCGACACATTCTGCAGCTGGTCTGGGGGTGGGGTGTGCGTCAAGCGTACGTACGCAGGTGGGTCTGGGGTGGAAAAAAGTACGCTTGGGAGGGGGAGAGGGGTCAAATTTTCACGGATTTTTGCGTGCGTAACATATGGATGGCCCCTTGAGAAGAAATCTGGGCGGGGTCGAAATTTATATGGAAATAGATCTGTGATGGGAGATGATCTGAGTCATTTGGGTGGGGTCGAAAGACCTGGGACCAGGATTGAAATGCCTGGGTACAGTTTTGTCCATAGTGCGACCGTACGTTACCTCCCGGAAAAACGTACGCGTACTGTACGTACGTTATCGAAAAAAATAACGTACGCGTACGGTAAAAATGCCACAAATTTATCTGGTCATTCACAAAGAACCTCAATATAACTATGGTCTTATACGTTACGCGTACCGTACGCGTACGTGAAAATGATCAGTTTAACTCTACAGTAGGCCTATTAGTCTCTCCGTACGCAGGCATATTTATTTACGAACGGTACGGAAATTTAGTATTACCAATAAAATGACCATCCTATAAAGTGTGCCGTAAAATCTTAATATTCTTCACATTAGACAGAATATTACCAATTTGAATTTAAAAAGTTTGAAAGTAGAGATCATTGAACAGCCACAGATGACTGATGTAATGGTTAAAATTGGTAACGACCGTCAATCACAAACTATTATTGACTTTTGTTGGGCATAATGTTATGTATTTATTTTCGTCATGAATTGATGTGAACGTACGGTAACGTACGGCATAATAACGTACGCGTACTGTACGTACGTTATGGAAAAAAATAACGTACGTACAGTACGTACGGTCGCACCTTGGTTTTGTCTGCATATAGCGTCCCATATATAGGAATATGCGTCTCAGCTGGGCTTTGCTTAGGTATGCGGACACAGAGGGCTGGAGGCTTGTGAGAATGCCGGTTTGCTCTCGCTCTCTCCCAGTCTACGACGGTGTGCTGTGTCCCATAGGGCATTGTTTCCGACGTGGGGGGGGGGGGAGGGCGTGGAGGGGGGAGGGCGTGGGGGGGGGCGCTTCAATGTCTCGGCGCTGTTAGATAATGAAAGCTTCGTGTAGTTTATAAATAAAGAGGTCGTTGGTTGTAAGTCAATGGTTTAATATAAATACAAAACTGTCTATGCCCTTTGTTATTAATTAGTTGAAGCTGAGTTGGATTAAAGCGCTTGCATCTGTTGATTTCTCTTAATATCTGTCTGTCTGACTGCCTATTGGTGTGTCTGGTTCTGTATACAACTATACATGTACGTTGATATGCCTGCAGATAGGTCTATCGACTTGTCTGTTGTCTGTCTGCCTGCCTGTGTCTGTCTATCTGTTTGTCTGTCTGTCTGTCTATCTATCGTATGTGTCTGCCTGTCTGTCTGTGTGTCTATCTATCCGTCTGTCTGTGTCTGTCTGTCTATCTGTTTGTCTATCTATCCGTGTGTCTGCCTGCCTGTCTATGTGTGTGTGTGTGTGTGTGTGTGTGTGTGTGTGTGTGTGTGTGTGTGTGTGTGTGTGTGTGTGTGTGTGTGTGTGTCTGTGTGTGTGTGTGTGTGTGTGTGTGTCTGTGTCTGTCTGTCTGTCTGTCTGTCTGTCTGTCTGTCTGTCTGTCTGTCTGTCTGTCAGGTTGTATGCTGGTGGTGGAGAAGATATGATTAAACGACGCTTGTAATGCGAGACGTAGACGTTGACCAAACAGTTCGTAGGTCCTGAGTTTGATTTCAGTTATCGCTGATTTTGGCGTAGTGTCTTCTCTCGACCTTCCAACTGCTGGATTCGAATCCTAGCCAGTCGTATTTCTTGTCGCAGCTGCTCAATGATGTCGAGCTGTTCTTGTGTGTCCTGCAAACGACACGATCGACACATTTTGCTCAAAAACATTTTTAAAAACTAACTTTATTGTCAGAAAAAAACCGGCCGTGGCTAATAATACCACGTCTCATAACGCAGTGAATGTTTGTGTCATGTGTTTCTACCATTTACTTTTCCATCTCTCTGCCTTTGTTTATTCACTATTCCTGTCCTTTGTCCCACTTTTCTCACAATTTTTGGCTTTATCCGTATTATAATCAGCGCTCGTGAATAAGCTGGTGCCCTGCGCTTAGCTTTAGATTAGCTTTTAATAAATTTGGAGTTTACGATTGCGATTAATTAGCCCATAGGTCTAGCACTTGTGTTATATGTGACGATTCCGACGGCAACCCTCGCAGAAGTCGGTTTGGACGGGGTGATAGACTCGATGGCGTTCACACTGAAACGGGACCAGTAAAACCAGTCGCGGCGCTACCATGGGTCACGGTAGGTCAATTGACCTGCCTATTTTAATCTTGACCTGCCTTATAACCTTTCTATTTTACTCTTGACAGATCTGGTTGACTGTTTCTGTAATGTGGTGCGTAGGCCTATTATAAGCATAGACTACATGTTCGTGATGTAACTTCTAAGTAGCTAATCAGTAGGCCTGCTCCCAAATCTTTAAACATTAGTAAAGTAACCAAAGTTTAACGTTTTAATTGCTGTTTTTTTCTTCAAATTTGAATAAGCTACAACACTTGGGCTATAAGCGTTTAATAATAATTTTCTTCGTTTTATATAATTATCTAAGCTATGTTGCTTATGTTGAGGTTATGCTGCTTGATGCGTCAAACTCCAACATTAATTTCTTCGACCTGCTGAACAACACCCATGCATGACCCTGATGCGCCCTGCTGAAATTGTATAGCTGGCGCCACCACTGAGCAAAGCCTTCGATGCAGTTTTGAGGGCTCTGGGCCAATTTATGAGACCGTGTCGATAATGACATAGGGCCGATCATACATGAGATAGTTTTGATAGTGAATAGGAGGGGCCTACTCATGAGAACGTTTTGATAATAGACCTATTTTATATGAACGTTTCGATAATAAATATCTATTATTAGCTGAAATACCAAGTTTTGTATCTCAGTCTAGACAGGAATATTCACGCGAGATTTCAAGGCAGCTCTAACTGTGCCAACTCAATTCTTCTATTGTCCATGTCTCTATTTCGTAGTCGTTTAAAGACCATTCAGTTCGATCGTGGTCTTGCGTAATCGGGTCGGGACCATCTCTTACAAGTTTTCCTGAAGTGGCGCTATATAAATAAGCATTGACAATTACAATTACGACTCGTAGACTTACCAGATACTGCGTAATCGTGAGACCCTTGCAGCCAAGAAGTTGTTTCATTGTTGTCTTCAGCCGCACATTTTGCTGTATTAATTTTGAGATCAGATCTTTCGAGAATGCCACTGAAACGCGCTGACGAGCGAGGTTTGTCGTCTTCGAGCTGGACTTCTCGAGGTTAGGAGTGGCACTGGGTTGCCAGTGCCATTGATTTAAACTCGGATGGGGTTGGCTGGTCTGGTTCGCGCCAGACGATTCAAGTGATTCGTATTCAACCCCATGTGAATCGGATTTAGCTGAATCAGGAAGAAAGACAACAGAGAACGATATGACCGCATTAGATGCTGATTCATTTATGACGTAATTAGATGTTGATTCATTTATGACCGCATTAGATGCTGATTCATTTATGACCCGATTTGATGCTGATTCATTTATGACGTAATTAGATGCTGATTCATTTATGACGTAATTAGATGTTGATTCATTTATGACCGCATTAGATGTTGATTCATTTATGACGCGATTTGATGCTGATTCGTTTATGACGCAGTTCATTTGTGACTCAGTTATACATGCTGATTCATTTGTGACGCGGTTTGATGCTGATTCGTCTATGACGCAGTTGTATGCTGATTCAGTGGAAGATGCAATACCTGGTGATGCGGAAAACCCTGCAATGGACACAGAGGCTGGTGCACCTTCGTTGACAACTTTCGTCATCTTCCGTAGTTGAAGAGAAACGTCTTCGTTCACATCCGCAGCCAATCTACCGCCAACCATTTCCGGAAACTGCTCGCTCGCAAGACCGAGATAAGGATAAGCCAGACCGGGTTTTTCCAAGGATGCTATCTCGGTTTCAGATTTCGTGGAAGCGTCTGTTCCCTGTAGCCTGTCTTTTCCTTCACCCCTATCGCTTCCCTTACTCTCAACCCCGCATTCAGCATGGTCCTGCCTGCCACAGGGTGAACTAACGATATTCGATATGTTGGAAACTGAAGAGCTCCGAAAAGACATTGTCTGCTGCGCTATGACGTCACACAGACGTCGTTCGCATCGCAAGAGGGCGCTTTGGCAATTTTCCAGGCGTTCCCGTGTCCTTTCCAGCTCATCCACTTTTTCTCGAAACATCCTCTGCAGGTTATCCATCGCCGTAAGCTTTGCTTTTCCCGCGCAAAGCTCCTGCAGCAGGCGCTGATGCACCGATCGCGGCAGGAGTATGACGTCATGAGAGGGGTCAACCGGTTCAACGAAGCCTGACGTCACAAATGATGACGACGATGACGATATTGACGTAGATGTTGATGACGACGACAATGATGATGATGTTAGAACCTCTGGGTGGTTCATCGTGTTTGCACTAAGACCGACAGTTTTTCAGCATAAACTATTGCATGCATAACACGACATAGTAATACAATACAATGCAATAAAATGCAATACAATGCAATACAATATAGTGCGATATGGCGTGTTCATGACTAGTAAATCCAATCGTTAAGGGTGGAACTTTTGCACCATCCGATGCACAAGTAGGCCCTAGGCCTACAACAGTTTCCTTTCTTAATCTTTCATGAGAACTTCAGAGATGAGTACTACATGTAATAAAATATTAATGCTGATGGTGGTGGTGATGATGATGATGGTGATGATGACTACGACGACGACGACGACGACGACGACGATGATGATGATAATAATAATAATAATAATAATAATAATAATAATAATAATAATAATAATAATAATAATAATAATAATAATAATAATAATAATAATAGGGAATAATAATAATAATAATAATAATAATAATAATAATAATAATAATAATAATAATAATAATAATAATAATAACAATATGCAAAATCATCCTTGCTTAAAGTAATTTTTGCACCCTCTGAATTTCATCTTTTGGGTGAAATAAAATAAAATAACAATAACAATAACAACAATAACAATAACAATAATAATAATTATAATTATTATAATATCGGAAGGATCATACCTACCTCGGGTAAAAAATAACAATAATAACAAATAAGAACAATATAATTAATAAATAGCAAATTATAAGAATTAAATAAAATAACAATACTAACAAAAAAGAGTATAAACATGGATACAAGAGTAAAAATCCTAAAGCATAGATGTGAATTATATTGCGCCTGTATATAGGCCCCTACCTGATTCACAAGGTCGCCAAACCCTATTACGAAGCCGAAAGAATTTGGTCAATTTACGATAATAAACAACTTTAAAGAAAAAATACAAACGATTCAAACGAAAACTGCTTCATTCAAAATCCAAAAACAATCCACAAACAACTCTTATGTCCGTCTAATCAACAGTTGACCTACGTGAAGGCCTAGGCCTCTATATATGCCTAAGCCTAAACGTCCATTAGGCCTAACCCTATAGTCGTGCCGCGATCGTGCGTCGACCTTCAGGTCTATTTTTCTAGTCAAGAGCTGATTAAGCATCGCAGCTTTCGAGTAGCTCTTTCTCGATATATTAAACACTTTCAATTCCGCTGCGTAATCAATCATAAGGCTCGTCCTTGAACATTCACTGGGTTCACTTGCAGTTGTCAGCTCTTCTGCATGGCCTGCATGTAGCGATGATGAAATCCTTCCATAAACTGATGTGTGTGCTTATGTGTGTGTGTGGGTGCGTGCCGTCCTTATAATCGAAACGCTGACCAAGTGATTTTACAAGATCACCCGCGAAGCTACTTCTGAATGTTGCGTCGTTTTCCGAAAACCGATGTAAGTCGCAGCAAATACGAAACCAGCTGCCACTACCCTTTCTGAGTAGCATGCGTGAACAACGACGTGGCTTCTTAGTGGATGTGGCCATCTGTTTGGAATGACCTCCCTCTGTACCTTCGTCTATCAGGTCAGAAGTGTTAGGGCCTACACAAACATGATCCCACCAACATTTTAAAACTGTTCCCTTTCAGGGAGCACCTTTGAGTTAATATCCATGCGGAGCGCTATTTATTTGCCTATACTAAATGAGTAGGCCTATAATAACTGGCCTATATAAATGCATAGGCCCTATAGGCCTACTGAATGCTCTACCTAAATACGCTATGAAATGCTCTGAATGAACCTTATATATAAGAGGTCGTTGGAATGAACGAGCGAACGAATTTTTACCCACTGTCGTCACCACAACAACGAAAACAATAATTATCACTACCATTTACAAAATGGCTTAGGCCTACTAATTGGCCTGCCTATAGGCCTAGCTACTTTGGTTAATGCGTTCGTCCGATGCACCTCTGTGCTTAAGTCTGCCGGTTCGCACACCAATCCTGGTTTTCTTCACAGATTGCACATTTATATTTTCTGGTAATAACTAACCAAGTACGTAAGTTAGTTAGTTAGTAGGCAGGTAGGTAGGTATAGGTTAGTAAGTACACAGGTAGATAGGTAGGTAAGTAAGAAAGCATGCAAGTGAGCCAATTAAGTAATCTTTATTGACGCAGACAAATGCTCTCAAGAGAAAGTACAGCACAATATGCAATATTAAAAACTGTTTTAAAGTCTACCTTAATAAATTAAAGTCTACCTTAATAAATTAAACAGTTGCATCGCCCTGAATTAGCAGCAGCATTAAACTTTACAAAGGCCTACGGTTTGAATTAAAACTAGTAATTTTGCACAGGTCAGCAAAATTTCTCATGCGACGGCACGATCGATTATCTCAAGTCGATGTCCATCAACCGGGGCTCTGCAGCCAATGACACAGTCAAGCCCTAGGCAAGCTAAGTTTACTACTGTTTACTGTTCGACCTCCACAGCGCAGTCAACCTGTGCCAGGCTGCCATTGTCAACGACAGCGTTATTTTGGAAATTACCAGCATCGCTACTTTCGACGAGTGTTTCCTGGTGCATTCACCAGACGGCGTCGTAGCGTTAGCAGCGGGATGGTGTTGAATTATATTTCATTCGCTAGGTGACAGTTGAAAGGTGACCAGCATCTTGCGTTTCGTCCCTATGACAATCTGCAAAGTGCCCCTGCTGTTAAAACCAGCACTTAGCCAGTTCTAATGCAATGTGCCAGTTCTAATGCAATGTGCCAGTTCTAATGCAATGTGATTTAAATTTCCAAAACTTTTTCTCAGCGCAATACAAAGAGAGCAGCGTACAAACCTCCGCTATATAAAATCAAGCCCGCAGTAGCTAGGTTCCTTTGGTCCGTTTCGGTGCCAGGTCAGAATCCGGGGAGGTCAAACCGAGGAGACACCATGGTGCTAAGGTGGAAATCGCTGGTGGTGGTGGTGGTGGTGGTGGTAGTGAAAGTGGTGATAGTGGTGTTGGTCATGGCGTAACCAGGAGAGGATAGCTTGAAAAATTCGGTTTTCATTGTTGAGTGTAAAGCTATCGAGGAGAGGATAAGAGGGGATGGCATTGAGATCGACAGATGAGAGAGAAGGATGCAGTTCCGGATTTACCTATAAGCAGGGCCTTAAAAATTTAATTTTTCGGCGCTTTTAAAATTTTGCTAGGTGTGATATATATATATATATATATATATATATATATATATATATATATATTCATATATATACTAGCTGTAACCCGTGAAAAATCACGGTATACTAAAAACAATTATTATTGCAGTGATAACAATAACGTCATATTATAGGGGAGAGTTGCCCCAAATGGACCGTTGCCTTAATTGGACCACAGCCGATTTACACCCTAGATACCCATTTAACTTCGTTTTCAACTGTTGTATTCTTGCGCAGTTGAATATTGATCGTATCGACGTATACGCAGTTTTACGGAATTCTAAACATTTATTAAATGGCGGTTGAAACTCTATTTCATGTAGTTCTGATCTATTTTTAGCCGTACCTGGCAACGAGGATATACATTTAAGATCAGCTTTTAAAAATGCAATCAAATTTGTTTTAGTTATAGCCAGGTTTCATGTTTGAGCGACAATAAGTGTTTTTAGGCTAAGACTGACGTGGGTTGAACTATCGCAGTGTAGGCAGAAGTAGTCCGTGTTGCCTGGAATGGACCACACTTAGTTTCCTGAATTGGACCGATAATTTGGGGTGGTCCATTTAAGGACACCGGCACTTGCAATGTTATACTGTGCTTGAGGTGCTTATTTATATAATAATAAGTTCCATTGGCTTGTATTATGTCGAACATATTCTTTCAGTTGTATATGTAGATGTCAACGAGTTAAAAAAATGCGGGGACTGCTTAATGATGATGTGTTCCTCTGTGCAAACTGTGTGTAATTCCTCTAAGTAGGCCCCTATTAATTGTTAAGTTTTAGACTCAAATGGTTGTAACTAAGTATTAATAAATGACTTAACTAATCATTTAGTCGTAATTAAGTAGTCTTTAGTTAACTATGTATAGTCTATATATAACTAGTGACTCTGACAATGTACACCTAATTAGTTTACTGGCAGTGGTTATATTAGTCATATATTAAGTTGATTTCTACTACTTTTATAGTATTTTGACAGTTAGATACAGACGCCTTTATTGCACGTTATAGACAATTAGTGTTTTAAAACGTTTAAAGCGTTTTTTTATTGCACATTATCTTTAAAAAACGTCTTTAAAATAATATGTCCCATTCAGGGCAACTGGTCCAATCAAGGACACCATGTAGTCCATTTAAGGAAACAGGTTGCCTTGATTGGACTTATTGGAGCTCAAGTTGTTTTAGTTATTTTTCATAAATGCATGAATACTATCTGTCCCTTGATTATTAACAACATACTTGAATAACCAACCCATCAAATGGCATAATTTCCTTTTAGAAATTCGGTACTGAGATTGACAGGCGAGAAAGAAGGAGAAGCGAACATATCGAGCAGCGGATGCATGATCGAGGGAAGACTGGAATATGTGAAGTCTACGTTTCACTCTACGATTGAATTTTATTGAAAAACATATTAAAGCTTTTAAAGTCACTTTAAGAAATATGACAGAAATATGAAATATGAGTCTTCCCGACTAAGATGGAAGACTCATAAATGCGTAGGCTACGTATAAGCTAACAGCGTATGCAGATCATTGCATTAATGTGCAGGAGTTAACTTGTCACATACAATTAAACGCCAAATTAATAACCATTCACCCCTTCTGTACCCACCCTCTAATTATTGTCTAATACGAGCGTTTATGCCCCAGGGCCACCGACGCATTCCCAATTTAGACGCGGAAGTATATTGCTCGTACTCAAAGCTACGTCAACTGAATCCAAACGTTTTGAAGGGGCGATTGAAGGCTAAGTTAGATATTTTTCAGGATAATTTAGTCTTCGATCGTTTGAAGATCGTTTCATTTCGTCAGAGTTCTTTAGTGCTGTGAAAATTTGTTATACACACACAGCGGATTTTTAAAGAAATTTCCACAGGTGGGGATATTTTGAAAAAGACATTTTTGCGCGTAATTTTAAGTAAAAGCACTGAATCAGAGAAACTAGGAAAAAGACAATATATTTTAAATATTTCAACTTTCAAGCAGTCAATAATAATAATAATAATAATAATAATAATAATAATAATAATAATAATAATAATAATAATAATAATAATAATAATAATAATAATAATAATAATAATAATAATAATAATAATTATTATTATTTGAAAAAGACCTAGGAGTAACCCATGCCCGGGTTCAAATCGTCCACCGTTGGGTCCCGGCAGCGGGCTGGGGGCAGTCACGGCTTCTGATACGCCAGACGTTTTCGTTGATGCCCTTGATTCGCTGACGCCCGCCGTGGCGGCCCCGGCTTCGCTGGCGCCCGCCGCGGGGTTGCTCCCTCCGGGCTCTCTATGCAACCTGAACCCAGTATTGCCGCAATCCCTTTTCCACACACAGTTTGCCAAGGACCCATCCTGAAACACATCTGCAAGGGAGCGCGAGCTTCATGCTCTCAGGCCCTGGTTTCAATCTTGCGGGGCATATGCACCACTCCAGATTCTCCTGATGTGTGGAGGGCCTTGCTGGGCTTCGCACCCTTCATCTTGTCCAAGCCCCCGAGAGCCGGACATAGGCGTAGTTTGGCCAATATTATCAAGGGGCGCGTGGAATCATGGGGGCGTGATCCTATTGGGTGCTGTATGGATCAACCTTCTCGCCCAATCTCTGATGGACGTCCTCGTCGATCTGACGCCCTATTAACTGCGGTCAATTCGAAGCTTGAGGATGGTAACATCCGGGCAGCGGTCCGCATCCTGTGCGAACAGAGCAGCCCCGTGATCCCCAATGCACACAATCTTGACATTTTGCGAGAAAAGCACCCGGTGGATCCTTGCCCCTCCAAGCTTTTGGAGCTTCCTGACCCGGCCTCCACGAATCCACTCCAGGTGACGGAGGCAGAGGTGCTTCAGGCAATCCGCTCATTCCCGGCCGGTTCTGCTGGTGGCCCTGACGGATTTAGGCCCAGCCACCTGCTTGATCTCCTGGGCCACAGAGAGACCGCTGCTGCCCTAATTAGTGCACTGACCGATTTTTCCAATCTTCTTTTAAGGGGGGGGCTGTCCTCAAGGGGTCAGGGCGGTCCTCTTCGGCGGAAACCTGATTGCTCTTTCCAAGGATACTGGCGGATTAAGACCCATAGCGGTGGGTTATGTTTGGCGGAGGTTTGTAGCAAAATGCGCCAACAAATATGCATTGTCAAAACTTGCGGGCTTCTTTGCCCCGCTCCAACTGGGTATAGGTGTTCCGGCGGGGTGCGAAGCCGCCATCCATTCCACCCGTCGCTTTATCGCAGGAATGCCGCGAGATCACGTGGTGGTCAAGCTCGATTTTGCCAACGCATTCAACAGCCTACGTCGTGATGCAATGCTTGAATCACTCTTTGCAACAATCCCTGAATTATATCAGTTTGTCCATCAGTCTTATGCAGCACCTACACTCCTCAAATTTGGCCACTTTTCTGTGTCGTCCCAGATGGGCCCTCAACAGGGCGACCCCCTCGGTCCCCTCCTCTTTTGTCTTCCTCTCCAACCGGCTTTGCAGTCACTTAACTCTAGTCTTCGCATTGGTTTTTTGGATGACCTTACACTGGGGGGAAATCCATTGGTGGTGGCCCAGGACATTCAGTACATCTCCTCGCTTGAGTCTTCTCTGGGTCTGCGTCTCAATCGCCAGAAATGCGAAATCCTCACTTTGGCTGACATTCACACACCTGATTCTGGCTGGTCAGACTTCAAACTTCTGGACCTCGACTCAGTATCTTTACTCGGGGCTCCACTCTTCAAAGGGTCAGCGCTGGATGCTTCCCTTTCCCAACACTGTGCTGATCTTCAAAGGGCCTTGACTAAACTTTGCCAGCTTCCTTCTCAGAGCGCCTTAACCCTTCTCAGGTCTTCATTTGGATCCTCGAAACTAAGTTACCTCCTTCGCTGCTCCCCTTGTACTGACCATGAGGCCCTGGAATCGCTCGACTTGATTATGCGCGCCGGTCTTGAGCAGATAGTTAACACCTCATTCAACGATATTCAGTGGCTACAAGCAACGCTTCCTGTGAGAGATGGCGGTCTTGGGCTTCGTAGAGTTGTTTCGCTTGCTTCTTCTGCCTATTTGGCATCAGCTGCGTCAACTCTCGAGCTCCAATCGGCCATCCTCAACAGCAGCTCCCAGGCACCCGATGGCATTTTTGAAGACCTGCTCTTGTCACGTCAGCAGACCTCACCTGCTGTCATGCTACCGCTGCCTACAAGACAAAACATCTGGGATCGTCCGCTGATCGAGCGAGACAAGAGCACAATACATTCCTGGCCAGGTTATGACAACCCTGTCGACCAGGCTAGGTTGACTGCCATTTGTAGCCCTCATTCAGGCGATTGGCTGGCCGCACTTCCTATTCCATCATGCGGGCTCACCTTGGACAATGAGGCTGTCCGAATTGCAGTTGGCCTTCGTTTGGGACTTGACCTCTGCAGCCCCCACACCTGCCGATGCGGGGACCTGGTCGGACCTAGTGGACACCACGGATTTGTTTGCAGGCAGGCCTGCGGCCGCTCACTGCGCCATTTTACCATCAATGACATCATCTGGCGTGCTTTGGTAAAGGCGGATGTTCCTTGTACTAAGGAGCCTGTCGGCCTTTTTAGGTCAGATGGTAAACGTCCGGATGGTGCCACTTTAATTCCTTGGTCGGAGGGTAGATACCTGGCATGGGACGCCACTGTGGTTCACACGTGTGCGCTTTCCTATGTCACCCACCCTGCCAGCTCCAGGGGGCCTGCATCAGCCCAGGCGGCTGAACGCAAGGAGCTAAAATATCTGGGACTGCCACCAACCCACAGATTCCAGGCAATTGCTTTTGAGACCTTGGGCCCTGTCAATCCCTCAGGCGCCTCTTTCATCAGCGATATAGGTAGGCGCCTTTCTACCATCAGTGGCGATCGCCGTGAGGCTTCGTTTCTCTTTCAGCGTCTATCTATTTGCATACAATGCTACAACTCTATTGCTTTTAACGGGACATTCCCAGAGCCTCCGGACGACGAGGTTTGATTTTCCGGATGTTACACTAATTAATATTGAAGTCCCTGAGGGATCCTGTATACCTCGGGGCAAAAAAAAAAAATAATAATAATAATAATAATAATAATCTTCGTTTAATATCTTCAAACTGACAACAACGTGTATAATTACAAATCAGTATGAACGGATGATCACAAGTTATTACAGGAGTCGAATTTAACTGTACACGGCAGCCATGCAAGGCGCCCATCACGTTCTACATCTCATTTTAACAACGCACCATCTCGCGAATGAAAGGCTGAGTGGACCTAAATTTGGGGAGGCTTCGGGAAGCGATCCCGCTACCTCTTGCACTTTGCCAGTGATGTTACCACTACTCTATGGACCCCCCATTCACTGGTGGGGAGAAGGTCAAGGACTGCATGGTGGGGAATTTCAGAGGGCTGGTGGGAATCTCCCCACCAGTTAACATGTTAAAATCCTCTGTGCACACAATTGCGGACTACATACATAATATTGGCTAATTATGGCCTTATTCCACATCAGCCCACTTACATGTCATCTTCGTGTTTCAGTGCTTTTTGCTTTTAAAAACTGTTAATTTTATAACTCCTTTCTAAAACCGACTTTTCTTCCCTTCTAAAATTTCTGGCGCAGTGTGTCATTACCCCACCGGTTAGATATCTCTGTCATTTCTCCCATTGACCTATTACTATCATGCCCTGTAACCAATTCTCTCTGCCTTCTCTTTTCCGCCAATTTCCTCCATCCTTTCATCGATTGTTGTCTTTGGGTTGTTCACAGAGTGATAGTTAGAGTGGAATTAAGGCGAGAATTCCTGCACTACTTGCGACCATCTCCCGTCACTGATATTTTTCCTAAATTTTTCACAAAACTATATATATGAATCAACAAACAGTTTTAAAATGCGTGGATATAACCATAGTTGTTAAAAACGATAGAAACTAAATAAAAAACGGAAAAAACGTCGTTTTATTCAAAAAATAAAAAACGGGAAAAAAACGGAAAAAAACGAAAAAAGAAAATAATGTGGCTTTCTCACATCTTGTAGGCCCTAAGTACTGCAATTTAAAATTAACAACCTTGTTTACAGAATTTAATCAGTAACTAACACAACTTTGTTAGTAAACACTAAATAACATCAATCTACAACAATTATTTTATTGCTATAAGTTTGGTTTAATAAGAAATTTACAAATTAAAAATATTGAAATCTTTTCAAATTTAAATTGTAGACATAAGTCCACATAAGTCCATCCTGACTAAACTAACACAATTAAAAACTAAACTTTGGAGGTAAGACAATATAGTGTAAACTTCTCACAGTAAATGCATTTCAATTTAGCCAATGCTGAGTTTTTGTCTTTCTCATTTATCAAAGTAACGTGAATCCATTCCGCACCCTTTTTTGGCATTTTAGATAACTTAGAAATAACTTTATAAAATTTTATTTCTTGTACTGTGCTATTTCATAAAGTATTTATTTCTCAAATGATGACGTAAATAATGAGGAAAATTAGTTGAATCCTTGAAAGTATGGAGACAACGTAAGGGACATCAGACAAAAATTAAACAGAAACTGGAAAACATTAGCAGACAGTAAATAAATAAATAAATAAAGTTACATAAAAAACGGGAAGAAAACGATAAGGAAAATAAAAAACGAAAAAAACGACGTTTTTTGGAGAAAAATAAAAAACGAAAAAAACGGTTTTAACATCTATGGATATAACATATTCACTTTTCGCTGCTCACGGGTCTTCCTCCAAGTGGTTCACACGATCCATTCTAGATCACCAACGGGCTTTACGAATGCAAGAGTGTCTAGCGCCAATGATGACCTTAAAACGGCATTGCAAATCTCAGAATAAACCATTACCATAATGATACACCATGGAAATGTCTTCTCTTTTTCAAAGACTCAGAATCAAATTATGCGAAATCACACAATAGCACAACTGAGGGGATTGGAATCGACCCCTCTGGGGTGTGCAATGAAGACTTAACGGCCCCCTGCACACCCCAAGGGGTCGTTTCCAACCCCCTCAGTTGTGCTAGTGTGAATATATTGTGCACACATTTTAGTATTTTCTTTCACAATTCACTGCGTGGGTTACTAATAAAGTAATATTCTGGTTTATTGTGAGATTTGTGACCATGGGAATTGTATACTTATAAATTTGGTAATGTCATCACTTTAAGGAGTTTAAGCTTTCTTTTGCATTTGTAATTTTCTCATTTTGCAAAATACGAATAAAATATTCAACTCGAAATGGATCAAGCTCATCAAGTCCACCCCAGTCTTTTTCTACAATTCTCATGCATGTAAATATATATATATATATATATATATATATATATATATATATTCTGATATATATGTAACATGCATATTCTTTGTTATAATTACCATATTATCATTATGCTATTAACTTTTATCTTGCGAGCTTTTACAGCTGCAGTCATTGATGACATCATCAAGATTATTTTTTTGAATGGGTTAGGGTTATAAAGAATTATTAACAACGGTTTTCCGCTATACAGTATATATACAGTGACAGTGTGAACACGGCTTAATGTGCGAAATCATATTAAACAATTTATTTTATTTACTGGATAATATAATATGCTCATATCTAGTAAACATTGTAAAACAACTGCAGTCTGCGACATTATTGCAAATAGCAAAGGAAAACATTAATAGCGAGTAACCGCTAGTCGAAAATAACTGAATACTATTATTCGTACTAAACTCTCTTGAAAGGATAAGCGGTCATTTTAAATGACAAAATCACGCAGTTACTTTCTGTCAAAACCAGACCAATTTTAAAATTAATTTTTAAAAGAGGAATAAACTATTAGGCCTAAGTGCTGATATTGAAAATCTGTAATTACATTTTTTCTAAGTCATTAATAATATTATTCGTTTAGATTTATTAATATTCTTTAATTGAAAACCAAAAGCGAACCGTACATTGGTGAACAAACTGGGAGAAAATATAAAAGATAGAAGTAACAAGAAGATAATAAAATTTGGAAAAAAAAGTTATACAGTTAAAAGAGTTGAAACTAGAACTAATTATTTTACATCAACAACATAAAAGAGAGATAAAGAAACTGAATAGTCAATAGTCTATAGCTAAATGCAGGACAATAATTGTCGAAGGAGAGGGTTGGTGGTTCAACCCCCTAGTCTTTCTTAGGACCACACAGTTAAGTCTTCATTGCAATTCCCAGGGCATCGTTTCCAACCCCCTCAGTTTGACATGAAGATGTTATCTAGTATTTCTGGTTTTCATATCAACTGTTTATATTATGCATATATTTTAGCAACTTCTTTCACAACTAGAATATTTACCCGTCATATATGACGGCTTGATGAGTACTCCCGTCAGATCGTGTGCATAGGGAGAGTAGTGCGGTAGGGAGTGAGGCAGAGACTTCGTCCGTCCGTCTGTCTGTCTGGCTGCTGTGCGTCTGTACGTCTTTCTGCCTCCCTCCCTCCCTCCCGCCCTAGCTCTGTCCCTCCCTCCTTCACTGACTCCGTCTATCAATCCGTCTGTCTGTCTGTCTGTCTGACCGTCCGTCTGTCTGTCTGGTTGTGCGTCTGTACGTCTATCTGCCTATTGCCCAGTGTTCGTAGGCCTGTCCAATTTATGGCCAGGCTCAGTAACACTCCCTAAGGCCGGTTCGGCCAGCGGGTCGGCAAGTGGCCTGTCAGGCACATTCCATACGTTCGACAGCGCAGCCGCCGTGTGCATTCCAGACATTCCAGAGCGTTTACCGACACACAGAGCTTTCAAACTATAATAATAGGATTCACTTTGTGGGTTACCAATGAAGTAATGCTATGGTTTATTATGAGATTTCATACCATGAGAACTGAATACCAATAAATATGGTGATGTCATCACTTCAAGGAGTTTAAGCTTCATATTGCATTTTTTTATTTTGCTCAGTTTGCAAAATACGGATAAAATATTCAATCGAGCTTGTCAAAGTCTAACCCCTCAGTCTCTTTTCTACAATAATTTTTTCACGCTGGCTAAATGGAAGTCTAAGATGCACAATAGGAGACCAGTCATTTTTGTTAAAGGCGAACAAAATTAAGAGAGAGATTTTTAAAAGATAAAGGAAAGTTTCATTAATGAAATAAAATCAAAAGCATCCAAATAATAAGGATTTTCTGACCAGATTAATTATCAGTGTGTAGTATAGTTAGAATTATGTCCTCTAGAGCGCTACATATATCCTGTCAATTTAATTTGAGGCAATCCATCATGAATGACGTGGCCATTAATCTATCATGACCATGAAACTTATATATATATATATATATATATATATATATATATCTGTGTGTGTGTGTGTGTGTGTGTGTGTGTGTGTGTGTGTGTGTGTGTGTGTGTGTGTGTGTGTGTGTTTATAGTATGATTATGAAGCATAATAAGAATATGCTTTAAAGTAGACTATGCTGTATTTAGTCTATTACTTTGTTTACAGCTTACTAGATAAATGCTATTCCGCTTCCATTTTATTCTGTTTAGTGCTTAACGTAGACCTCTGAGAGTGACACCGCCCAAAACGACCAACGGAAGCCAAGCTGACTAGACCAAAGTGAAGGTTTATCTTTTCTATCCTTTTCTTTCTCTCCTACGTTTCAACTTTTATCCGAAAATTCACTCTTTATTTTTTCAACCCTGTTTTTCCGCCCCTGCAAAAGTACCACCCGGGGCGACTGGCCTCCGCCCCCTTCTGTACGCCACTTCCACGGGTATGCTAGCAGGCAAGTCGCAGTAGCGTCAGTCAGAAAATGTGTTTTTTATCATTTGCTTCGTAGCCTCGTATCTCTGAGGGTAGCGCAGAATCTTGGAGTTTTGATAATTCTTCTCGAGTTGTTCCAGGAGCTCGCGTTTCTTCGAGAATTCTTTCTTCAGCTGCTTAATTTGCGCTTTAAAGTTGCACAAGTCTTCACCCACTTGCGCAGCTGAAAGCTCTACAAGCAGAAGATCGACAAGATTTATCATCATATTCAGATAATCAAGGTGTCTGTATGGAGCGAGCCACGGTGCTGTGACCGCGACACAAAATCTTGGAAGGCAGAAGTGCTTCCCTCACTGACTCTAAGGATCACAAATTTTGGCGTGACTAAGTTCGGAGTAGGCCCAGAGGCGGATATACCATGAAACTAATTAAGCTGAAGCTTCAGGGCCCCCGCGGCCCCATCCCCAGAAGCGACAAAGACTGTAGACCGTAGTGCACAATGTACATGACATAGGTTAAAATTTTAACAGTTCAAGCTTCAGGTCCCAAAAAATGTGGGCCCGCCTCTGAGTGGGCCCAATGATAAGCGTACACGTAAGCTCAGAAATTTCTGTAGTGGTACTCACAGGAACGTAGCAATCTATAAATGTACGCGCTCCTCTTGAGTTGCGGCCTGTTCCATGGCAACACTGGACCACCCCTCGCCACGGTACTGGTTACTTATAGCTAAGCGCAGTCTTGTTGTCAAGACCTTAAACCTCAAGACCAAGACCAAGACCTTGAACCTTAAGACCAAGACCAAGACTTTGAACCTTAAGACCAAGACCAAGACCAAGACCTTGAACCTCAAGACCAAGACCAAGACCTTGAACCTCAAGACCAAGACCAAGACCTTGAACCTCAAGACCATGACCAAGACTTTGAACCTCAAGACCAAGACCAAGACGAAGACCTTGAACCTCAAGACCAAGACCAAGACCTTGAACCTCAAGACCAAGACCAAGGCCAAGACTTGGTAACTCAAGACCAAAACCAAGAAAAATACCCCACAAATCACAACCATATCCAGACTTCTATTCCTTACTAAAAAAAATTGTCAAGTCGGACTACTCGTTATTTTAATTAAAACATGAATCTTTTATTTTATTCAAACAAAACAACTCCAAATGCAGACTGTAGAGAATTTTCGAATTCGTATTTACAAAAGTCCTTCTTGCGAAACGTTATTCCAAATGCCTGTTGCATTTTATAAAAACCAATTCGCTCAGAATTTTCTGACCAAGACGTGGCCTGTGGGGCCTCATAAAATTTCTGCCATGTGAAAAATACGTTAAAATGTTTTTTTGCTGACAATGTTCAATGTTCATTGTGGAAAAATAGTTGCATATTGCTGATTTTTTAAACTTTTTAGTTAGCAAATAAATTTTTTTAGTTAAGCTATGGTTTTAACTAAACTATTCTGTTTTAGTTAAACTTCTTCCTTAACTAAAATTTTTTAGTTAAACTAAAAGTTATCAACTTTTTTAGTTAACTATTGCCCTATAGTGCTGCATTCACTTGCACACAGAGCAGCTTCTCAAGTCATCATCATCATCAGGATCCGTGGGCCGAAGGCCCGTAGGTGTCCAATGCATATTTAATCATTGTTTTCCAAAGTCCTATAGGTGTTGTGCTAATATTCTTAAGTTGTGCATTTCGCAGATCTTTTCAAGTACCGGATGTAAATGTACAAATTGTGAGTATGTATTGAAATCATTCCATGGTAAATAGCCGGAAGTCAAAACAAATGTCCAAAACAACAGTAGGGCCTAAAGTCTCACTCACACCGTGTAAATACTAAAGCAATTGTATTAGTAATTATTGGATAAATTTGTAAAATCCTTGTGTGTTGTTAAATGACTGTTCATATTGTCAAAAGTCTTGGTCTTGGTCTTGCAAAACCAAGACCAAGACTTTGAGCCTCAAGACCATGACCAAGACCAAGACCTTGAACCTCAAGACCAAGACCAAGACCAAGACTTTTGGTCTCAAGACCAAGATCAAGACTTTTAAAAACGAACTCGAGTGCACTCGAGACCAAGACCTTGGTCTCGAGGACAACACGACTGGTTAAGCGCAAGTAACCAGCTTATTCACGAGCACTGGATCGTAGCAAGAGGTGGTCTACGTCCAAGAGGTACATATAGAATTTAGAATAGAATAGAATCTTCTTTAATACAACCACTTGCAAACCGCATTTTGGTGTACAACAACTCTATCCCTACAGATAACATGTATATATAAGACTAACAGTATTATTAACTGCTAATTTTTATCTCAGATATGCCCGATTTGTATTTTTTACCCAAAGCCCATACTAAGCTGCTTCATAGAGGATCCTGATGATGACCGTTTTTCTGGCCAAGCTATCAGTGGTCGGGATTTCCAGGTCGTGAGCTCGTGGGCGCAGGAAGTGGCCTGTCCGTTTGAATAGCAGATCATGCAGGACATGTCCTTGAATATGTTGCGAAGAGGCGAGTGTCGGCCAAGCGGCAGTGCTGGTCTTCTGGCAGGTAGCGTCCTCTGATGAGACGCCGTCAGTCCCCACCCAGTCAATCACGATCCCCTTGGGTAGTAAATCCCCATCATGCAGGTGAGGCATAGAGTATCCTGGAAAGGGTAGTTGCTCTCATCACGTCATAAAGGCATGGTCCTCGCAAACCATGGGCCACCAGGGTTCGTAGCGCATAAAGCTATCGACGGGCCTGACTGCAAATGCGGTTAACACGAGTCGTCATGCTGAGATTATCTGATATTGTTATGCCTTGGATAACCATGCTTATAACCCTATGGAGTCCGGGTATGACTTGTGGAACATCATTGTCCGCTCGCCTCTCCCTGGGCTTCCGAATCAGTATTTCGCAGGTTTTGCTATGATTCAGTTTCAAGTTGCACGTCTTAGCCCAATGTGTAACGTGCTCTAGTTCTGAAGATGTGGTTGTGATATATGTAGTACAGGAGCTTTCTGGCGAAATTTTTAATAATAATATATTCGTTTAATATTTTCAAACTGACAGTTACGCAGTATGATTACAAATCAGTATGAACGGATGATCACTAGATATTACAGGAGTCGAATTTAACTGTATACGGCAGCCATGCAAGGCGCCCATCACGTCCTACATCTCATTTTTAACAACGCGCCATCTCGCGAATGAAAATAGGTTGAGTGGACCTTTTTGGGAGGGTTGCGGGAAGCGATCCCGCTACCGCTTGCTCTTCACGCCAGTGATGTTACCACTACTCTATGGACCCCCTAATGACTTTGTGCGTCCCTCGCTGTTTAAAATATCGCTTAAGTGAAACAAAGTTGCACACCCTACTAACTCATCATGGCAAATATATGGTATGGTATCCCAATAGCAAACGTGGTAATGAAATGTAAATTTTAATCTCCGCAATTTCTCACCACCACACAAAGCCGTGTCATGAGACCACCTGATTCAACTGATATAGGCCTAGATCGGTATGGAATGTGGATTGGTATACAGCATGACATGGTATGGTATGACAAATGATGGGTATGGTCATAGTTCGAGAATTCGTGACTTTCGGTTTTAAAATTCGTAAAAATTCGCGAATTTTTGGTCTATTTTAAAATTCGTAAAAATTCGTAAAAATTCGTTGGGCCATTGTTGGGCCTTTTTTACATTGACAGTGGAGTTTGCAAAAACAGCGTTAGCAACAACAAATGTGATGGCGTCATGATTTGTTGTGTTAAGCTTCTGCTTAGAATTTAATGTAAAATTCAATATGAAAGTTTATTACGCAACGAGTTAATTTAGTTTAAATCTAATTTCTTAAAGATGAAAGAACATGGACCGAAGTGGAAGTATGTAGTAATTTTGGAGGAGAAGGAAAGGGTAATCCAAAAATACAGTGTTGTTTTTGTGACAAGGAATTTGTTGGTTGTTCTGCCGGAATTCGGGAGCATTGGCATGGCGAAAATACAGAAACCAGAGTCGAGTGGGAGCAGTGGGCTGACCCTGACTCAGAGTCAGAGGACGATGAAGTGGAAGACACAGCTCGGTGAACGTTGCCAACCCTTTTTAACGATGTTTGGTTGCAAGCTGTTTTAGAGGCTGACTGGTGACACTGGAGCTGCATGGGGCACTTGTGGTTTTTCGTTCTGCTCACTGACACTCACAGTCACACACCCCAACTATGATAGAAATCGAAGTTCAAGACTCCAAGTAGAACAGTACCAGTAACTGAATATCAGTACTAGTGTGTTGCTATAGTCAGCTATCTTTTACGGCTGATTGATCGATTGCCTATGACACTGACATTTACTTGTTTAAAAAGTTCAAAAGTAAGCAAATAATAAAATTCGTTGCCATGGCAAAGAATTCTATTATTTTATTATTTTACGAATTTTTACGAATGTTAAAACTGCAGTTTTAAAATTCGTTAAAATTCGTGAATTTTAAAAATTCTTAAAATTCGTAAAATGCGAATTCTCGAACTATGGGTATTGTATATGGCAATT
>OY744609.1:10055982-10207482 GCA_963556255.1 Allolobophora icterica | reverse complement strand
CCCAAATCCCAAAGGGCCCCCAAACGAAGGAAAATATTTTTAAATTATAAAAATAACTTCAGTGAATTTTGAATTATTTTAAATATAACCTATTTTTATTTTTACAGTTTAGCATTCACATAAAAATGTATTATTGTAATTACTAAAATCATTAAATCAAATAACTTCACATTCCTTAAAAATAGCTTCTATAACTAATCATAATTACAGTGCACAGTGTCAATAACACTCACAAAAAGGCTTCAAGGTCAACTTCGCGGGTTTTTGCACAGCAGCACATTGTATTCGGACATTTAAAATAGAGCGCTTCTAGCGGGAGGGCCATTCAGAAGCGCTTCCACTACGAGAAACCCCGAGATAAAAAGCAAATCTTAAGAAAGGTAAAAGTGGAAGAGACGTACCTGAGAGAATAGAAGAACGAACGGACGGAGAAAGGTCATTCCAAAGAGCAGGGCCAATGGAAGCAAAAGATCTAGATTGAACCAGTGAAGCCCTGACACGGGAACAAGGAGGTCCAGACGGTCAGAGGAACGAAGAGGACGGAGAGAAGCAGCAGAGTGAGGGCGATGAATTAAGTCACAAATATTTCGGAGCAAAGCCAAGTTGAGCCTCAGGGACGAGGATGTCATCGAGGACCTTGAATTGGATGAAAGCGGGAGCCAGTGGAGTTCTTCTGCCATTAAGGTGGTGATTTGAGAGAATCGAGAAAGACGGGCAGTATTAGTCTAGCAGCAGCATTGAGAACGAACTGAAAAGGAGCGAGACGGACATTGGGAAGAACAGTGAGGAGGGAATTACAGTATTCAAGTGTAGAGCAGACAAATGCATGGACAATCGACGTGAAAATCGGAGATGAGACAGAGCGACGGATAGCCCTAAAGCGCATTAGGTTAAAGTAGGAAGTGCGGGTCAGTTTGGAAATATGTTCAGTAAAGGTGAGAGAATTGTAAAGGGTCACTCCTAGATCGCGAACGCTAGACAAGAAAGTGAAAAGCGGAAAAAAGCACATGATAGACTAAGCACCACCAGAGTCTCAGACTCTCAGTCTATCAGTTCAGAAGGGCCCCCAAAATGTTTGCGCTTAGGGCCCCATATTCTGTAAACGCGCCTCTGGTAGGCCTACAGGTAAACAATCGAATGTTGGCGTATTACCAGCAAAAGTCAGATCAAAACCATAGGCGCGCGCGAAGTCCTCTTACAATTAGCGTAGGCCAATAGGTAGACAAATTTAGAAATTAATATATAATTTTAAGAATGCAATCATATCAACAAGAAGGAAAAAATCACTACCTGAACTTGTCAATGTGAGCTGTGGGCTTGTTTCGACACGCACAGATTTACAGTATCTGGTTTAATATTTGTCAATTTCAAACGCAAATCTGGTTCGAGTTCAAGCTTTGTTCTGTATTTGAATTTTTTGCATACTATTTGGCGACACCTGGCGTACCACTAGTGGTACGCGTACCACCGTCTGAAAGCCACTGCTGTGAAAGATTGTTAAGATGCTTCTGAACTGAACACGAGGTTCTAATTCTTTATTGTTGACCTTTTTACATGTTTTTAAATTTTTATAACCCGCGATAGAATTGTTCAGCCAGGAAATAAAAAAACAATTAAGCTTAAGTCAAATTAGGAAACGGTAGGCTAGATTTATGAAATTTCAGGCTTCCAGTCGTAGTCTAAAATATTTAAACATTGCTCTTAACTTAACAATAAAACCGAGATGGTTAGATAAAAAGTGCTGTAGGTAAGCAAACGTGTTGCTCAGAAATGGCTAGTTTTTCGAAATGATTATCTTCCCATATTCACTGTTGTAGCCAGTTAGGGCCTACTTAGCGACACAAGGAAAACTACATTTCTCTATCAGCGCTTATCTACTGATACCATTACTGCTACTACTACTAACTCCAAATTATAGTAGTAGTTTCTAGAGAAACAGATCAAAAACATACTACTAATATTGCTAGTAGTAGTAGTTAGTAGTTGTTGTAGTAGTCTAGTGTAATAGTAGCTTAGTCGCGTACGAGTGCTGCCTGCATGAATGATTTGTGTTTCATTCGCTAGGTGACAGAGAAATGTGAATTTGCAAAATGTTGCGTGTCGTTCCCTACGACAGCGCTTCCCAAACTTTTCAGTGTGACAGAAATTTTCCCTTTGCAGTGGGACCGGTGCCCAATCCGGTTTCTAATTGCCGGTCAAAAAACCGTAAATGTTACGATCAAGCTTTCTAATAAAGGCGAACAGCAACTTCAATTGGACCTGTTAGCAATTCGTCGAATTACTATTTCTTCGGCAGTTTTCGTTTACAATAGCTGAAATACATTTACTCCATGAACAAACCTCGTCAATTCATATGAAAAATATGGTTTTGATTGCGAGACAATCGAGTTTTTTTTAAGATAGTTCGAAGTGAAATCCAATCGAGAAAACGTCTATCGTCTTTTTTTGTCCAGTTTCTTGACTCACTTTGCGGACCGGCAACTGAGGGCTCGCAGACCGGCACCGGTCCGCTGACCACTGCTTTGGGAAGCACTGCCCTAGGAATTCTGCAAAGGGCCCTTGCATATTGTTAAAACAAGCACTTAGCCATTTGCAATGTAATGTGATTTAAAGCTCCTGAACTTCTCAGCGCAATACAAAAGCGACGTCAGGGAGACCAGCTTACAAACCTGCGCTATATGAAATCAAGCCCGCAGTAGCTCGGCTCCTTTGGTCGGTTTCGGTGCCAGGTCAGAATCCGTGGAGGTCAAACCTAGGAGACATCATGGTGCTACGGTGGAAATCGCTGGTGGTGGTGGTTGTGGTGATGTAGTGGTGGTCAAAAGAGGGGTCAGGAGCTTGAGGATAGACAGGGCAGGAGAGCTTGAAGTGTTCGATTTTCAGAGTTGAGTGGAAAGCTGTAAAAGAGAGGATAAGCGGGAGAGTTTTAAGATTGACAGGCCAGAAAGGATAAGCGAACTGGGGGAGGTATTTTAGGAGTTTGTTGCAAAGAGCTCTTGCAGCGGAGAATAGATAGAGATTGCAGAATTTCAGTGAGGAGCAGAATGGAGGCCAGGCAGATGAAGGTATGCTGAGGAATGAGTTGGTCTGGTCAGTTGGATAGTTGAATAGCGAGGAGCTGACGAATGGGAGAGGGTTGAGAGGTTTAAAGGGCATTGTAGGTATATGGGGAGTAACTGTTGTGGTGATTGATTTCGTTTTCAGCGTTGAGTGGAAGGCTGCAGGACAGATGGAAAAAGGAGAGTGTTGAGATTGATTGGCGAGAATGAAGGAGAAGCGAACAAATTCAATCAATCAATCAATTTTTTTTATTGAAGCCACTTTCAAGGTTCAAGGCATTACAACATAGCATAACTATACGGGCAACAATAGGAGACCCAGAAGGATCAAGACCCCGCTAGGAAGGGCCATCTATGATAACATCATTTCCACATATAGTGTTAGACTGTTAGTGGCAGCAGTACAGACAATGCCTAAATCAATAATAACAAATAATGTTATATGAAACGTAAATAAATCTAATTAAATAATCTCAACTAGCTATAGGCACGAATCCAAATTAAGTTAAGTAAACAATCAATTTTCTTTAAGAATTCAGTGGGTGCTTCTTTAATTAAGAATTCAGTGGGTGCATGATCGAGGGAAAACTGGAATATGCGCAAACGATTGAATTTTATTAAAAACATATTAAAGTTCAAAAAGTCGCTTTTTAGAAATATGACACAATTATGAGTCTTCCCAACTATGAGGGGAGACTCGTAGGCCTATATGCGTAGGTAGCCTATACGCTAACAGCCTATAAGCTAACAGCGTTGATCATTGCATTAGTGTGCAGGGCTTTGACTTGTCACGTATAATTAAACGCCAAATTAATGCACCACTCACCCCTTCTGTTTCCGCCCTCAAATATGAGCGGTTATGCCCCAAGGCCACCGACGCATTCCCAATTTAGACGCGAAAATATATTGCTCGTACTCAAAGCTACGTCAACTGAATCGAAAAGTTTAGAAGGGGCGCTTGAGGTCGTTAGACATTTTTCAGGATCATTTAGTCTTATTTCGTTTGAAGATCGTTTCGCCAGAGTTCTTCAGTGCTGTGATAAAAATTTCTTATGCACACAATTTCGGACTATAGCCTACTTGATTGGCTAATATTATGGCCTTCTTCCATATACTTATAATTATGCCATATTCGTGTTGCTATGTTTTTTCTTCAAAAACTGCTAATTTTAGAACCCCCTCTAAAACCTGACTTTTCTTCATTACTGAAATTTCTGACGCATCGGATGGCATTACCCCATCGGTCAGATGTCTCTGCCGTTCCTCCCATTATGTTTTTGACCTATTACTATTATGCCCTATAAACAGTACTCTCTGCCTTCTCTTTCCAACTATTCTCTCCATTCCTCGTTTGTTGTATTTGGGTTGTTCACAGGGTGAAAGTTAAAGATAAATTAAGCAGAAAATTCATTCACTAAACTCTCGACCACCTCCCGTCACTGAAAAGATATTTTCCTAATTTAGTAAGGACATATTTCAACTGTTTTTCGATTCATAAAATCAACAAACCGTTGAAAAATATGTGTATATAAGCTAGCTATTCGCTTTCGCTTCTGTTTGTGGGTCTCTTGGCTCATTTATAGGGGCCATCCACAATTCCACATATTACGTACACAATGAGGGGGAGGGGTCGGATTTAGGCGATTTTGCGTACGGGTGCGGACGGGGAGGGGGGACAAAATGTGTACGTACGCAAAATAAATTTCTAATTATGACGTCCACATTAGCCTATTTATAACTCTGTATTGTCCTATAGTCTTCCGATGGCATTTTATTACATAAAAAAAGCCATGTGCAGTTATATTCTGTTCTGTGAACGAGACACCTATAATTTGTCTATATTGGCCCTCACTCATCCTTCAATCTGGCCTAAAGTTCAGACAGTCGGGCAGCCTGGAGCTGTCGAGACACTTTCTGCAGCTGGTCTGGGGGGGGGGGGTTCGTCAAGCTTACGTACGCAGGGGGTGTGGAAGAAAGTACGCTTGCGTACAGGGGGAGGGGGTCCAATTTTTCCGGATTTCTGTGTACGTAATATATGGATGGCCCCTTAACCAAAATGCAGAGAGCAATTGGTATATTAAGGAATACTCTTATCTTATCTTATCTTATCTTATCCTCTTTTGATTCACACGATCTATATCTCCAACGGAAGATTTGCTTCCCCACAATTTTCGCTCCTGTTAACTGGTCTTCCTACCCATTGTAAAGGGTTCAGTCGATCTTCCATTGAAGATACATTTCCCCAGACTTTCACAAGTTTCACTCCTACTTATAAGTCATTCCCAAACTCCAGCCAACCACAAATTACACGATGATTGCTCAGCTAGACTATGAGATTAAAAATATTGGGACTATGCATGCTATATTTATCACCTATATTTTGAGTGGCGGTAGTATAATCCCAGAAATGGCTGGCCAATGCAGGAGAAAGGTGCTGGAAGGACACCTGAGAGCGAAAGAGGCCTCTAAATCGGCCCACCGGCTTCCTTGCCCTGCCAGGAGAGTATTGATCACCACCTGGCATAGGACCAAGAAACCTTAACATGATGACGGACACAAATACAAAAGTGAACGATGTGGAAACGCCGATGTGTTAAGGCCTCATCATTGGTGCAGTTCATGAACACCTGATGACATTTATATGGACTTTATTATGGGTCCCAAATTGGAATATGGATCTCACATGGGCCACACAGGCATAGTAGCAGGTAAGTCTCACTAGCGTGAGTCAGAAAATGTGTCCTTTATCATTTTCTTCATGTTATCGTATCTCTTGGGGTAGAGCAGATTCTTTGAGTTCTGATAATCTTTCCCGAGTTGTTCTAGGGGATTGCGTTTCTTCGAGAATTCTTCCTCCAGCTGTTGAATTTGCGCTGGAAAGTTGCGTAAGTCTTCACCCACTTGCACAGCTGAAAACGCTACAAGCAGAAGGTCAACAGATTTCACTTCATATTCAGATAATCAAGGTGCCTGTATGGAACGAGCAATGGTGCTGTAACAACGACACGGGAGGCGGAAGTGCTTCCCTTACTTCTCACTCTAAAGATCACAAGTATTGGTGTTCCTACGTTCGGATAATAGTAAGCGTAAGCTTAGACAGTTCTTTAGCGCTACTTTCAAAGTTAAGCGCAAACTGCCAGGTTATTCACGAGTGCTGAATCGTGTCAAGAGCATAGGTCTAAATTTAAATCTTCGCAATTTCTCACCACCACACAAAGGCCCGTCATAAAACCAACTTATTCACCGCCATAGGTCGGAGTGGCGTTGGTATACAGCATGACATGGTATGAGACAAATGATGGGTATGGTGTATGCCTATTTGGCATGCTATGCCTCGATGTGGTATCGGCCTATGTAATGGTATGCACTTTATGAGCACCAAGCTGCTCATAAAGAAAGACATTACCTGCGTAATATTTCTCTTGTTCTGCTATTCTTCTGGCATTTTCTCTGAGTTCCTTCGCACCTCCTTGACGTTGGTCCTCCGGATGCATAGACGGGTTTTATATGCCATTGAGCACCTCTTGTACCCGTTCCACGGCTGATTTGATCATACGCTTCATTAACCAGTAGCGAATGAAAAAGATTTGGTGCTTGCATTGTGTGTAGTTCACTTTCAAATCGTTCACGATGGCGTCCAGTTTTTCGAGTTCATCTTGTCGTTGATTCAGTTGGCTTCGAAGTTTTTTGTGATTTCGAATCATACCGTCGGTCGCAGGCAGTCCGAAGACATTTAAAGCAGCTCCTGCGTAAGGAAAAAGGCGACAAGTCACCAGGTTAATTAAAGTTGTCCGACTTTATTAAGGGCGCTACCTCAGTTAAGACCCCTCGATCTAAGCATGGAGAAGCCGATAGACATTTAATTGTATTTCTGGCTTGCATCTTGTGTAGACGGGAAGGATCGAGCGATTATAGCCAAGTTTTTGACAGTAGGCCTACACGGTGGTAAAGTTACTATAAAAAAACTTATAGCAGCAAAAGGAGCCATCCAAGACAGTTATATTAGGGACCGGAAAAACTTACAATTTAAAAATTAACGATTTAACATTAACTTCAATTTAACTTAAAACTGAGAGTGATACGACAATAAATAAATATTATTAGAATAATATAAAAAGTAAAGTTTAAACTTTGGAACATAAACATTAATTAGGGGCGGGAAAACTTGGCCTGTTGGAGTCAGATCGTAAAATTCTCCCGGACCTACAGCTATCACACTATAATCAGTCTTGTTGTCAAGACCTTAAACCTCGAGACCAAGACCAAGACTTTGAACCTCGAGACCAAGACCAAGGCCAAGACTTTGAACCTCGAGACCAAGACCAAGGCCAAGACTTTGAACCTCGAGACCAAGACCAAGACTTTGAACCTCGAGACCAAGACCAAGGCCAAGACTTTAAACCTCGAGACAAAGACCAAGACCAAGACTTCGAACCTCAAGACCAAGACCGAGACAAAGACCCAAAAAATTACATTCAGCCCGAAACTTCTTTTCCTTAAAAAAATTTGTCAAGTCGGATCACACGCTAATTTAATGAAAAAGTGAGTTTCATTTTTATTCAGGCAAATTAACTTTAAATGCAGACTGCAGATAATTCCGATTTCGTATTCACAAAAGTCCTTCATGAAAATGTTATTCCAAATGCCTTTTGTATTTTATAAAACCAATTCGCTCAGAATTTTCTGACCAAGTAACAGCCCTGTGAGGCCTCATAAAAATTCCGCCATGTGAAAAAATACGTTCTACAGGTGCTGAAGTCGCTGGCACACACAGTAGCTTTTCAAGCACTGGATGTAAATGTACAAATCGTGGGCCTTTTTGCAATCCTCCCATGGTCTATGAGACCGTCTTGCTTCTGAAAAAGTCTCGGCAGGGCTTCCAGACACAGCATAACTTAGTTGCTACTGACGATGGGTTTTCCTGACCAACAAGGCTTGCATCCGTCCGTAAGTAGGCTATTTGTCGTAGACTATGATGCAAATAGGCTAAATAAATTTTTTAATTCTTGAGTTATGTTAAATGACTATTCATATTGACAGCCGGTCCTGGTCTTGGTCTTGCGAGACCAAGACCAAGACTTTGAACCTCAAGACCAAGACCAAGACTTTGAACCTCAAGACCAAGACCAAGACTTTTGATTTCAAGACCAAGACCAAGACCAAGACTTTTAAAAACGAACTCGAGTGCACTCGAGACCAAGACCTTGGTCTCGAGGACAACAAGTCTGACTATACAGTATACAATCAGTATACAACCCAGCACAGTGAGAAAATAAAGCAAGACGTCATACTGCCAATACCTGTTAGCCTCTGCATATCTGAAATGACGACGGAATGTTCCTCACTGTTGTTGCAATTATTTCTAACCGACTAATCAAACTCGTCTAAATGTTTCAATTTATAAGCAGCGTGGGCGAACAAGCTTAACGCCTCGAACAGTTGGCTATAGCATCTCTTCTATGCAAGTTGACTTGTTGATATAGGAATAACAGTCCTAGCGTAAATGGGCAGGCCACACAATATTTAAACCAATTTCATAAATCCGGTTAGGAAGTAACAGCCCTGTGTATTTAGATATGTACACGTGTCTTGATGTTGTGATTATAATTATTACCATTATAGGTATATATAATCCTATGCTGGCTGTGCCATGGTTTCACATCAGCGGCTCAGCCAGAGGCGGACCTACATTTTTGGGCCCTGAAGCTGTTAAGGGGTCCCTTCGCAAATAGACACGGAAGACACTATGAGAATAGGCCTACATAGGGTGACCACATTTCTTTGTTGTCATTCCGGGACACTATAATAGGTCCACTTCCAATCTAAGTCAAATTCAGTTAGGAGCTAGGCTCATTGGAAGACCGATATATACGTACGCAATGCTTCAACTGAAATATATCAGTAAGATTTCAGACCAAAATGAAGCATTTTATTTGAAGTTGTTTTAATCAGAAAGAAAACCAGCCAAAAATATACAAATTGGTAAAGTTATTGCTCAAACTCAAACTCGAGATTGCTTAAAACTAATCAGATTCAAGCCTAGATAGTAAAGCTTTGATAAAGTGACTGGTTATAGTCTCAACCATGCATATTACTGGTTTTTTGGCATAGTAACGATTTACAAATTAGAAAAATGAAAATGAAATGTTCAGTAGGCTAGACAGAGACTACATCGACATCACTGATGGATAAGCAGAAACATAAAGAATGTAATCTAAGCAATATAGACTAGTGACGAAACGAATAGTTTTGTCATTTCCTCCACTACTCAGCAACTCTTTTTTGCCTTTGACGAACTTATGAAATGTTTGGCAATCCATAACGAATTTCATCTTCACCTGAAGTTCTGCTTAATAGGCTCAATTTGTTTCTTGTATCGGACCAGAATGATTTCATCAAACTAAACAATCTTCCAACTGCAGCATTTGACGCAGGTATGCTCATGATGAAGCCGACTATCTTCAAAAGATTTGCTAACTTGTCAGTTCATACTTTTTGAATACAGCTGTTCACTTGGCGCCACAAAAGACCCATAGATACTCATACTTTTAAGATAACATTGTGTCGCGAATTTGTACATTTTGTGCCAGCATGCTTGCATATTTAGGAGCCTACTGATGTTGTAATTTTTACTTTCTAGATACTGGAAAATTAAAATAGCAAATTCTACGTATTTAATTATAGAAAATTCATTCAGGGACGTTTCATTGTCCCGGAAAGGATGTGTCCGTGATGCGGGACATGTTTCAAATTCCTGGACTGCCCCGGACAATCTGGAACATGTGGTCACCCTAGGGTTCTGGGGGCTGGGACCGGTGGCCCTGAAGCTTCAGCTTCATTAGTTTCATAGTAGATCTGCCTCTGACATCAGCTCTTGGCTGTGTCTTAGCCTACGTAAATATTATAGGCCTGCTACATCGATTAGGCCCATACATATGCAAGTTGTTTATTAAAGTAATTGTCATAAATCCAGAGGCGGAGGCCTATTTAGCCGAAGAGCGAAGATTTTCGGCCTCATCATTAAGGGGTCATCCATGCAGGGCATCCGCAATTACGGGGAGGGAGGGTCATCAAAATGCGCGTAAATGCGGACAAGGGGGTTATGACCAGTGCAGACGTCCGCATCTAAACTTTTAAATTTCATAGTTTTTTAAACACCAGCTTGTTTCAACCTTCCCCAAAAGACGAAAAGGCCAGTGAGGTGATTGCCTAAAACCTCATGCACGGTATTAACTTTACCGCGACTTTCAAACAGGCTTTAAATACTGCACATCCTGATATGAAACCCGAAAAGTCATTTAAACGTGCACAGGAACTGTGGAATAATTGTTAAAAGAATGTTAATGACATTAAAAATTGGCTTTGGCGTGCGGACATCGGCAAAGGGGAGGCAAGAGGGCAAGGTTAAATGCGGACAAATGTGGACAAGGAGACGGAGGGATCCAAAGTAGGTCATATTTTGCGGACGTCCTGCATGGATGACCTCAAAGATTTCTGCAATGGTGTCTATTCGCCCTCACTCTCCGCCTTAAATGGATAAATTTGTTTTAAAACGAAAACGAAGCTCATCAGCGTTTCATAATCTTACAGTTTAAGTGGAACGAGCCAGGGCATATTTTAACTGTATAACAAGTGGGAGAAATGTCCCAGTAGTGTTAGGATTTGTCCCAGTAGTTAGGCTGATTTGTCCCAGGCAGTGTATGGTTAAAGTATAAAGTAGTGGGACAAAATGTTGCAACAGTTTTAAGATTTGCCCCAGTAGTAAATATTGCCAAAAAGGTCATGAAAGGTCATGAACTGTTTTCGGGAGGTGACTTTTTCGGGAGATGAGTTCCTAAAAAAGGTCATCAACTTTTTCTGGAGGCGAATTCCCAAAGAAAAGTCATCAAGTGTTTTCGGGAGATGACTTTCTCAGGAGACGACGTCCTAAAAAAAGTCATCAATTTTTTTGTGAGAAGAATTCCGAGGAAAAGGTCATCAACGGTTTTTGGGAGGTGACTTTCTTGGGAGATGACTTCCTAAAAAAAAGGTCATCAACTTTTTCGGGGAGATGAATTCCCAGAAAAAGGTTATCAAAGTTTTTTAGAGACGAGTTTAAAAATTTTGTCCCAGTAGTCTAAATTCCTTAAAATATGCATTGGAACGAGCTGAGATTGCTAGCCTCTAAGTTATTCCATGGTCAACTTCAGAGAGTAAATTTTCCTGAAGTTGACTCAGGTTCCATTCCATCTGGAGAGTTTAAAAAAGCATTTATAGTATTTTCAGTTAAATATGGCTTGAAATGTCTGCCTCAATGGCTGCCGCACTGTCATGACAGCTGGGTGTAAATGAGTAATTATTACTGATTTAACATAACATAACATAACATAATTCTTTATTGCATCTCATCACTAGTCGAATGAAACAGAAAATAGCAAATGAACACACAAAAGCAAAGATGATTGAATTTTTAAAGAAAGGACAAATACGTGTGGCAGCTAGGTGGGATACAACTGGGAGCTCCAGAAGGGATTATAGGAGGAACCCCCATGTAATTACATCAGAGTCAATACATGACGATCCATCCAAGGTTAGCAACATCATTATAGAGCCTTATCATCAGTGGTCACAAACCCCTATATTAAACTAATACTGCAATACAACAGATGGCTTGTTTTTATTGACTCAATACACATGTTCAGATATTCATGTGATCTGGTATGAGTCATCTTGTTTACAATTGGCTGACTCAGCAACATATTCCTCCGAAGGAACATTTGATCCATCGAAACTGAAACAAATTACATAGCATTAGGCCCTTATTGTTATTAATGTTATTATTACTATCACTGTTGTTGCTGCTGCTGCTGCTGCTGCTGCTGCTGCTGCTGCTGCTGCTGCTGCTGTTGCTGCTGCTGTTGTTGTTCTTGTTAATGACAATACTGGCAGGGTAATATGTCCAAAGTGGTCTCCATGAGAAAAGCAAAAGTCGAGACGAAATTGGTACCCCCACTTTTTAGACCAAAGTTACGACCCTGGGTAAAGCTAGCTGTAGGTCTGAGGTATACTAAACGTATATAGACGAGTAGAAAGAGGAGGAGAAGGAGAGGATAAGGATAAGGAGGAGGTGTATGGAGGAGGAGGAGTTTAAGGAGCAGGTAAGGAAGAAGAAGGAGGAGGGAAGGAGAATGAGAGAAGGACAGGAGTAGAGGGAGGAGGGGTAGGAGGTGGAGAAGGTAGAGGAGGAGGAGGAGGAGGAGGAGGAGGAGACGGAGGATAATGAGTTTAAGAAGGAGGAAAGGAAGAAGAAGAAAGAGGGGAGGAGAATGAGGGAAGGAGAGCAGTAGGAGGTGGGGAGGAGGTAGAGAAGGTAGAGGAGGGTAGAAGGAGAAGAGAAGGAGGAGGCGGAGAGGGAGGAGGATGGGAGGAGAAAGAGGAGGAAATGGAGAAGAAGGAAGATGAAAAGGGGATGATGATGATGATGATGATGATCATCATCATCATATTCGTTTTTATTATCGATCATATATACTGATTGACACACCGCAACCGTGGACAAGTTAAACTGATTGAACAATAGATAGAGGAAAGAATAATGAAAGATGTGAGAAATACCTATAGAATATTGCTGTTAAATTTGGGATCGTTCAGTAGATATCTTCTGACGAAGATCAGGAGCAGGAGCAGCAGCACGATGAGCAGGAGGAGGAGGAGGAGGAGTTCCTGAACCAACTAGTGATCAGCTGACCCTAGTAACATGAGGTCAGGCATTAATTTTTAATTGCCAGATCCCTCCTGATCTTCATGGTTCAATCTGGAGGTAAAGGATTAAAAACATCTGGCATTTTACAGTTGAGCGTGACACAATGCTCTCTAAACTGTAGGCCTACATATTTCAAGTACTCCTACACACCTGTGAGATTGTCACGAGCGCAGAGGCATCGAGTAAAAACCTAGGCACAGGAATCTGTGAATTCTAACATGGATCATGTCAACAATATGGAGGTAAAGAAGAGAATACCAACAGTACCGATCTCTGACACAGACAAAACGGCAGACTAAAAATCGTCATTCAGAAGATGACGATTACATGAGGGCCTTGTGGACACAATGAACAAGGTTGCAAGCGATTGGAGACTATGCGGTTGACCTCATGGAGTCGTGGAGAAAGATCTGACCAGAGATGGGCATTGGGCACTGTAGCGTTGTCTCTGTCCCACACAAATACCCTTATTCTTACATATAGATTAGTTTAGGCACGGTCTTATAACTTACAGTAGGCCTGTGATTGTTAGAAGTTAATTAGATGAGAACAATTAACAATTGAAGGGCTTGCCTCAATAACCAGGTATGTCGACATACCTGGTTTATGTGAAAAAGTATGCCAGGGTGCTTGGAATATTGTATTCTATATACCCTGCAAATTTGGTGCAAATCTGATTGTTTTTGAATTGGCTTTTGGATAAAACAGTTTGTCGACATATGGTATTTAGCAGCCGGCAGCATTACTCCAATGCAATAACCCGTTTTTTATTGTAATCTTTCTATTAAAACCGGTGCAATAATCAGGTTATTTGACATACCCGGTTATTGCCTCTTACTTACTCTACAATAATTCACTGATTTTGCGTTATTATTTTCTTACTGTAATGTAGCTATGATGACTTACCTTCTTATTGCACGATTAATTTGTACTGCGTGCTAGTCACCATTTGGTGCAAGAATAAGGTATGTCGACTAACAGCAGACGATTTTTGCTTCATACTGGGTTATTGAGTGTCAATAACCAGGTATGAAGCAAAATGTCGTGAAATAAACATTAATGTCATCTTTTGCATTGCATTATGTAACAATTTCGTAAAAGACAGTAATAACTCACATGGTGCTTCAAACAGCTTTTCGATATCTGGTAAAATGGTTTTGATACAACAGTTTGAAGTGTCAAATCTTTGAAGCCATTTTCCCAAAACTGAAAAAATCCGACATACCTGGTTATTGCTGCAAGCCCTTCTATTATATTAATATTTAGGTGACCAGCATCTGCGACCAGCTCCACTGAATATAAAATTAGAATAGATTTTGGGTTATGTGCAGCGGTTTCAGGCTAAAGACAGAGAGGTGTCGGCAGCTGATTGAAGCAATTCAATTCCAACGGACTATGGTCTTTGGTCGTCTGCCACGCATGCGCAGTAAACATTCCAAGATATGCGGAGGACAGTGGAGATGTTTAACGTTGTTGGCGATGGTCGCTCACCAGGACATCGAACTCCTGATCGGGCGAATATTACGCGGAGGAACGTAAACACGATCAGACATATAGTTGTGTTGTGAAAGTTCTGGAGAAGGGATCGTGTGGAAACTTTAAGACGTTTTGGCGAAAGAACGGTCGAGTTGAACATCGAACGATGATCTCAATGTAGGGCCTAACGGGCAAGGTTCACGGTTTTGACTCGAATATAATCGCATCGTCGGTTGAGTTAAAGTTTGTCGTTGTGAACAGACGGACATAGGAACGTGTTAGTCCAAGTGAAGAAGTTTGAGGACTAATGTATCGAAGTTAAATTCGAATGCGATGTATACGAGAACTCTTCGATTTGAAAGAGTTTTGGTAAGTGAGACGCAGGAAGTGATTCTACGAAGAGAAACTAATGACTACGTTATCCTCTTAACCCTGGTTTATGTGCAACGAGATTGTCATCAAAGCTTGATGACTGGGGGCAAACACGAGAGGGAAGAGCAATCTACACGGGAGAATATCTACTACCATCCAGAGGGGGCTTATTCTATGCGATAATACTTAGACTAATGCTGAGGCTGGTCTAAGTAAGATAGATAGGACACTTAAGCTAGGGGATTTTTGTTTTGAATGATCTTGACATTGCTGTGCCATATATGGACTGATGCATGTGTACCTAACTAATACATATTATTCATATTCACAGAACAACACTTGTCATTTGAAAATATAAGTAGTCTGATTCTATTTAAGATGCAAATTGGTCAGTCTGATCTAACAGTAACCTGGCGTTTGATCAAAGCCAAAGCCCCTATCATTTTAGAGAAACTATAGGGAGACGTTACAGGCACGGTAGATAAATTGCTAAGCGATTAGAATTAGAATTTTCAGCAGCGAATAAATTAGCAGTTGGAATTATATTCGAAAATTTATACGTATATTTGCTCCATGAATTGTCAAATTTTGATCAAATCACAGCAAGTTACGACAGTAAGTTACAGTGTTGTCTATTATTGTATCTAAAGCAGCACAACAGTTACTGTTATGTCAGAATAGTTCACAAACCAGCAAGCAACAACACACCATATCAGTCAATACGTGCTGCAGTTATTGACACTGCTACTGCAGAAGCTCATTATTGCATTTTGTAATTGGCATGTCTTGAATAAGTGCATACATAATTTCAAAAAATCTAGTCGTTCAGCTAATCGTTTCACGATTAGAATTTGCTAAAAAAAATGCTAATCATTTAGTATTAGAATTAGGATCAGGCAACAGCGAATCGATTAGAATTAGCTGTTTGTCTAATCGATTAGCTAATCGATTATAATCTAATCGATTAGTTGCCCATCTCTGGATCTGACACTCTAGAATATCCAACTTTCACATAATACGGAAGAAGGCCCGAGTTAGGTCAGTTTTGCGCCACATCTGTGACACGCAATGGTGGATTTAGCCATATATGCTCGGAGGGGCGGTTCGTCCCCCGCGCCCCTCTAGTTATTTATGGCCTCCTTCCATATACAAATATGTTATCTTCGTGTTGTAGTGTCTTTTGTCTTTAAAAAAGTGTCAATTTTAGAATTCCTTTCTAAATCGACTTTTCTTCGTTTCTGAAATTTCTGACGCATTGTGTATCATTACCACACCGGTTTGATGTCTCTGCCGTTTCTCCCATTGACCTATTACTCTTATGCCCTATGATCAGTAGGCCTACTCTCTGCCTTCTCTTTCCCACTAATTTTCTCCCTCCTTTGTTGCCATTGGGTTGTTCGCATGGTGAAAGTGAGAGGAGAATTAGGGCGAAAATTCCTCCACTACTTCCGACTATCTCCCGTCACTGAAAAGATATTTTTCTTAATTTAGCCCAAAAACCATACGAATCAACAAACAGTTTAAAACAGAGTTTTTCAAACTGTGGTCCGCGGACCCCTGGGGGTCCGCGAATGATATGGTGGGGGTCCGCGAGAGCGTTATGAAAGTAATGTGATGCTTAACATTGCATGGTTTTAGCATTAACAGCCTGTGTTTTCAAATTCATACGCTACTTATAGTAGGCTATGCCTGTAACTGTATGATCCACTTATAGGATCCAATAATATTGGGTATTCGATCACACCAGTTTTGTGATGCTGCTGATAGTTATTCTTTGCGTACTAGGGCCTACAGTGACGTAAATAAGATGTAGGCTTATGTTCAGGTTACATTTCTAGCCTAATAAAACGTGTGTTTTAATAAAAATTTAATATATAATTTCTGCTAATCGACTGCTAATCATTTCTGCACCCAATGTAAGCGCGATGTATTTGAAGCCTTCATCAGAAGTAGGCCTACAACTAGATTCCATTAAAAAAGGTTTAAGATCGATATTCACAAAACAAACTTTGAAAGTCTGCAAGTGTTTCATTTAGAAAATCAACACTGAATTTGAGTCTGGTTGTTTTTTCCATGGAAGAAACACTGAAGCTCTAGCTAGGACTCTAGTTGTGTTTACATTAACGCTATATTTTCTTCTCATTGTAACGCTGGACTGACTTGGGCTTTCTGAAAAAAAACACACTTGCTCTATAGTCTGTAGCATTAAGTATTATAATTACAGGACACAGCAAGTTAGCTAAAAAAAATGTCTAGTGGTTCCTCCAGTGAAGGCTTCATTTGCAATATGCTGGTCTATTTCCTGAATGTGTACTCTGGACTTGTAGAATTAAAAATTTGTGGAATTCGCCTAATTTTAGCCTTTAAATGAACGATAATACAGAGATTTGCAAAGCATATCCCTATTTCGTTATTATAATAGTCCTTAGCGTCATAAATAAGCAAGCGTGTATTGTGGAAATAGTCTGTCTGCCTGTTATTTTTTTTATTAAATTTTAAGTGATAGGGGCCTAAATTTTGCTTTGTAAATACTGGGGTCCGCGAGCTATGCCTAGAAAAAAATAGGGGTCCCTGGTCCAAAAAGTTTGAAAACCTCTGGTTTAAAATATGTGGATATATATATACATACATATATATATATATATATATACATATATATATATATATATATATATATATATATATATATATATGTATTCGCTTTTCGCTTGCTCGAGGGTCTTCCTCCAAATGGTTCACGCGATCTAGAATTCTAGATCACCATCGGAAGGTTGAAATCCCCATAATTTTCCTTCCTGTTCATTGGTCTTTATACCCATGTAAAGGGTTCAGTCGATCTTCCACTAAGGATTCATTTATCCAGACTTTCACTCCTACTCATAGGTCATTACCACATCCAGCCAACTACAAATTACACGATGATTGCTCAGCTAGACTATGAGATTAAAAATATTGGGACTACGTGTATGCTATATTTCGCACCTATATTTTGTGTGGCGGTGGTAAAATCCTGCCAGTTCATGAACATCTGATGACATCCATATGGACCATACATATGGTTCCCAAATTGGAATATGGATCTCACATGGGCCCCATAGGCATGTTAGCAGGCAAGTCTTACTAGCGTGAGTCACAAAATGTGTCCTTTATCATTTTCTTCATGGCCTTGTATCTCTTGTGGTAGAGCAGATTCTTGGAGTTCTGATAACTTTTCCCGAATTGTTCTAGAAGATTGCGTTTCATCAAGAATTCTTCCTCCAGCTGTTGAATTTGCGCTGGAAAGTTGCGCAAGTCTTCATCCACTTCCTTAGCTGAGAGCTCTACAAGCAGAAGGTCGACAAGATTTCACTTCAAATTCAGATAATCAAGGTGTCTGTATGGAGCAATGGTGGAGTGACAACGACACAAAAATCTTGGGATGCAGAAATGCTTCCCTCACTTCTGACTCTAAAGATCACAAATATTGGTGTGCCTAAGTTCGGAGTAATAGAAAGCTTAAGCTTAAGCTGAGAAATTTCTATAGCGCTACTCGTAAACTTAAGCGTAATCTACTAGCTTATTCACGAGTGCTGGATCATGTCAAGAGGAGGTTTAATTCCGAGAGGTATAGCATAGGGCTCTCTGGCAAAAAATTTTAAGACTTTGTGCGCCCCTTGCCGTTTATAATGCCATCGCTTCACTGAAACAAAGTCTGACCATACTAACTCAGTAGGGGCCTATGGCTAATGTATGGTATATATATATATATATATATATATATATATATATATATATATATATATATATATATATATATATATATTGTTGCGTGTAGGCACATGACCTCTTACGTAGATGCAGGTGCTAGGCTAAGTCCGTAGGTTGGCGGGAATCTGTTGCCTTAGAAGGAGTGGCCTTGTCTATAAATAGGACTGCCGTCTTGGTTCGTGAGCTCTTTGTCGTGTAGTGGTCAGACATGCTGGTCTGAGGTTAGCAGAGCTCAGTTTGTTCTTAGGCTTGACCGACTGTGGTCTAGATTAAGATTGTGATTCGTCGATGTTCTGACGAGTGTCTTCGTTGATGTTCTACTCCGTGTTTGACGGGGTGGTCGAGTGTCCGTTGCTGAATGCCTGACGAACGGTGCTCTGACCTTCTGTTCGTTTGTATTTTCCTTGTTCTTCGTTGTGGTAAATATATCGCATGTTCATTTCTATTAAATTATATTTTTGTTTGAACCTCGGGCGTGCATTCCTTAGTTAGCGAGTTCATACCTTAGCGATACGCCACAAAATGGGGGCTCGAGCCGGTCGTAAATTCTAAATAGGGTTTCCGTTAATTATTCGCAGTAGTCCGAAAATTTTGATACCATAGTTTTCTAGCAAAATTTCGGGGTGTGTAGTGTTACATTTCGGGTCAGGAAATGGAGTCTCCCGTCGCAGGGAAGGCGATAGTTTTTGACGATGTTTTTGAGATGTCGGTTGACGAATTAAGACAGGAGATGGAGCGGTTAGGCCATGAGACTAAGGGAGTGCCTAAGTCGCAATTGCAGTTGTCGTTAGCAAATTTGTTAAGGCCAGGGACAACAGTTGGGTCGCCAGTTCCTGAGTTGGAAATTAAAGGGAAAGCTGTCGAGCTCACGGAAGAAAGAGAAAAGGAACGAGCATTTGATTTGGCAAAGCTTAAACTTCAGGCAGAAGCACTGGAACGGAAAGAAAAATTAGAAGCAGAAGCACTGGAGCGGAAAGAAAGATTAGAAGCACAGGAGCGGAAAGAAAGAGTAGTAGCACGTATGGACTATGATATAGTCAAACAAGCTTTGTTGCTAGCATACGAACGCGTGCCTGAATTTTACCGACAACGATTCCGTAACATGCAAAAAGAGAAATTCGAGACGTATTCTAGTTTCGCATTCAGATTACAAATCCCTTTTCAAAGATGGCTAGAGGGTGAAGATGCAGTCCAGGACATTAAGCGCACGTGGGAAGTATTGAAATTGGAACAATTTGTTAATTGTTTGCCAACAGAGTTACATACATGGCTCCTTGACAAAAAGCCACAGACGCTAATAAGTGCAGCGAAGTCGGCCGACGAATATGCAGTAACTCATAAGCAGGCTGTGGTGGGGTCGCCTGTTAGTCCGAGAAGGGATGCTGCTGGGTGGAGTAACAGGGGACAACCCCAGAGTAAGGTGGCAGGGAAGCAGTTTTCTCCAGGGCGTGGACCTTATGGGAAACAGGTACAGGAGGGTTGTTGGCGGTGCGGGGAAAAGGGTCATTTTCAGGCGACGTGTGGAAAATTGTCACTGAAAGATGATAAGGAGTATACAGAAACTCAGAAGCACACTCCGAATACGGTAGGATTAGTGGGTCCTGTTACGACTCAAGTTTTGAATTGTACTCCAGCCACTGTGGACATGCGATATAAACCGTTTTGTGTTAAAGGTGTGTTGTACACGAGCGTTGATAAGCAACGTGATGTTATGTTTTTACGTGATTCTGGTTCACTTCAGACTCTTGTGAGTCGTGAATGTGTGGATAGTTCTGAATATCTGCAGACCGGTGAGGTGCGTTTAATCAGAGGAATCACTGGGCAGACCATTGAATTACCGTTAGTCGAAATTAGGGTCGATAGCGTATTTGCAAGGGGAACTATTTTGGCAGGCCTTATTGATTCTTTACCTCAGGGTGTTACAATCTTGGTCGGTAATGATGTTGATGTACAGGGAACGTATGTCTATGTGGGAGTTGTCACGCGAGCTCAGTCACGCTTGAATGAGGACGCGTGTACATCGGCTGTGCAGACAGAAACTGTGGATATTCAGAATGAAGCCGAGTTAACTGAGGACGAGGTGCATGTTAATGAGGTGGACCAAGATTCACCTTTGGTTAAATTGTTTGATAATGATTCTGTTGCGATGAATGAGGTTTCGAATGTTGGATCGAGAGTCGAGTTAATGTTGTTACAGCGAACGGATAAATCGCTGTCAAATTTGTTTGTACTTGAGAATACAGGGATGGTCGAGGACAGCCGGAGTGACTCGGAGGTAACGAAAGGTGTGTTGGTTCGTGAGGAGTCGTCGCTGAAGTTATTTCGGGGTGATGAGACCAGAGCGTCTCCTTTAAGTCAATTGTGCTTTCTAGATGGAACGAGTGAATTGTCTGAGGAGTTGAATGAGGTTAGTTCGAATGTACATAGACAGACTAATGTTTCTGAAAGAGTGAATGTGGATACTCCTATTGCCGTTGTGAATGAGGATGATTTGGACAGAAATGTTTGTGACTTGTATGCTAGTCAGACAGTTGTTTATGAAAGTGACTCTAGTGATGTCTTTGATAATGATTTGGTTGCATGAGTTGACTTGCAATGTGAAGATGATAAGGTGACGCCTTTACTTGACTGTGTGGTGGTCGAGGGTGATTATGTTGAAGAGTCGAGTGATGTTCTTTCGAATAATGATGAGCTTGTTCTGATAACTGCTGTGCGAAGTGTAGAAACTGTGGAGTTGTCATGTTGCGATGTGGTGAAACGGGTGTGTTGTTCGAATGTTTATAGTTTGGAACGTGAATCTGTGCAGAGCGTTGAGAATAATGTGGTATCGTCATTTGTCATTGATGAGCCTAGAGTAATGGCTGCAGTTGACAGGACTGCATGTGATCTGTCCAGGGGAGTCTGGATTGAGTCTCTGAATGTTGTTTCTGATGGTTTGTTGGTTGGCCTGGGCGGGGTAGCGGCAACGGTGGATGCTTTGGAGGGTGTTTATGATGGTTGTCCTACAGGAGTGGCTGATGTGGAGGTAGGTGAGAATTGGACTGTGTGGCATGACATTGGTCTATTGTGTCTTGTGATTTGTCTTGGACACTGGTTGTATGGTTGCACGTATACTGGACTTATGTTGTCTTGCTTTGGAGTAATTGTGTCAACGAAAGTGTTGGGTGTTGATTCATTGATGTGTTTCGTGTCCAGTATGACTACTGTTGTGAAGAGTTATAATGACTAAGGCTGCTGTAAGAGTTTACTTGCAGAGATGTTCTGTTGGGAATCGCGTTGGTGGATGTCGACGGAGGAAGCGACTACGAGTTGCGGAGCGATCTACTGGTTCTTCGACCAAGTTCGTGGCAATGGTGTTGATTCTGACGACGCTATGCTGCTACGATGGTGATACGTCGCGTCCGGACGATTTTGTCACTTCAGCAGTGCTGCACGAGGGCGTGTGTTGGCACTTCGCATACGGTACACGACCGAGGAATGTTGTGGTCGCGACGGACTACGCTTCTCGACGGTTCCTTGGACCGTTGGTCTTTTCAACTGCCTATGTTGGTGTTGGGCAATCGCGTTCCATTCTGGGAATTGGACTCTGTTCGTCGAAGGAGATTGCTGCACGTCGCTCAGGATCTTGGAGTCGACCGACGAGTGATGCGCCAAAGTGGTTTCTCTTCAAGTTGGGAGTTATTGCTTTGTAGGTTTTTGTGGTTGTTTTGCTCTCTTCTTTTGTTTCGTGAAGTTTTCTGTTTTCTGTGTATGGACATTTGCATTTGGAAAGTGTCTAGTTAAGTAAATAATGTACTGACTGTTGATTAGAATTGCAGTTCGTATGCTTTCGGTTAGGTCGTCAACCTGTAGTTGACTCTCGTTCAGGTGGGGGGATATGTTGCGTGTAGGCACATGACCTCTTACGTAGATGCAGGTGCTAGGCTAAGTCCGTAGGTTGGCGGGAATCTGTTGCCTTAGAAGGAGTGGCCTTGTCTATAAATAGGACTGCCGTCTTGGTTCGTGAGCTCTTTGTCGTGTAGTGGTCAGACATGCTGGTCTGAGGTTAGCAGAGCTCAGTTTGTTCTTAGGCTTGACCGACTGTGGTCTAGATTAAGATTGTGATTCGTCGATGTTCTGACGAGTGTCTTCGTTGATGTTCTACTCCGTGTTTGACGGGGTGGTCGAGTGTCCGTTGCTGAATGCCTGACGAACGGTGCTCTGACCTTCTGTTCGTTTGTATTTTCCTTGTTCTTCGTTGTGGTAAATATATCGCATGTTCATTTCTATTAAATTATATTTTTGTTTGAACCTCGGGCGTGCATTCCTTAGTTAGCGAGTTCATACCTTAGCGATACGCCACAATATATATATATATATATATATATATATATATATATATATATATATATATATATGGTATCTCAATTGCAAAGATAGTATTGTAACGTAAATGTAAATTTAAATCTCATCACCACACGAAAGCCGCGTCATGAGACCAGATTATTTACCGTCATGATATAGGTCAGCATGGCGTATGGTATTCATTCATTCATTCATTTTGAAAATTAATATAGCGCCCCATCAAGTTACCTACTCAGAAGCGCTCCCTGCACAACCACGGCAATATAATATGGTATGCAGTGTGATTCTCCTTACAGATTTTATTTTAGTTACAGTTTACAGTTATAGTTAATGGTTTTAATTTCAGTTATAGTTACAGTTATATATTTAGTATTATTTTTAGTTATAGTTATTGTACTGGATTTTTATAATAGTTAGTAGTTATATAGTTACAATAAGGCTAAGCAAAATTGCCTATAGACGCAGCAGCTATGCTTATTAAGACGCGTTACACAATTTGCTAGAGCTTCGAAAGGCTTTGAAGAATGACAGCATTCAGCTTCATGAATAGACGACGCTCCAAATTCGCCGACATCCGATTTCGTTTTCCACTACATAGCTTCCCATTTAGGCCTACATTGAACACTATTTCATGATCGGCGCGAACGGAGGCTATTAGTTGTGGCCCATTTCCACATTCTCATGTTCGACAATATTGCACTTTTTTGGTAATCGAAAAAAAGAATTTTCTTTAGTGTTATTTTCGTTATATTTATAGATACAGTTAATGATATTTTTAGTTACAATAATAGTTATCGTTAACGAAATCATGTTATTTTTTGTTAAAGAACTTTTTGTTACCGTTATCGTTAACGAGAATCACACTGAAAGTATGGTATGACAAATGGTGGGTTTGGTATGGCATGGTCAGTGATGGGCAACAGTTAACTAAAAAGTTGCTAACTTTTAGTTTTTCTACAAAAAATTCAGTTAAGGAAGAAGTTTAACTAAAAAATAGTTTAGTTAAAACGATAGTTTAACTAAAAAAATCAGCAATATGCAACTATTTTTCCACAGTGAACATCGAACACTGTAGCAAAAAAACATTTTAACACTGCATGGTTTTAGCATTAACAGCCTGTGTTTTCAAATTCAGCAATAACTAAGGGACCTGACTTCGAATAGGAAGCAATGGAGAATGTTTACCATGACGATCGCTAGAGCTCCAGGAGTTGACAGCACAAGGTGACAAGGTGTTTTCAAATTCATACACTACTTACAGTACATATGTAACTGTATGCCAGAACAGTACACATTGCATAGTTTGAAGGTGAAATTGTCATTGACGCTTTGCATTATTACAGTTCACTTAACGTCTTTTATTGTGAAAATGTTTGTCGCAAAAAGTTGGAAAAAAGTTGGAAAAAGTTTAACTACTCTTTTTTAGTCTAGTTAACTAATTTCCAAAATCAGTTGCCAACTTTAGTAAACTATTTTATTTTAGTTGGAAAATAGTTTTAGTTTAACTAAAAAAAATACTTTAGTGCCCATCACTGGGCATGGTATGCTATGCCTAAATATGGCGCGTCCCCAGTGCTGGGTAAAATACTCTGTAAATGTATTTCAAATACTAAATACAAATACATTTTTCATAAGTATTTGAAATAAAAATACAAAATACATTTTTCTAAATGTCATTGAAATACAAAATACAAATACATTGTTGTATTTTGTATTTCAAATACAAAATACTTAGCCTTGATACGTAGTCAGAAATCTCTCATTAAATGTCAGGTTGGAAAAGTTTTCAAAGTAAAAGTCTTTGTTCTGCTTTAACCGCCACCGTTTCTCAAAAGATCGTAAATTAGAAGACCACTATTACCGAGAAAATTTATGTTGCGTGAAATATGAGAGTAAGTAGGTAATAAATAGTATTTCTAACGAAGTATTTAATATTTCAAATACAAAATACTCTGAAAAGTATTTCAAATACAAATACAAAATACATTATTTTAAATGTATTCGAAATACAAATACATAGATTCTTAACTATTTCTTAGATTATTAACTATTTCTATTCTTAACTTAGATTCTTAACTATTTCAAATACTTTGTATTTCAAATACTCCCAAGCACTGCGCGTCCCACATGGTTTCGGATGGCAAATGTTTTGGTGTCGTATAGGCCTATAGTTTGCACTTGATGAGCATATCTTTACCCGAATAATACGTCACTTGGATGGCTATTCTTCTGGCATTCTCGCATAGTCTTCTGGCATTCTCGAGAAGGCCTAAATCGTTCGCGGACCCTAGACCTTCGACCTCCGACTCCGAAGACTGTTTTTTTTATGTCATTGAGCACCTGTCGTACTCCTTCTACGGCTGATTTGATCATACGCTTCATTAATCGGTAGCGAATGAAAAATATTTGGTGCTTGTGTCGTGTGTATTTCACTTGCAAATCATTCAAGATGGCGTTGAGTTTCTCGAGGTTACCTTGCAGTTCATTCAGTTTTCTTCGAAGTTTTTTGTGTTTTCGAATCATACCGTCAGTCGCAGGCAGTCCGATGGCATTTAAAACAGCTCCTGTGTAAGGAAAAAGGCGACAAGTCACCCGGTGAAAGTTGGCCGACTTTATTAAGGGCGCATTCTCAAATAGGACGCTTCGATCTATACATAGGGGAAGATGAAAGACATTTATAGGCCTATTTCGGGCTAACCTGATCTGTTTAGACGGAAGGGAGCTATTAATGCCGAGTTTCTGACAGTAGGGCCTAGGACTACACAATAGTGGATAATTTAGCCTACTATAGCAACAAAGAGACCATCCGTCACCGGCACATGACTTAAAAATTAAAAGTTAAGCATTGAACATTAACCTTAATTTAAAACTGAGAGTAAGGCGACAATAAATAAATATGATTAGAATAATATAATAAAGCTAAAATTTTAGAATACAAACATTAATTTGGGATGGCAAAAATCTTGGCCTGTGGGCGGCCGATCGTAAATTCTGCCCCGGACCTATTCAGTATTATAGGCTACCCCAGCACAGTGAGCAAATAAAGCAAGACTGCCAATACCTTTGAGCTTCGACATATCGGAAATGTCTTTCTCGCTGTTGTTGCAATTTCTAACCGACTTTTCGCCTAATTAAACTCTTTTAAATATTCAAATTAAGGAGATTTGACAAACAAGTGATATGCAGTAACGCCACGAACAGTACTAAGAACTTCGTTTTTATTCTATGCAAGAAAGTACCGTGCAAGTTATATTATGCAAATTATACTTCGGAGAAATAGAGTAGACTATACCCGGAATTTATAAGCCGTAGGCCTATATGACTCAAAAGATATCGAGAAAAAAAATCAAATCCAAGCAGTATATTTATCATTTTTTACTGCTGTTCTCGTCAATGTTTCAGATCAAGTATAGATACGCCTCTTCGAGAGGTTCTCACGAGAGACGATGGTACGTACACGTCAGTCTATTTTGACAGATGCCGGTTAGTGTAATATAGTTGTCTTTGTAATTGCAATAGCAAATTTATACAGCCCACTCGGAAGAAACTCATCAGAGGCGCTCCTTTGACCTCCTGATGGTTCCCTGTATGCGCACCGCTACGGCCCAGTCCAGGAGTTTTGCATTCGTTGGCCAGTCCAGCTGGAACCGTTTCCCTCAGGATCTACGGCTAAAGCTCCTTATAGTCTCTCCCCTTCAATTCCGTAGGCGCCTGAAAACTTTCCTGTTCGGCTAAATTTATGACAATTATTTTAACAAACATCGTGTATAATTATATATATATATATATATATATATATATATATATATATCGGCCTAATCGATGTAACAGGCCTATAATATTAATATGTATATTTTATACATGCATGCTGTTCGTTGAAATAACTGTCATAAATTCATTGGCGAAGGCCTTTTTAGACGAACAGCGATTTTCTTGCGCATTTTGCATCTTCTCGCCTCCTCATTAAGATTTCTGCAATGAGTCGATTCTAAAAGGGTAAAGCTAGACCTAGGTTTGAGGTATGCTAAACGTATATAGATGAGTAGGAGAAGCAGGAGAAGTAGGAGTAGGAGGAGTATGAGGAGAAGGAGAAGGAGGAGGGTAAGGAGTTTATGGAGGACGGGTAGAAGGAGGGGAGGAAAAAGAGGAGATAAGGAGGAGGAGTAGAGGAAGGAGAAGTAGAGAATGAGGAGTATTGGAGAAGGACGAGGGAGGAGGAGCATGAGAAGAAGGGACGAGAGTAGAGGAGGAGTATTAAAGAAGGACGAGGGAGGTGAAGGAGGATGAGAAGAAAGAAAGAGAGGTTTGAGGTATACTAAACGTATATGGGCGAGAGAGGAGGATCAGCGAAATGGTGGAGGTATTTTGGGAGTTTGTCCAAAGAGCTCTTGAACAGATAGCGATTGCAGAATTTCAGTGGGGAGGAGAAGAATGGAGGCCCAGACAGAAGAAGGTATGATGAGGATTGAGTTTATCTGATCAGTTGGATAGTTGGATAGTGAGGAGCTGACGAATGCAAGAGGGTTGAGAGATATGTAACGGTACCCAGGATTTCACCCTTAGAAATGCAAGAGTATTAGGAGTTGATCTTACTCCACGCTACTTTGGTTTTACAACTGATTATTTATGCATTAATGAGGTTAGGCTATGTTGAATATTAATGACATAAGACTGTTCAATGAATGTCAGTGAATTATATTATCATGTAAACACCTCATGGTGTAAGAATAACATCAATGTCAAACCGTTTACTAAATTCAATGTCTAATAATATTATGTCTATTCTATTTTCTACCTAGACCAGCTTCTTATTAACCTAATCTAAATATTAGAGCCTAAAATTAACCTCCCTCTCTTTGGATTGTAGTAGATGAATCGTTCTATTGGCTTTGCCCCCAGTCACCAATGTTCGATGACATTAACGTAGATCGTTGTTACGATTTCTGACGGAAGAATGTAGCGTGTTCTTCTCCTCGCATAGGTTCCTTTTCTCGACGAACTTGCACCAAAACTGTTAAATCACACAGTTCGCGTGTCCAGCTTAAATCGAGCTGCGACACAAACGTTCGAAAGACTTTCCGATAGATCCACCAAGTTTCCAGAGCAGTTCGTTATCGCTGACAAACTTCGCTCATCGACGTCTTATTTCGACTCGAGCTTAAGATGGAGCATCACGCTCATCAACAGCTTCATCTTCGGAAGTGTTACTCGATCGAATCTCCACTTGAACGTCTTAAAACTTCAACAACACTTATTCGTACGGATTGTCCCGACACAATTGTCAGATCGCTTGCGTGGTTTAACACTTTATAACCACAGTTCCACGAGTTTGAAGTTAACGCTATCGCAGGACAGCGACCAACGCGTCCAACGTTAAACATCACAACTGATCGTCCTTCTCTTTTAAGATGCCCACTGCGCATGCGCAACAGACGATATATGAACCGATGGCCGTTAGACCTGAACTGCCCAATCAGATGTCGGCAGCATCGTTTCATCAGCCTCTTTCTCGTAACATTAGCCCCCAATCTGCTTAACTTTTATGCTATATGTAGCTGGTCATGAAAGCTGGTCACTTAATTAGATATGCATAGGCTTATTGTTCTAATCTACAGTACAAGCCTATTGTCCATTGCAGTATTGTGTCTTAACTAACATACAATAATCTAAGTGTGTTTGTGTGGGACAGAGGCATCCATTACAGGGTTGAAGGGCATTGTAGGTAAAAGGGGACTTCTAGCCAGTGAAATGATCTAAGGACAAGGAGTTATGTGGTGTTTTGGGAAGTTGTGATGACTGATTTTCGTTTTCAGTGTCGAGTGTAACAGTGCAGGTGAGAGGGAAAGCGGGGCGGGGTGCTGAGATTAACACATCGGGCAGTGGATGCATGCATGATCGAGGGAAGACTGGAATATGTACATGCGCTACCTACGATTCTAAGATTGAACTTTATCAGTCTTCCCAACTGAGAGGGGGACTCATACATAGTCCTATGCTTAGGCTACGTATAAGCTAACGGCGTGGATCATTGCATTAATGTGCAGGAGTTAACTTGTCAAATATAATTAAACGCCAAATTAATACACTATTCACTCCTTCTGCACCCACCCTCTAATACGAGCGTTTATGCCCCAGGGCCATCGACGCATTCCCATTTAGACGAGGAAATAAAAATTGCTCGTACTCAGAGTTATGTCAGCTGAATCCAAACGTTTTGAAGAGGCGCGTGAAGTCGTTAGATATTTTTCAGGATCAGTTAGTCTTAGAGCGTTTTAAGATCGTTACGTTTCGACTGAGTTCTTCAGTGCTGTGGTAAAAATATGTATAATATGTAAAGCACACAAATTGCGAACTATATATGAATGGCTACCAAATGGCCACCTTCTATAAAGGCCTATTTATTTGCCATCATCGTGTTGCAATGTTTTCTTGCTTTTCAAAAACTGTTAATTTATAAATCCTATTTAAACCGACTTTTCTTCGTTTCTGAAATTTCTGGCGCATCGTGTGACATTACCCCATCGGTCAGATGTCCATGCTGTTCCTCCCATTGACCTATTACTATTATGCCCCATACCCAGTTCTCTCTGCCTTCTCTTTCCAACTAATTTCCTCCCTCCTTTCCTCGTTTTTTATCTTTGGGTTGTTCACAAGATGGAAGCATAGGTGCGTTTGCAGAAAACGGCGCAAACACTGAAAATGACTGAATAATCAGACTCTAACTTTCAACACGGCTGTTGCGGCTTGTGGCTTGTTGCTAGCAAGCAGGCCCGGCCCTAGGGTGTGCGGGGCCCAAGGCTACAAGACAGCAACCGATGAGCGGGGCCCCAGGCTAAAAATGGCATTGCGGAGTTTGATTTCCTGTCAATACGGTATTGGCAATACAATATGTATTAAAATATGCAAAATCGAAACTAAATGGGTTAATGAACACAAAATGCAAATCAGGCTCTCAATCCTAGCATTTTACAATGAAAGCAATAATTGTATTTTATTTAATTATTTGAATATCTGACAACTGAGAAGAATGTTAATAATTAAAATATTTTAGCATCCTTCTAATTGAAAGTTTGTTAGTCACTATAGACAATAGCGTGAGTTCTATCTTCTAAAATGCTATTATTCACAAGCAAATCTTGCGAGGCTTTGATGGATCCATGCAAAATCTCCAATAAGATAAGTATATTTTTTATTTTAACCAGCTGACAAAACGCACTGTGGTGTACATTACATGTAAATTAACAGTTTACAAGTTACAATTTCGGGTTTAATTCAAGTACAACATCCTAACCAAGAAAGTCTTTCTCATTAAGCTATCAGCTTTGGGTAATACCCGGTCATGTTTTCTTGGCCGAAGGGTATATACAGTTTTTTTCTGGAAGGTAAAAACCCATGCAAAACATGCCCTGGGCAGGCCAAGACATCGGAAAACAGCCGGGTGTCAGCTTGCTTATTTAATTGTTCATATGTCGGATTGTCGCTTGGGAGGTATCTCAGGCGAATCAGTTTATTTATCACTGATTGTAGCTTATTCCTATCTTGTTGCCCTGCAAATCCCCACCAGGCCGGTGCCGCAAATAGTAATCTGGCCACCGTTGTAGCTCGAACAACATCATAAAGATTTATCCCAGATAGACCATGAGTTGATTTCACTATGGTCCAGATCGCTAGCAACATCATTGTCAATTGACAAAATAGCCAAGATACTGAGCCGTTCCTGAAGCGTCGTTGATCGCAAGTAGGTTTTTATAAGTTTTGGCTTCGAAAAGCTTCTTTCTCCAGGAGCTTCAGTGACAGGAACAGTCAGAAATTTATTCGAAATGCAATGTACGTGTTAGGAAAGTCACTATAGGCTATCCATTGTTTATTGTAAGAAAGTGCAAAATCTTAATAGATTGCTGCAGGAATTGTAGAGCCCAATGACTGCAAGTCCTCGGTCAAGTTGCCAGAAAAAAGACTTCGATCACGGATCATGTCAAACGATCAAACCACGAACTTTTATTTAAAATATTGAAGCAACAACCTGGTGAGTATAATGAAAATGCGGCAAATTGACTGCCAGTATTGTTGCTAAGCGACGTAAGTGTTCAAACTCATCACAGTAAAAAAATCATAGTCAGCAGCGCGGGGCCCCTTGAAGCGCGGGGCCCAAGGCGGCTGCCTCGTTCGCCTTGCCCTAGGGCCGGGCCTGCTAGCAAGTTTGACGCTATTTTGCAAAAAGTCAAAATGAATTATTAGCCCAAAACAATTATAACTTACAATGATGTTCCTATATGTGAATGCTAAACTGTAAAAAATAGGTTATATTTAAACTAATTCAAAATTCATAAATGTTATTTTTATGATAGAAAAAATATTTCCTTCGTTTTGGGTCCTCCGAGATTTGGTGGCATTAGGCGCGCGCCTAGTGCGCCTATGCGAATATACATATATATATATATTATATATATAATAAAAAATATATATAGGCTTTTCGCTTGTTCATGGGTCTTCCTCCAAGTGGTTCACACCATCTAGATCACCAAGAGAAGGCATACTTCCCCATAATTTTCCCTCCTGTTCATTGGTCTTCCACCCGTTCCACCCATTGCAAAGGGTTCAATCGATCTTCCACTGAGGAAACATTTCACCAGACACTCACTCCTACTCATAGCTCATTCCCAAACTCCATCCAACCACAAATTGCACGATTATTGCTCAGCTAGGATATATGAGATTAAAAATATTGGGACTATATGCATCATCAATGCATGCTATATTTCGCACATATATATTTTGGGTGTTGGTGGTGGTAATATCCTGCCAGTTCATGAACATCTGATGATATCCATTGGACACTATATACATGTGTCCCAAATGGGAATATGGATCTCACACGGGCCCCACAGGCATGCTAGCAGACAAGTCTCAATAGCGTTAGTCAGAAAATGTGTCCTTTATCATTTTCTTCATGGTATCGTATCTCTTGTGGTAGAGCATATTCTTGGAGTTCTGATAATCCTCCCCGAGTTGTTCTAGGAGCTTGCATTTCTTCGAGAATTCTTCTTCCAGCTGTTGAATTTGCGCTGGAAAGTTGCGTAAGTCTTCACCCACTTCCACAGCTGAAAGCCGTACAAGCAGATGGTCGACAGAATTCACTTCATATACAGATAATCAAAGTGTTTGCATGAAGCGATAACGACCCAAAAATCTTGGGAGGAGGAAGTGCTTCCTTTACTTCTCGCTCCAAAGATCACAAATATTGGTGTCCCTAAATTTGGAGTGATAATAAGCGTAAACTCGAAATTTCTGTGGCGCTACTATTAAAGTTAAACGAAAGCTACCAGGTTATTCACGAGCGCTGGATCGTGTCAAGAGTATCACTAAGTCCAAGAGGTATAGCATAGGAGCTCTCTAGCGAAATTTTTTTATGACTTTGTGCGTCCCTCGCCGTTTATAAAGCCATCGCTTCACTTAAACAAAGTCAGGGATCCTACTAACTATGGCTAATGTATGGTATCTCAATAGGGGCCCGTAGAGTAATGGATAACACACTGGCGTGAAGAGCAGTAGGTACCAAGATCGAACCCGGTAGACCCAAGCCTTCCACTTGCTAGGTGGCGGCGGTGGTTAAATGAATAGTAGGCCGTTATGGCGCCCTGGTGACTGCCGTTTAAAAACAGTTATATTAGACTCCTGTAAAACTGTTATCATGTGCTTCTACTGTGGCTGCCGTTTCTACTATATGCATGTTCACTGTACAGCGCAGTGCTGTTAACAGGCGCTTAAATAAAGAAACGATTATTATTATTATTTTTTTTTATTTTTTTATTATTATTATATTCTTTATTTTTTTAAAACATCATTCGACAAGTTCTGGCCGCATGAAAGTTCCTATGAAGGCAACAGCATTGAAGCGTTGTATGGTGATTGACAACCGCTGGAGTAGATAACAAGTCTCCCTAGGGTCTCCGGTGGTTAAAGCTAAGTATCTCCCCAAGTCTTTTATAAGGGCCATTCCGTCGTCATTGATAGGGCCTAAGGTCTCGAAAGCTAGAGGGACAAAAAGTGGTCTGCGCGGATCTGGCTGTACTTGTTGTTCTTTCTCGTGGCCGCTAGTTCCGCTGCTGCTCCTGATGTCGCGGACGTTGCATGAAGGTAAGAGGGCGCCACAGTGTCAGTTACGGTGACGTCCCATACAAGACTTCGTCCTCTGCGCCATGGTATCAGCGTAAGTCCGTCCGGTCGTCTCCCGTCCGTCCTCGACAGCCCAGGTGGTTCCTTGATATTAGGGACGCCCGCTCGTAATAGGCCTCGGCTTATCAAATCATTCAAAGCCGCATGTCTGGCGATTCTGCCAGGTCCTAGGTTGCACGACATCCCGTGTGACCCGTCCGCCGTCACCATTGCTCCACAGGGACATGCGTGCGGTTCGCATATATTCGTCCCCAGTCTGAGGCCTACTGCAATTCTTACCGCCTCGTCATCCAATCGCAGCCCGCATGATGACACCGGTAGTGCGAACAGCCAGTCGCTGGCGTGTGGTGCTGAGGCTGCTTTGAATCTTGCTTGGTGGTAAGCGTCGACCAGAGAGGCGTCCAATGAGTCCACCACTCTCTTCACGAGAGGACCATCCCAATACGATTGTCTGTATGCTGCGTAATTATCTGAATGTGTGATTTGACTTTCGGCGTTCCATCGCTGTAACAACGTTTCAACGCGCGCGTCGGTGATGGATTGGTCGTAACCTAACATGGAAGACTGAAGGACGTGGGTGCCTGCAGCGGAAGCCAAGAAGGCAGGAAGCGCAAGCGAAGCGACCCGACGTATGCCCAGTCCTCCCGTCTTGACCGGTAAGGACGCTTGAAGCCATTGCATATCGGTAAGGTTAAGGTTGAGGATTGAGCACAAACCTTCCCTCTGTATTTCGTCATATTTGTCTAGTAGAGCATGTCCGCTGCAGGGGTGGGATCTTAGGGTGTGTAGTAGCTTTTGTGAACACAGTGAGCTTCTGAGGAGGACTAAGGCATCATGTTTTGCAATATTTGCCAGTCTTGAAAGCGCCAGCGTCAGTTCCGAGCAGCGAAACTCCAGGCTTGCAGTTAGGGCCTCCTCGGACGACAGCGGTGCGCCAAGCAAACAGGCCGCTTCCGGTGTGATAGCGGGAAAGTGTTGAAGGTTTGAAGGAACTTCCCCCCTCTCCATGCGCGATATTACTTCGCATTTTGCGCAGTTGAGTTGCAGACCTAGCAATCCGCTCTCGTATTCCAGTGTTTTCACGTCCTCTGCCACAATAGAGGCCCTTCCTCCCAGAGACAAATCGTCCAGATATCCAAGCACAAGCGATGACGATAATTTCTCAAGGATTGGTTGCAACGGCAGGCAAAACAGTAGCGGTCCCAACGGGTCGCCTTGTTGGGGACCGACTTGTGAGAGAATAGTATATTGTCCGAATTGTAGTATCGAAGCTTCAGCATAAGCAAGACGGATATATGATGTCAGTTCTGGCGCGATCTCATCCATCGAGGTGAGCATGCGGTCTCTGTGTAGGCTGTTGAAAGCATTGCTGAAGTCTAGCTTGATCAGGACCGAATCTGTAGGCATTTCTTCCAGAAATCGCCTAGCCGCGTGAACCGCGGCTTCCGTCCCTCCAGGTACACCTACTCCCACCTGCCTCGGCGCGAGGTAGGTCACTGCTTTTGGAACTACATGGGTGTTTGCACATTTGGATGTGAGTCTGCGCCAGTAGTAGCCTATTACAATGGGGCGCAGGCCTCCAGTTTTCTTTCTCAGTGCCAGGAGTGTGCCTCCGAACAGGATCGGTGTAATCTGTTCCGGGCAGGTTCCTGTCAGGAGGAGGTTAACTAAGCCGGTGATGGCTGAGATAAATTCCGCCCCGATATCGGCGCAGTTCATCAGATCTGACAGGTGCTGTGGCCGTAAGCCGTCCGGCCCTCCCGAAGAACCCGCCGGAAAAGAGCGTATTTGAGCTCTAACCTGATCCTCGGTAGTTTGGAAGGGCGGTATATGGGTTGTCGGGGAGATCACATGTCGTTTGGGCGGAGGCTCCGGATGTTTTGTTCTCAGTTCTTCCAGGGTCTCGAGGTCTGCCTGCGCCGGCTTGTCGCTTGAGCATAGGATTCTGACTGCCGCTCTTATGTTACCGTCTTCCAACTTGGACGCCACCGCCGCAGCCACCGCCTGCTCGTCACTCAATTTTGTTCTTCTTCCGCTTATTATTATTATTATTATTATTAAGATGTTACGTAAATGTTAATTTAAATCACTGCAGTTTCTCACCACCACACAAAAGCCGTGTCATGAAACCCGCTTATTCACCAAGATAAGCGGGTTTGGTGTATACTATACCATACGCCATTAGGCATGGCGTATGGTATAGTATACAGCATGACATGGTATGAGACAAATGATGGCACGTGCGTCCGGAGGGGGAAGGAATGGGGCATTTGTCCCTCCCTTTGATTTTGCAAATATTTTACAAAATAAAATCTTTTGATTATTATGATTAATGCAACAGTCCCTACACAATTTTCAATGCGACAAAACCAGTGGCGGTTCTAGAGTTTTCGAACTGGGGGGGGCTGAAAATTACTTTAGCCCCTCCCATAAATGTAGGCTGCATGTTCATACCACTGACCCCTGTTTCAGCAACCTATTGAAATGAAAATTAATATTGTCTGGCCGACATTCTGATAAACAGAAATTACAGAATAATTCCTAAAGTACGATTATGTCATTATAAAAATGAAAAAAAAACTTAATCTGTGTAATACATTTTTGTATTGACTTGATTCTTTCGTTGTTTGTGCAACTTCTTCCACCTCTTTGCAAAGTTCTAGCAAGATTATCCCAAGATATTTTAAGTTCTCTGCAACAGACACCTGTTTTTCATGGTTTCAAATTTATCAACAATTGCATAATTATGTGTCTTGAAGAAGTCAAAGACTAAGTACCTTCTCAATACCGGTACTAAGCATGCAAAGGTTATTAGGTAATATTTCATCGCTAATAATACTTCTAGTTTAAGTTTTATTAGGTAATATTTTCATTGACCATCCAGCTTCTAGTTTCAGTTATATTTTCATCAGTCATCACAATTTCTGATAACTATCCACTATAAAAGTGTACAATTATAATTAATGTACCTAAACTGCAGGATGACCGAAGACTGTACCCCTCACTACTAAAGATGCCCCTCAAACCCGGCCATTCGCCAGTTATAAAAATCTCTTCCCCGCCTTGCGGGTAAGTATACTGCTGCAAAACTGTGGTAAATTCTCCGATGAATGATATCCCATCCCATGTGGACTCGTTATGTAATTTTTACATACCTGCCACACCATTATCAGTGCCGTCGAAAAGTTCATCGTTTAACTCATCAGCTTTTCTTTTTTTACTTCTCACAACAAATTTATCAATTTATAGGCCTATTAATTTATATATGATGTGTGCTTCAAACGGATTCTAGAACACACTGTTCTGTATACACAATATTACACATATACAGCATACACTACAGTATATAGAGGCTGGTACAGTACACACCTGGCCTGCCCTTGTCTGTCCGCTGCTGCTGCTTTTGATGCTGGCCGGCTGCTGCCCCTGCTGCTATCGCCTGCTGCTGAAGCTGAAGTGACCACATTGGACAGGGTCATAAAGTGCTTGCGGCTGGCCAAGGACTCCTTAATTACTTCGGTCTTCATGGGCTGGCCTACTCTCGGCAACTCAGGCTATAATCTGTTCAGTTTCTTCTTGAACACCCGGCCCTTCTGTAGTCACAAGGCAGCTTTAGTATATACATAGACATGTGCTTGAATCTGAGCACTCGGATCACAGCAACAGTGCAGGAGTCTGATAGTGATATGTTGGCAGGTTCCAAGCTTTACAGAGCAAAATGTATACAAACCATGCAGCGGATGAAAAGCGTCCGTAAAGGACATTTATTCAAAGTCATTTGATCTAATGAGAATTAAGCATTAGAAGATTAGGAGGTTTTGTTTGTCACCAACAGCATTGTAGGCAACGTATGCCTAATGAAACATTAAACTGGGAGGAGGGCCTAAAATGTGTGTGGGGGCTAAGAAAAGCTAGGGGGGCTAACTTTCCAGCTAGGGGGCTACAGCCCCCCTAGCCCCCCGGTAAAACCGCCACTGCTTGCGACTGTCGCTGACCCGTTGTGATGTGTACAGTACATACATGCATAGGCCTATGCATATATATATATATATATACATATATATATACATACAGGGTGAAAATTGTCGGGAATTCAACCCCCTAGTCTTTCTTAGAACCCCACACTTAAGTCTTCATTGCACACCCCAGGGGTCGTTTCCAACTCCTCAGTTGTGCTAAAGTGCGGTTTCGCATTATTTGACTCTGTCTCTGACAAAGAGAAGAAATTTTCCATTTATGGTAATGGTTTATTGTGAGATTTGTGACCACGTGAATTAATTTCGTTATGTCATCACTTTAAGGATTTTAAGCATTCTATTGCATGTTTGAAGTTTTGAATTTTGCTAAATGCGGATAAAAATATCCAACTCCAAATGGATCAAACTCATTAAGTCTACCCCCCCCCCCAGTATTTTTTCTAAAATTCTCACACTGCGTAGGCCTACATATATTATGTTTTAATTACCATATTATGCTATTAACGTTATCTTGCGAGCTTTTACGGCTGCAATCATTGATGACATCTTCAAAATTATTTGTTTAATTGGTTTAGGGTTTTAAAAAGATTATTAACAACCGTTATTCCGCTATACAGTAACTGTGTAAACACGGCTTACAGTGCGGAATCAAATTATACAATGTAGTTTATTTTCTGGATAATATAATATGCTCATATTTAATAAACATTGTGAAACAACTGCAGTCTGCAGCATTATTGCAAAACGCCAAAAGACAAAAATGAATAGCGTGTAACCGAGATTCGAAAATAACTGAATACTATATTCGTACTAAACTCTGCTGAAAGGATAAGTGGTCATTTCAAATGACAAAATCATGCAGTCACTTTCTGTCAAAACCAGACCATTTTTAATATTAATTTTAAAAAGAGGACTAAACTAAGTGGTGAAAGGCTGTGGTGGTGATATTGATAGTTTGTGATTAAATTTTATTCTAAGTCATTAATTCGTTTAGATTGATTATGAAGGGCAGCATAACAAGAATATGCTTTAAAGTAGACTATGCTTCCCTTTCTGCAAGTCTCTTTAGTGCTTAATGTATAGACCTCTTAGAGTGATGCCACCCCTAACGATCAACGGAAGCCAAACCGACTAGACCAAAGTGAAGGTTTCCTTCTTTCCTCTTTTTCTTTCTTTCTCTCCTACTTTTTCATTTCTTATCAAAAATTCACTCTTTTTATTTTTGTCAACCCTATTTTGTCGCCCCTGCAAAAGTACCATCCGGGGCTACTCGTCCCCGCCTCCCTTCGATACGCCACTGCCACAGGTATGCTAGCAGGCAAGTCTCAATAGCGTCAGGCAGAAAATGTGTTTTTTATCATTTGCTTCGTAGCCTCCTATCTCTGGGGATAGCGCAGAATCTTGGAGTTCTGATAATCCTTCCCGATTGCCTTTCTTCGAGATTTCTTCCTTCAGCTGCTTAATTTGCGCTCGAAAGTTGCGCAAGTCTTCACTCACTTGCACAGCTGAAAGATCTACAATTAAGCAGAAGGTCGACAAGAAGATTTCACTTCATAGTTAGATAATCAAGGTGTTTGTATGGAGCGAGCCACGGTGCTGTGACCGCGACACAAAAATCTTGAAAGGCAGAAGTGCTTCCCTCACCTCTGACCTAAGGATCACAAATACTGGCGTGCCTAAGTTCGGAGTGGGTCCAGAAGCGGATCTACCATGAAACTAATGAAGCTGAAGCTTCAAAGCCACCGCGGATCCATCCCCAGAAGCGACTCAGACTGTAGACTGTAGTGCACAATGGACATGACATAGTTTCAACATTTTAACAGTTCAAGCTTCAGGGCCCAAAAATGTGGGTCATCCTCTAAGTAGGTCTAATAATAAGCGTAAACGTAAGCCCAGAAATGTATATAGTGCTACTCGCAGGAACGTAGCAATCTATAAATTTGCCCGCCCCTCTTGAGTTGCGACCTGTTCCATGGCACCGCTGGACCACGGCCCCTCGCCACTGGCTACTTATAGTTAAGCGCAAGCTACAAGCTTTATTCGCGAGCGCTGGATCATGGCAAGAGGTGGTCTAAGTCCAAGAAGTACATCTGTAGTACAGGAGCTTTCTGGCGAAATTTTTAATGACTCTGTGCGCTCCTCGCCGTTTATAAAGCCATCGCTTTACTGAAACAAAGTCTGTCCCTACTAACTCATCATGGCAAATATAAGGTATGGTATCCCAATAGCAAACATGGTAATGTAATGTAAATCTAAATCTCCGCAATTTCTCACCACCACACAAAGCCGCGTCATGAGACCAGCTGATTCACCGACATAATATAGGCCTAGATCGGCATGGAGTGCGGTATGGTATACAGCATGACATGGTATAGTATGACAAATGATGGGTATGGTATATGGCAATTATGACATGCTATACGGCCTATCCCTTGATATGGCATAGGCCTATGGTATCAGCTTGATGAGCATCATTCTGCTTTACCTGAATAATATTTCTTTGCACGGGCGGCTAGTGCTTCGGCATTCTTACAGAAGCCCGTCAAGGGCCCTTGACCTTGGACACCCGACTCCGTAGACTGGTTTTGTATGTCATCGAGTACCACAGCTGATTTGATCATACGCCTCATTAACCGGTAGCGAATGAAAAAGATTTGGTATTTGTATCGTGTGTATTTCACTTTCAATTTGTTCAAGATGGCGTTGAGTTTGTTGAGATCATCTTGTCGCTGATGCAGCTGGCTTTCAAGTTCAACGTGTTGCTTAATCATACCATCGGTCGCAGGCAGTCCGACGACATTTAAAATGGCTCCTGCGTAGGAAAAAGGATACAAGTCACCCGGTTAAAGGAGACCGACCTTATTAAGGGCGCTACCTAAATTAAGACCCCTCGATCCAAACACGGGGAAGCCGAAAGACATTTTGTATTTCGGGCTTGCATGATCATGTTTAGACGGAAAGGAGCTATCATAACCAAGTTTCTGATAGTAAACGCCTACACTGTGGCTAAATTTACCATAGCAACAGTTGGAGCCGTCCCTGAGGTACCGGCCTACTATTCCGGGGGTCCGCTATTCCTGGGGTCCGCTATTCCGGGGATCGGCCGAAATATACATACATACAACATACATACATCCATATATACATACATACATGCATACAAACATTCATACATACATACATACATGCATACATACATGTATATATACACATACATGCATACATACATGTATGTATGTATACATACATGCATACATACATGTTTGTATACATACACGCATACATTCATACATGCATGCATGCATGGATGTATGTATGCATATAAGTATGTATGTGTGCATGTTTGTATGCATGTATGTATGTATGTATGTATGCATGTTTGTATGTTGTATGTATGTACATTCCGGCGGATCCCCGGAATAGCGGACCCCGGAATAGCGGACCCCCGGAATAGTGGACCGGAACCGTCCATGACCGGTATTATTACAGGGACCGGCAAAACTTACTATTAACAAATAAAAATTGAACTTCAATTTTAGAACGATTAACTTCTATTAAACTTAAACTGTGAGCGATACGACAATAAATAAATATGACTAGAATAGTATAAATTAAATAAAGTTTAAACTTTGGAATATAAACATTAATTAGGGGCGGAAAAAACTTGGTCTGTGGGCAGCAGATCGTAAAATCCGCCCCGGACCTACAGCTAACATCATAATCAGTATACACCCCAGAACAGTGAGAAACTAAAGCAAGATGTCATACTACAAATACCTTTGACCTTCAACATATCGGAAATGACGACGAAATATTTCTCAAATTGTTGTTGCAATTTCTAACCGACTTTTCGTATAATTAAACTCGTCCAACTGTTTCAGTTAAGGAGCGTTGGCAAACAAGCGATATTTAGTAATGCCTCGAACAGTTGGCTATAGTATCTCTTCGATGCACGTTATCGACAGGATCGAATGACAGTCGTGCCAATTTCATAACTCCTGTTAGCAAGTATATATATATATATATATATATATATATAACAGCCCTGTGTATTTAGACATGTAGGCCTACACATGTCTTGATTCTGTAACTATATTACCATTATATAGGCCTATGTCTATTATATAACCACGTACAGGCCTATACTGACTGTGCCATGGTTTCACATCAGCGGCTCACATGACCTACATTTTTGGGCCCTGAAGCTTGAACTGTTATGGCGGCCCTTCGCAAATTGACACGGAAGACACTTCTGAGAATACAGTCTGAGTCGCTATCGGGGGCTGGGACCGGGCCCTGAAGTCCAAGCTTCATTATTTTCATAGTAGATCCGCCTTTGACATCAGCTCTTGGCTGTGTCTTAGCCTACGTGAAATTTAATGAATAGGCCTGCTACATTGATTAGGCCCATACATTTGCATTTTGTTTATTAAAATAATTGTCATAAATCCAGAGGCGCAGGCCTATTTAGCCGAAAAGCGAAGATTTTCTTGCGCAGTTTACATCTTTAAGGTCTCACCATAATGGGGTCATCCATAAAGTACATCCGCAGTGGGAGAGGGAGGGTCATGAAAATGCGGAAAAATGCGGACAGAGGGGTTATGAACAGTGCAGATGTCCGCATCTAAACTTTTAAATTTGATAGCTTTTTAAAAACCAGCTTGTTTCAACATTCCCCAAAAGACGAAAAGGCCAGTGAGGTGATTGCATAAACCCTCATGCACGGTATAAATTTTACCGCGACTTTCTAAATAGGCCTTGGCTTTAAAAAGGCTACTGCACATCCTAATATAAAACCCGAACAGTCATTTAAACGCGCACAGGAACTGTTGAATAATTGTTAAAAGAATGATGATGACATTAAAAATTGGCTTTGGCGTGCAGACCTCCGCAAAGAGGGAGGCGAAGGGGTAAGGTTAAATGCGGACAAGAGGAGGGAGGGTCCAAAATAAGTCATAATTTGCGGACATCCTGTATGGATGACCCCAAAGATTTCTGCAATGGAGTCGATTCACCCTCATTCTCCGCCTTAAATGGATAAATTTGTTCTAAAACGAAACGAAGCTCATCAGCGTTTCATAATCTTAAGCTGAGATTGACAGCCATTTAGTTGTTTCATGGTCAACCCCGGAGAGCAAATTTTCCTGAAGTTGATCAAGTTCCATTCCATCTGGAGAGTTAAAAGAAAAGGCAATTAGAGTACTTTAGGTTAAATATTGCTTGAAGTGTCTGCCTAGATGGCAACCCGCATTGTCATTACAACTGAATATAAATGAGCAATTATTAATCTAGAGCGTTTCTGATTTGCTAAGAAGCGCGACAGAAATGATGTAAGCCCCAATATTAAACTATTGCGATTATTTTTATTACTGTTGTTTTTGTAGATGTTTTTGAAGTAGCTGTTGTTGTTGTTGCTGTTGTTAATGAGAATTCTGGCAGTGTATTATATCCAAAATGGTATCCATGCGAAAAGAGAAAGTGGATAAGATATTGGTACATGTACCTCACACTTTTTAGACCAAAGTTACGCCTCTGGGTAAAGCTAGCCGTAGGTTTGAGGTATACTAAACGTATATAGACGAATAGGGGAGGAAAGGAGCAGGATAAGGAGGAGGAATTGGAGTAGCAGGAGGAGGAGGACAAGGAGGATGAGGAGTTTAAGGAGGAAGAAGAAGTAGGAGGGAAGGAGAATGGAAAGAAGGAGAGGAGGAGTAGGGGCGCAGAGGCAGGAGGTGGAGAAGGTAGAGGAGGAGAAGAAGGAGGTGAAGAAAGAGGAGGATGGGAGGAGAAGGAAGAAAAGGAGAAGGAAGATGAGAAAGGGATGATGATGACGATGATGGTGATGATGATGATGATGATGATGATGGTGGTGATGATGATGGTGATGATGATGATGATGATGATGATGATGATGATGATGATGATGATGATGATGATGATGATGATGATGATGATGATGATGATGATGATGATGATGATGATGATGATGATACTGTAGGCTAGTATATGTTCTATGCATGTTGCTGCTAGGAACATCAGATGGAATATCATATTAGATGTCAGACTTAGCGTTAATGGGCAGATCACACAATATTTCAACCAATTTCATAAATCCTGTTAGCAAGTATATTACAGCCCTGTGTATTTAGACCTGTACACATGTCTTCATTCTGTATATTTATTATATTACCATTATAGGTCTATTATATGACCACAGGCCTATACTGACTGCATGTGCCATGGTTTCACATCAGCGGCACAGCCAGAGGCGGACATACATATTTTGGCCCCTGAAGCTTGAACTGTTATGGGGGACTCCTCGCACATAGACACGGAAGACATTAATGAGAATACAGTCTGAGTCGCTTCTGGGGGTGGGGGGCTGGGACAGGAGGCTCTGAAGCTTCAGCTTCATTAGCTTCATAGTAGATTCGCTTCTGATATAAGCTCTTGGCTATGTCTTAGCCTGTATACGTAAATATTATAGGCATGCTAATTGATTAGGTTTATACATGTGTAGGCCTATGTTGTTTATTAAAATAATTGTAATAAATTCAGAGACGCAGGCTTATTTAGCCGAAGAGTAAAGATTTTCTTGCGCATTTCCACCTTTTCGGCCTCATCATAAAGTGGTAATCCATAAAGGACGTTCGCAAAATGGGGACAAATGCGGACGGGGGGGGGGTGGGAGGTTATGACCAGTGCAGACGTCCGCATCTAAACTTTTTGATTGCTTTTTAAAAACCAGCTTGTTTCAACCTTCTCCCAAAGACGAAAAGGTCAGTGAGGTGGTTCCTAAAACTTCACGCACGGCATAAACTTTACTACGACTATAAAGAGGCTTTTATTACTGCACATCCTGATATGAAATCCGAAATGTCACTTAAACGTGCCCAGGAACTGTGGAATAATAATTATTGTAAACAGAATGATGATGACATTAAAAACTGGCTTAGGCGTGCGGACGTCCGCAAAGGGGAGGGGAGGTGTAGGGTTAAAATGCGGACAAATGCGGACAAGGGGAGGACCGAAGTAGGCTAGGTCATTTTGCGGACATCCTATATGGATGACCACAAAAATTTCTGCAATTGAGTCTATTCACCCTCACTCTACCCCTTTAATGGAAAAAGTTGTTCTAAAACGAAAACGAAACTCATCAGCGTTTCATAATCCAAAAGTTTAATTGGAACGAGTTGAGATTGACAGCCATTTAGTTGTTCCATGGTCAATTACGGAGAGTAAATTTTCCTAAGTTGACTCAAGTTTCATTCCAGCTGGAGATTTAAAAGAAAAAGCATAAGTATTTTGGGTTAAATATGGCTTGAAATGTCTGCCTCGATGACTACCGAATTGTCGTTACATTACAACTGGATAATAAATGAGTAATTATTATATTTAGAGCGTTTATGAGCCCTATATTAAACTTTTTTGTTCCTGGTTGCAGTATGACAATCTACTCAAAAAACGAATATACATGCATACATACATACATACATACATACATACATACATACATACATACATACATACATACATACATACATACATACATACATACATACATACATACATACATACATACATACATACATGCATACATACATACATACATACATACATACATACATACATACATACATACATACATACATACATACATACATACGTACATGCATACTGCAATTAAATGATTGGCTTATTTTTATTTATTACAATCCACAAGATCTAACGTTCATGTGATCTGGTATCAGTCATCTTGTCCACAATTAGTTGCTTCCGCATATTGGTCCGAGGGACATTAGATCCCTCGAAACTGAAACAAATTACAGAGCATTAGGCCCTTATTACTATTAATGTTATTGTTGTTGTTGTTGTTGTCGTTGTTGTTGATGATGATGAGAATACTGGCAGGGTAATATATCCAAAATGGTCTCCATGCGAATAGCAGATTTGTTATCCTCGAGACCAAGGTCTTGGTCTCGAGTGCACTTGAGTTCGTTTTTAAAAGTCTTGGTCTTGGCCTTGAGACCAAAACTCTTGGTCTTGGTCTTGGTCTTGAAGTTCAAAGTCTTGGTCTTCGTCTTGGTCTTGAGGTTCAAAGTCTTGGTCTCGCAAGACCAAGACCAAGACCGACTGTCAGTATAAACAGTCATTTAACAAAACTCAAGAATTAAAAAAATTATGAAGCCTATTTGCATCATAGCCTACGTCAGCTACCTACGGACGGTAACAAGTCTTGTTGGTCAGGAAAACACATCGGCAGCAGCAACTATATAAGTTATGCTGTATCTAGAAGCCCTGCCGAGACTTTTTCTGAGCCAGGCGGTGACTGATAAACCGATAAACCATGGGAGGATTTTAAAAAAGGCTCACGATTTGTACATTTAAATCCAGTGCTTGAAGAGCTACTGTGTGTGCCAGCGACCTCAGCACCTATGGAAAGTATTTTTTCACATGGCGAAATTTTTATGAGGCCCTTGGTTCTGAGCACACAATGCTCTGTAAACTGTTCTTATTTCAAGTTCTACTACACATCTGGAGACTGTCACGAGCGCAGAGGCACTAAGTAGGCCTAAGAATCTAGGCACCTTCCATGTGTGGCACTTCAGCAGGATTCTGTGAAATCTAGCATAGATCATGTGAGCAAAGTGGAGGTGAAGACTCTGAAGAGGAGAATAGCAACAGTACCGATCTCTGCCAGAGACAAAAAGGCAGCATTAATATCGTCATTCATAATATGACGACTACATTAGAACCTTGTGGGTCCTGTGGGGCCACAGTAAGTTAGTGTAGTACCGGTACCTAAAGCAGCACAACTGCTATGTCAGAACAGTCCTCAAACCAGCAAGGAAGAACACAGCACATCCGATTCGGTCAATTCGTGTTGCAACCATTGACACTGCTACTGCAGAAGCTCCTTATTGCATTTTGTAATTAGTATGTCTTGAATAAGTGCATGCATAATTTCAAACAATCTAATCATTCAGCTAATCGTTCTACGATAAGAATTAGCTGAAAAAATGCTAATCAATTAGAATTAGTATTAGGATCAGGCGACAGCGAATCGATTATAATTAGCTGTTTGCCTAATCGATTAGCTAATCGATTAGAAATTAATTAATTAATTATCCATCTCTGGAACTGGCACCCTAGAATATCCGACCTTCACATAATACGGAAAAAGGTCCGAGTTAGATCAGTTTGACGTCACATCTTTGACACGACGGTAGCGTGATTGGCCCGTCTCCTTATCAGACTTGTTGTCCTCGAGACCAAGGTCTTGGTCTCCAGTGCACTCGAGTTCGTTTTAAAAAGTCTTGGTCTTGGTCTTGAGACCAAAAGTCTTGGTCTTGAGGTTCAAAGTCTTGGTCTTGGTCTTGAGGTTCAAAGTCTTGGTCTTGGACTCGCAAGACCAAGACCAAGACCGGATGTCAATATGAACGGTCATTTAACAAAACTCAAGAATTTAAAAATTTATCAAGCCTGTTTGCATCATTCATAACTCAACCGAAACCGGACTCATGTTTGCCTACAACAAATACACGTATGCGGACGGATGCAAGTCTTGTTGGTCAGGAAAAGCCCATCGGCAGCAGCAACTAAGTTATGTCAATTGTGTCTGGAAGCCCTGCCGAGACGTTTTCTGAAGCCAGAAGGCCCTGGTCCGGAGTGACCGCCCTATGGACCTGCGTCTATCAGGTCAGAAGCGTTACACAAACCTTAGCCAACATTTTAAAACTGAGTTAAATATCCGTCCAGAGCTACTCATTGCGCAAAACAGTGCCGGCCTTAGGGGCGTGCGAACCGTGCGGTCGCACGGGGCCCGCAATTTATGGGGGCCCGAAAATGTTCCAGAAAATTAACATGAACAGGAAAACCTAATAACATTATTATGGCTTCGATTAAATCTTCTCTTTTGTCAAAAAAGTAGAAGTCAAATAGTAGGCTACAAGCAGTTTAGTTTGTTTCAATATAATATATAGGCCTAATATTACTTCCTCTATATCCCAGAATTCTCGTGACGAGAACTTCCGCCATGATTTTTAAAATGAAAACGATGAGCTGGCGATTACAGCAAGTACCTTGATAGTGAACTTTTTTACCTTATGCTCTTAGCCTCAAGTTTAAAATTACAGAGATAATTCATAATAATTTAAAGGGTTATATAAATAGAAGCTGTTTTCATAGTGACGGATAATTTCTTGGATGACACGAATATGCGTGGAGCACATGTTCGTGATTCTAGCAGATAATTTATTTCACGTTTAGTTGGTGGTTAAAAGAGCCATAAAATGTCCAGATTTACCGTCTATAGGCCTACATAAAAGCAGGTCTTATTCGCGAGTTGTACACGTTTTCATTTCCAAGGTCGAATATTTAGTGGTCGACTTATATATATACGCAACGTGGACTTGAACGCCAGTATATAGGCCCCCTACGGAAATTTAATCTATTATTTTTTTTCTCTTACATTTTCAAGGAATTTATATTTTATGGTTTATTATTTTACACACACATGTGTATGCATATACTATTTATGCGTATACGTATGTTTGTCAAAATTTCCAAGTTCGTATAATTTATTTTTTAAAATTAATTTTAAAGATCAATAAAATTATTAGCAATGAAAACAATTTGACTTGTGTCATTGGGGGCCCGTACAGTATACTCTGCACGGGGCCCGAAATATCCTAAGGCCGGCGCTGGCGCAAAATAAATACGCTATATAAATGCGCTGTATAAATGCGCTATCTAAATGCTCTGAATGATGGAAAACAACAATCATCCACTACCACTTACAAAATGGCTTACAGCTACTTCCGTTAATGCGTAGGGGCTTAGGTCCCATGCCCCTCTGTGCTTAAGTTTGCCGGTTCGCACACCGATCCTGGTTTACTTCACAGATTGAACCTCGGGGCCTGAAATGGCGTAGCATCCATTAAACTGGCAGAGTTGGTGAAGGATCTCACCCGATCAAATCGTCGAAACAAGAACAGAGTCGTTTTTACTGAGCTGATTTTTATTAAGACCATAGGTTGCGAGGTACCGGCCCGCTATTCCGGGGGTCCGCTATCCCGGGGCCCACTATTCCGGGGGTCCGCTATTCCGGGGGTCCGCTATTCCGGGGATCCGCCGGAATATACATAGATACAACATACAACATACATACATACATATATACACATGTACATACATAAAAAATACATACATACATACATATTATATATTATACATGTATTATACATGTATATATATATATATTATACATGTATATTGTTTTTACCCAGGGGATGGAGCCGGAGCCCAGCGCCTGTGAAGTTCACCTTACTTTTTGTAATTAAGATTAGTTAAGATTAGTTAAGGATTAAAACCTTACGAGCCCCTCTCAAATCAAACATTGTTAGTAAAAAATCGTTTATGTGACCCAAATATGAGTGGGCTATAATTTAGACGAACCACTAAGAAACCTATCGCCTGAACCACTTGGGTATCCCCGCTTAGCGGGACTTTAGTCCCTTTGGGGGCACCCTTTGCCTCTTCTGATAATGTGATTAAGGTATAGGCAACAATGTTTTTTTTCTTTCAGGGTGTTAAATTTACAGCCACAGCTTATCTGTGAGATTAATCGGTTATAATACATGTATAAAGAACTACACAAATATGTGATATGATCACTTGTCAGCGGATGCAATAAAGCTATTGTCATTGTCATTGTCACACACACACGTTCATACATACATACATACATATATACATACATACAGACGTGCATACATACATACATACATACACACGTACATGCATGCATGTAAACACACACATACATACAAACGTAAATATATACAAATGCACATACATACATACACAGCTACATACATACATACATACACATATGTACATACATACATACATACATACATAAATACATACACATATGTACATACATACATACATACATACATTCGTACATACATGCACATGTACATACATATGAACATACATACATACATACTTCTGAGAAGATAGCCTTGAAGAGGCGCTATATAAATTCCCCATATGAATACATATATACACACGTACATATATACATACATACACAGGTACGTACATACATACACGTATGCACATACATACACACGTACATACATACATACAAACATACATACACACATACACACGTACACACAAACATGTATGTACATACATACATACACACGTACATTTATACATACATACATACACACGTACGTACATACATACACATATGGACATGCATACATACACACGTACATACATACATACCAACATACATACACACATGCACACGTACACACCTACATACATGTACTTGCATACATACATACACACGTACATACATACATACCAACATACATACATACACACGTACACACCTATATACATACATGTATTTACATACGTACATACACACGTACATACAAACATACACGTATGCACATGCATACATACACACGATCATACATATATACAAACATACATACACACATACATACATATATACATGCAAACATACGTACATACATAAACACGTACATACATACATACATACATACATGCATGTATATACATACATACATACATACATACATGCGTACATACATAGATACGAAGATACAAACGTACACACATACACACATATATATACTTACGTACATACATACATAAATGCATAAATGCATGCATATACATACATATATGTATGTACATGCATGCATGAATACCTACATAACTACATACATACAGGTATGTGCATATATACATGCAAACGTACATACATACACACATATGTACATGTATATATATATACACTTTGTCTTTCATATGTATTTATGTATGTATGTGTGTACGGTTTTATGTATGTAATAAATACAATGTCATGTATGTACAATGTACATGATTAGATACATACATACATTCATTTATACATGCATGTATGCGTATGTATGTATGCAACTATGCATGTATGTTTATGTTTATGTATGTATGTTGTATGTATGTACGTGTATACAGGTATGCATACATGTGTGTATGTATGTATGTTTGTACGTACCTGTATGTATTTACATACATGTATCTATGTATGCATGTACGTATGTATGTATGTATGCACATACGCGTGGGTATGTACATACATGTATGTATGTAGTATGTATGTATGTATGTATGTATGTATGTGTTTATGTATGTACGTATGTATGATTGTATATATGTATATATTTATGTATGTATGTGTGTATGTAGGTATATATGTACTTGTTAATATATGTACGCATGTATGTATGTGTGTATGTATATGTGCGTGTATGTACAAGTATCTATGTATGTATATATATATATATACGTGTGCATGTATGTATGTACATACATGTATGTATGTATGGATAGATGTATGTATGCATATATGTACATATGTTTGTATGTACATACATGTATATATTTATGTATGTATGTATGTACTTGTTTATGTATGTACGCATGTATGTATGTATGTGTGTGTATGTATGTACGTATGTATGTATGTATGTATATATGTACGTGTGTATGTATGTATGTACTTACGTACAAACATGTATGTATGTATGTAAGTATGTATGTACGTACCTACGTGTGTGTGTATGTATGTATTTATATATGTATGTATGTATATACGTGTGTTTGTATGTATGAATGTATGTATGTTTGTTTGTATGTATTTATGTATATGTGTATATATGTATGTGTATATATGTATGTAAGACTAGTATGTATGTATGTTGTATCTATGTATATTCCGGCGAATCCCCGGAATAGCGGACCCCCGGAATATCGGACCCCCGGAATAGTGGGCCCCGGAATAGCGGACCCCCGGAATAGCGGACCGGAACCGGTTGCGATGGGAAAATGTACACATTTATATTTTCATTTACTAACTAATTAAGCAGGTAGGTATTATGTATCTAGGTAGGCTGGTTAGTAATAGACAGGTAAGTAGGCAGGTAAGTTAGAAAGTAAGAAAGTAAGTCAATAAGTAAGTTTCTGTTTTTGACGCAGACAAACACACTTTACAACAACGCATACAATAGCGATAAAGTAGCACAATATTAGTAGAAAAACGATGCAATATTAAAAACTGTTTTAAAAGTCTACCTTAATAAATTATACAGTTGCGTCGCCCTGAATTAACAGCCATAAAACTTTATAATGGCCTACGGTTGGAATTAAAACTAACTATTAAAACTAGGTCAGTAACATTTCTCATGCGACAGTACGATCGATTATCTCGCGTCGATGTCCATCAACCGGGGCTCTACGACCAACGACAATTTCAGGCCCTATAGGCAAGCTTTACCACTGTTTTCGCCTACTGTTCACTTTCCACAGCGCAGTCAACCTGTCAGCGTGTGCCAGACTGCGATTGTTAATGACAAAGTTAAGTCGGAAAAAAATTAGCGTTTACCAGCGCAAGGGTGTTTCGTTCATGAATGCTTTCTTTTCATTCGCTAGGTGACAGTCAAAAGGTGACTGCAGCATCTTGCGTGCCATTCCCTAGGACATTCTACAAAGGGCCCATGCACTTAGACAGTTGTAATGTAATGTGATTTCAATCTCTGAAACATTTCAGCGCAATACAAAAGCGACGTCAGAAAGACTTGCTTAATGAACGGTGCTATTTCAAATCAATCCCGAAGTAGCCAGGTTGTTTTGGTCCGATTCGGTGCCAGGTCAGAATCCGGGGAGGTCAAACCGAGCAGACGGCTTTTTGCTAGGGTGGAAATCGTTTGTGCTGGTGATGGTGGTGATGGGTGGAGTAGGGGCGTAACCAGGGTAGGATAGCTTGAGAAGTTCGGTTTTCGGTATTGAGTGGAAACCTGCAGAATAGAGAACAAGAAAGGGTGTTGAGATTGACAGGCGAGAGAGGAGTATGAGGGAAATGGTGGAGTTTGGGAGTTTTGTTGAAGAGAGCTCGTGCAGCGGAGATTGAGGAACGATTACAGAATAATAGAGAGGAGGAGACTGGAGGTCAAGACAGAGAAATGTATGACGAGGAACGAGTTGATCTGCTCATCGGTTGAATAGTTGGATAGTGAGGAGCTGCTGACAGGATGGAGAGTTTTGAAAGGCGATATAGGTATTTGAGGGACTTATAGCCAATAAAGTGATTTAAGAACTCAGATAATGCAATGGATTGGGGCAGTTTTTGTGACTGATTTTCGTTTTCAGTGTTGTGTGTAAAGGTGCAGGAGAGGGAAGGAGAGGAGAGGGGCGGGGTTGTGAGATTGACAGGAGAGAAAGAAGGGGAAGAGGACAAATCGAGCGGTGGATGCATGATCGAGGGAAGACTGGAATATGCGAAGGCTACAGTATGATTCTACGATTTAATTTTATTAAAAACATATTAAAGTTTTAAGTCACTTTAAGAAATATGACATAAATATGAAACATGAGTCTTCCGAACCCATATATGCGTAGGTAACGTATAAGCTAACAGCGTATATATCATTGCATTAATGTGCAGGAGTTAACTTGTCACCTATAATTAAACGTCAAATAATACACCATTTACCCCTTCAGTACCCACTTTCTTCTTTGGAGATGTTTCGTAAAGGCCTCATCGTCAGATCACTGATGGAAGAGAAGAAAGAAGAAGACCCACTTTCTAATATGAGCGTTTATGCCCCAAGACCAATGACGTATTCCGAATTTAGACGCGAAAATTTATTGCTCGTGCTCAAAGCTACATCAGCTGAATCCAGAAGTTTAGAAGGGGCGCTTGAAGTCGTTAGATTTTTTGGATCATTTAGTCTTCGAGAGTGATTACTTCGTTTCGTAAGATGTCTTCAGCGCTGATAAAAATTTGTTATACGCACAATTTCCGGCAACATAACTGGCTATTTATGACCTCCTTCCATGTACTTAAAACCGACTTTTCTTCCCTTCTGAAATTGATGACGCATCGTGTGTCAATATCTCACCGGTCACATCTGACCGGTGAGATATTGACACACGATGCGTCATGTGGATATATTCGCTTTTCAGAGCAGAATCTTGCCGTTCCTCCCATTGGCCCTATAACCAGCTCTCTCTGCATTCTCTTTCCCTCTAATTTCCACCCTCTCTTCCTAGTTTGATGTCTTTGGGTCGTTCACAGGGTAAAAGTTACAAGGGAATTAAGGAGAAAATTCCTTCACTATACTTCCGACCATCTCCCGTCACTAACAAGATATTTTTCCTAATTTAGCCAAAGCCATATGAATCAACAAACAGTTGAAAAATATGTGGATATATTCGCTTTTCACTTCTGCTCCTGGGTCTTCCTCCAAGTGGTTCAAACGATTTAGATCTCCAACGGAAGGCTAATTTTACTTCCCAACAAATTTCGCTTCTGTTCATTGGTCTTCCTCCCCATTGCAAGGGGTTCAGTCGATCTTCCACTGAGGATACGCTTCCCAACTTTCACTCCTACTCATAGGTCATTCCCAAACTCCGGCCAACCACAAATTGCACGACGATTGCTCAGCTAGGATATATGAGATTAAAAATATTGGGACTAGTACTACCGGCTTGCTATATTACGCAATTATGTTCTGTGTGCCTGTGGTAAAATCCTGCTAGTTCATGAACACCTGATGACATCCATATGGATTTTAGACCCTATATACATGGGTCCTGTAGTGACAGTCATGGAGGAATCGGTGAGACGTACGATTCACTCACGGAAGGAGGAATCGGTGAGACGTACGATTAACTCACGGAGGGAGGAATCGTGTGACGGAAAATTGCAGACGCAGAAACTGTTATGCAACACGAAGTGAGAACTGTTCTAGGTGTACATACGTTGTGTAAAAATATTGTATGATAAGAATTGCAAAACATACAAGAGTACTGTCTTCTAACTGTCTTCGCGAGGTGAATTACAAAAACCCACGTGCTTCGAACGCTAACAAGACCCCCGAAGACTAGCCTAGCCGCTCGATTACGTAACACCGCTGCCACCAAGATCCAGAAAGATATTCTTTCAGTACAGGTCCCAAATTGGAATATGGATCTCACATGGACCCCACTGGCATGCTAGCAGACAAGTCTCACTTGCGTGAGTCAGAAAATGTATCCTTTATCATTTTCTTCGTGGCCTTGTATCTCTTTGGGTAGAGCAGAATCTTGGCGTTCTGATAATCCTTCTCGAGTTGTTCTAGGAGCTTGCCTTTCTTTGAGATGTCTTCATCCTGCTGCTGAATTAGAGCTTGAAGGTTGCGCAAGATTTCATCCAATTGCACCGCTGAAAGCTCTACAAGCAGAAGATCGACAAGATTTCACTTCATATTCAGATAATCAAGGTGGCTGTGTGGAGCGAGCCATGGTGCTGTGACCGCGACACGAAAATTTTGAGAGGCAGAAGTACTTCCATAGCGTAGACTCTGATCAGGCAGCCGGGGCACGTACCTCCAATAATTGAGATGGGGCATTGACCCCCAAAAATCAAGAGGAGAATTTCATGAAATATTTAAATATTATGTTTCAGTATAGACAAACTGCTTCAAAAACAGAAAAACAGAGACAAAGAACTGAAATACTACTAGAAATTCATAATGAAAACAAAGATTTGTTTGTAATATCCAATACTTTCAATGTGAAACAAATTTGCATGTAAATAAAACGCACCCATTTCATCATATCTGTAGACTGTAGAGGTAAAATTAGAGGTTAGTACACGCTACAGCTAGGTTAGTTTTCCGAAACACTCAGGGGATGGGTTTGGGAAGGGGGTGCTAAAATATGTAAACGCTTTGGTAAGCGTTTAAGCTATTGAAATGTCGGAATTCCTCAATTTCTGATGTATCAACTATGCTGGTGTGTTAATTTATTGAAAAATTAATGTTTTCTACAACCAGTGGCAGCGACAAACAACAAAAAGCAATTGCATTTTAGACAATTTGGCCTCAAGGCTGATAGGCCCAAACAGTTTTAATAGCAGGGAAAAGTATTTTAAGTACCTAGTTTAGCATTGTTTCATATAAAAAGATGGGCAATGATTCTTAACCTAAACATGCTATTATAAAAAGGAAGGTTTTCAGGAAGAGTGTAAGATCATGGAGAGAATGATAACGAATCGGCTACAGTGGTTTGTGGAAAGGAAGAATCTGCTGACGAAGGACCAGGCAGGCTTTCGAAAGAACAGCAGCGCCGTGGTTCCCTGCGCTCTTCTAAGCAGGCTGCGCTTCTAGTTCCCAGCTCACGGACCGTCCTTAGGCAGCCCCGTGATTTTTCCATCGCTGGCCCTGCAATCTGGAATGGGCACCCTGTAGTGCTTCGCTTGGTCCCAAGCACTCATCCCGCCACATTTTATTCAAATCTCAAGACTGTACTCTTCAGCCGGGGTTGGGTCGGGAGTGCTTCTGAGTAGATAACCTGAAGAGGCGCTGTATAATTTTTTATGAATGAATATAACTTCGCCGGCAGACCGCTGGCCAGCCTTGTCACTCAGGGTCACAACCACTCGTCACCCCTCCCCGAACAGACTATGGTCCTGTAAGTGGCCCAGCAAGTGAAGCTATCTTGCCTTGTCAGAGCAAGAGGATACAGGATCATTTAGGTAAATACCACCCAGATACTCAACCAGACTTTGGTCCCATAATATCAGCGGGCCTTAGCCACTCCTTCTTTCCTTCTTCTCAAGACAGATACCCAGTTGGTCGGCCGTGTGCCACGGCAACGTCCAAACTAGCAACTTGGACGGGTGCAGGATCGATCAACACTCCTTCCTCAAGCGACTTTCATTCGTACCATCTAGGCGGAATAACGGGGTCTGATCGGGACACTGGCTTCCCGCGCATGGGAGCTGGAGGCTTGCCTACGGCTGTGACGGTTGTGAGTTCGATACCAGCAGTACAGTCAGCCTATCAGGCAGAGCCTCAGGCCCAAGCGAACCGTGTGACTAGCGCTAACGTAGAAGCAGCAGCAACCAGCTTCTATGGCGCCCCCGCGAGGCCCATGTTTTCCACAATGGGTCGTGTCAAGAGGATGTTCATTTCCCAAGAGGTTGTAGGAGATTTCTGAGATAATTTTTATTACCTGTGCGCTCCTCGCCGTTTATAAAGCCATCGCTTCACTGAAACAAAGTCTCTCCCTACCCACTCATCATGGCAAATGTATGGTGTGGTATCCCAACAGCAAAGATGGTACTATCTAATGCTAAACCCTATGGTATTGTTAGTTTAAATTTAAATCTCCGCAATTTATCTCCGCCACACAAAAGCCCCGTCATGAGACCAGCTTATTCACTAGCATGATAGGCCTATAGGTCGGAATGGCGCATGGTATAGGCCTATAGGCCTAGTATTCAGCACGACATGGTATGGTATGACAAATGGAGGGTTTGGTATATGGTTAGTGCCACGTGGTATGAGATGGCAAATGTTTTAGTGTGGTATAGGCCTCTGGTATATATTTGATGAGAATAAATCATGCTGCTTTACCAGAAATATACTTCTCTTGTTCGGCTTGTCTTCTGGAATTCTCGAGTAGGCCTAGGTCCTCCGCGGACCCTTGACCTCCGACCTTCGACTGCGTAGACTGGTTTTGTGTGTCATTGAGCTCTTGTCCTACCTGTTCCACGGTTGATTTGATCATACGTGTCATTGACCGGTAGCGTTTGAAAAAGATTTGGTGTTTGCATTGTGTGTATTTCACTTCCAAATCTTTCAAGATGGCGTTGAGTTTGTCCAGGTCACCTTGTCGTTGATTCAGTTTGCTTCGAAGGAATAGGTGTTGTCGAATCATATCGCGGATGTCAGGTAGTCCCACAGCACATAAAACAGCTCCTGCGGCAATAGAGCAAAAAGACGTCATTCTGCCAATACCTTTGGACTTCGACTTCGGCATATCGGAAATGACGACGGACTGTTCCTCAATGTTGTTGCAATTTCTAGCCAACTTTTCGTCTAATTAAACTCGTCTAAATGTTCCAGTTTAGGAACGTTGGTGAACAGCCGATATTTATTAACGCCTCGAACAGTAGTCTAGTATCTCTTCTATGCAAGTTGTCGACCTAGCGTAAATGGGCAGATCACGCGATATTTAAACCAATTTCATAAATCCGGTACAGTAAGTATGACAGCCCTGTGAATTTATACATGTATGTCTTGATTTGACGCTCTCATCGACGCTCTGCATTATTACAGTTCACTTAACCTCTGTTACTGTGAAAATGTTTGTCATAAAAAGTTTGAAAAAGTTTGATAAAGTTTAAATAATTATTTTTAGTTTAGTTAACTTATATCCAAAATCAGTTGCCAACATTAGTTAACCTGTTTTATTTTTTTGCTGAAAATAGTTTAAGTTTAACTAAAAAATTAGCTTAGTGCCCATCACTGATATACATATCATATCACTGATATATTTATATATATAAGTTAACTAAAAAATTAGCTTAGTGCCCATCACTGATATATATATATATATATATATCATATCTCTAATATCATATCACTGATATATATATCATATCACTGATATATATATCAGTGATATTATTATTAAGGAGCTTATTATTAACCAGTCTACTCAATAAACGAATATACACACATACATACATACATACATACATACATACATACATACATACATACATACATACATACATACATACATACATACATACATACATACATACATACATACATACAGTCATACATACATGCATACATACATACACACTGATATATATATATATATATATCAGTGATATGATATACATATATATCAGTGATGGGCACTAAATAATAATAATAATAATAATATTTATTCTTTAATTAAGCGCCTGCAAACGCACTGCGCTGTACATGTACATGTTATGCGATAAATCTTAATTACTAACAGAACAGACAGCCTGCAATACACGGCGCAAATTGCAGCCTACAAAGCATGTCCGCCTATGGGACTCGATCTCTGTACCTCTCGCACTCTACGCCAGATGTTATCCAATGCGCTATCGGGCTAAGCTAAGTTTTTAGTTAAACTTATATATATATATATAAAATTATATATCAGTGATATGATATCACTGATATATATATATATATATATATATATATATATATATATATATATATATATATATATATATATATATATCAGTGATGGGCACTAAGCTATTTTTTTAGTTAAACTTATATATATATAAAAAACGAATTTTTCAGCTTAGTGCCCATCACTGATATATATATATCTCATATCACTGATATCATATCACTGATATATATCTATATCACTGGATATAGATATATATCAGTGATATGATATCAGATATATATCAGTGATATGATATCAGTGATATGAGATATATATATCAGTGATGGGCACTAAGCTAATTTTTTAGTTAAACTTATATATATATATGTGTGTGTGTGTGTGTGTGTGTGTGTGTGTGTGTGTGTGTGTGTGTGTGTGTGTGTGTGTGTGTGTGTGTGTGTGTGTGTGTGTGTGTGTGTGTGTGTGTGTGTGTGTGTGTGTGTGTGTGTGTGTGTGTGTGTGTGTGTGTGTGTGTGTGTGTGTGTGTGTGTGTGTGTGTGTGTGTGTGTGTGTGTGTGTGTGTGTGTGTGTGTGTGTGTGTGTGTGTGTGTGTGTGTGTGTGTGTGTGTGTGTGTGTGTGTGTGTGTGTGTGTGTGTGTGTGTGTGTGTGTGTGTGTGTGTGTGTGTGTGTGTGTGTGTGTGTGTGTGTGTGTGTGTGTGTGTGTGTGTGTGTGTGTGTGTGTGTGTGTGTGTGTGTGTGTGTGTGTGTGTGTGTGTGTGTGTGTGTGTGTGTGTGTGTGTGTGTGTGTGTGTGTGTGTGTGTGTGTGTGTGTGTGTGTGTGTGTGTGTGTGTGTGTGTGTGTGTGTGTGTGTGTGTGTGTGTGTGTGTGTGTGTGTGTGTGTGTGTGTGTGTGTGTGTGTGTGTGTGTGTGTGTGTGTGTGTGTGTGTGTGTGTGTGTGTGTGTGTGTGTGTGTGTGTGTGATTTCTGCAATGGAGTCGATTCACCCTCACTCTCCGCCTTAAATGGATAAATTTGTTCTAAAACGAAAACGAAACTCATCAGCGTTTCATAATCTTACAATTTAATTGGAACGAGTTGAGATTGACAGCCATTTAGTTGTTCCAAGGTCAATTCCGGAGAGTGAATTTTCCTAAATTTACTCAAGTTTCATTCCAGCTGGAGAGTAAAAAGAAAATACATAAATATTTTGGGTTAAATATGGCTTGAAATGCCTGCCTCGATGACTTCCGAATTGTCATTACATTAGAACTGGATATTAAATGAGTTATTATTATATTTAATTAGAGCGTTTCTGATTGTAAAGAAGCGCGACAAAAATGATGCAAGCCCTGTATTAAACTTTTTTATTCCTGGTTGCGGTATGACAACCAGTCTACTAAATTAACGAATATACACACATACATGCATACATACATACATACATACATGCATACATACATACATACATACATACATACATACATACATACATATTTACATACATACATACTGCAATTAAATGATTGGCTTATTTTTATTTGTCACAATCCACAAAATCTGACGTTCAGGCATCAGTCATCTTGTCTACAATTAGTTGCTTCCGCATATTGGTCCGAGGGAACATTAGATCCCTCGAAACTGAAACAAATTACAGAGCATTAGGCCCTTATTACTATTAATGTTATTGTTGTTGTTGTCGTTGTTGTTGATGATGATGAGAATACTGGCAAGGTTATATATCCAAAATGGTCTCCGTGCGGAAAGCGAAAGTGGAGAAGAAATTGGTACCCCACACTTTTTCGACCAAAGTTACACCTCTGGGTGAAGATAGCCGTAGGTTTGAGGTATACTAAACGTATATATAGACGAGTAGGAGGATTAGGAGAAGAATGAAGAAGATAAGGAAGACAAAGAGTAGGACGAGGAGGAGAAGGAGGAGGAGGAGAGAAAGGAGGAGGAGGAGAAGGAGGAAGAGAGGAAGAAGGAGTGGAAGAGGGAGGGGAGGAGAATGAGGAGAATGAGGAGGAAAGGAGGAGTAGGAGTAGAGGGAGGAGGGATAAGAGGTGGAGAAGGTAGAGGCGGAGGAGAAGAAGGAAAAGGAGGATGGGAAGAAGGAGGAGGGGAGGAGAAGGAAGAAAAGGAGAAGAAGAAGAAGAAGAAGAAGAAGAAGAAGAAGAAGATGATGATGATGATGATGATGATGATGATGATGATGATGATGATGATGATGATGATGATGATGATGATGATGATGATGATGATGATGATGATGATGATGATGATGATGATGATGATGATGATGATGATGATGATGATGATGATGATGATGATGATGATGTACTAGTTTCATAGCTCAGTTCTCCAGAGGGCGTAAGTGAAGCAGCAAGTCCGAAACATCCTGTTGCCTTGACAGTTGCCACACAATCTAACCACTGAAGATTAAGTAGGTAAGTATAAATTATTCTCTATTAATCCGGTTACTGAAGAGCCGCACTCCAGTGCACAAAACGTGAAAAAAACATATGTACAATCAGTAAGAATACAGCATTCTTCCTATAAAAGTTTTCCTCATATTATTGTCTATAAGGTTCAGGACCCTGTCGTGAGAACGTGGTCGGAGAGAATAGGGAGTGGGTTTTCTAGGTGGTAACAGCTAGTATAAACATGGCCTGGGTTTTTCGGAACTGCTGAAAAGAGACCATTATCAGCAACATAACGGCAGAGCTGGTCAAAGGTGAGACAGTCACCAAAGAGGTATACCAGTCGGATCAACCTGCCTATGATGGATTGAACCCCATTTTTTCTATCCTGCTGCCGAGTAAAATTCCACCATGCAGGGCTCACATACAGCATGCGCGAAACTATGGTGGCGCGAACCACGTCGAATAGGTTTGGGCCCTTAAGGTCATGAGCTTTTAAAATGCGTAATGCATGCAACGACTGCCTTATCCGGGTGATATGCTTTTCAATTAAGGGTTCTCGTGAACGCATTTAATCTACTTTAGTAACTCCGGGTGTGACTGGTGGAATCAGTCCCAGTTTCGTCCTAATAAGCATCTCACAGATCTGATTCAGTTTGAGATTACATATCTCTGCCCATCTTTCAATGTGGCCCGGCTCTTCCCGGACCGTAGCAGCATTTGACGAGGCTATCTTCAGATACCTCTCATCAGCATATTATAACATTCTATTTCCATGGTGCAAAGTTTTTAGTTCTGATATACTTACTTAGTACTTAGTCCTTCCGGTGCAGGTCTGCACATTGGGCGACGCATCTCCTCCACTCTCCTCTGTCCGCTGCTAGCATAGTTCTGATATGTTTGTTATGAAATTGGCAGACCTTGAACCCGACCACTGGACTATGCGAGCGGTTATTTCTGACGCTGGAAGTTATCGGTCGAAGGCCAAGACCTGCAGTTTGGATATCAACTAACACGAGACCAAAATCAAGACCTTCACGGATTGTCTGCCTGTCCAACCACTGTGGATGATATGCTGGACGTCGTGAATGTCTTCACATACCTATAGGCAACCAACTATAGTGATCAGCTGACCCTGGTAACACGAGATCAAGCCTTAGGCCTAGACTATGCTGTATGTAATCTGTCATTCTACTTAGGCTACAGTTTACTAGACAAATGACCATAGGCGTAGATTCCGCTTCCTTTTCTGCATTTCTATTTAGTGTTTAACGTAGATCTCTTAGAGTGATGGGGCCCCTAACGATCAACGGAAGCCAAACCGACTTGACCAAAGTGACGGCTTCTTTCTTTCCTTGTTTCTTTCTCTCCTACTTTTTCATTTTTTATTAAAAATTCATTCCTTTTAATTTTTTTTCAATCCTATTTTGCCGCTCCTGCAATAGTACTGCCCGGGGCGACTCGCCTCCTTTCCCCCTTCGGTTCGCCACTGTATGTATAATATTGACAGACACCTGACAGTGCAAGCGTTTTTAGTAGCCTACTTGTCGTTTAAACATATTTATAGTAAATAGTATATTCGACATAACAAATTTGGTCGTTATTGGTTAAATTGATCTCTGGTGGGGCGCTGTAGTTATGCTTGGCACAGAGCGCAATTATATTTCTTATGTTTATATTGCTTTATTAAGTAGATAAAACGCTGTAGGACAGTGTATAGGTGCACACGTTCCTCACACTGGCGTAAACTTGTCCAAAATATTGGGGGGAGAGGGCATTTGGTTATTCATTATACATTGTTGCATTGGGTGTACAGTCCATCTCAATTAGTGGCGGCACGTGCCCCGGCTGCCCCCAGAGTCTACGCCTATGGTCATACTCGATATAACACCCTCCCAAAATCGCCAGTGCCAGCATCAGACAGGCTGAAAATGTCCATCATCAAACTAGCACAAAATTCGGGCTGTCATAATGCATTACTCCAAGAGTTTGTAGTGTATCAAATTTCAAGAGTAGTCGGCATCTAAACTCAAATCGCACGGCGTTTTGGATATATTAACAAATTTATTGCAATTTTCTACAGGTCGCTTTTGGATTAGCGAATAACGATCCGCATAGCCTATATTGGATTAAACTGCTATGAAACGACGAATGTTTGGTATCTATAAAATCATTTCACGTTATTGAAATAAATAACACTGGCTTTAAATTGTTATAAATTGGATATAATTAGGGCCTATAAATTGTACCCTGATGGCTGAAACTACTACAACACAAACCCGTGTAAAAGCTGAATGGAGGGGCTAGATGTAAAATTGTAAAGCGAGCTAGTCTTGAAACAAATGCTACACACTGCCTGAAACTTACAACATTTATCACCAAATTACCTGCAACAAGTGAAATTGTCAGCTGTTCAGGCGACTTGCTTCAGTCTACATAATTTATGCTATTTCTGCAACTGAAAGTGGCAGCTGTTGATTTACAACATAAGAAGGATGAAGAATCTGTTCACTTGCACTCAAGACCTTTAACTTCAAACGAGGTTTTGAAATTCGATGATGAGCAAAAGAGAACGGATAGTGTTCCTCAACCATTATACTTGCAGACTTGAAGTTCCTTTCTGATCCAGGACTCTACATTAATACGATTTAAGGCACAAGACTTATACGAATGCTTTGCGAGAATGGCCCTTGTCAACCCGACCTGAACGAACCATTTCAGTTTCCTACGGATAACTTGGAAAGAAAGTTCCAAACTTTATGGCAGTGCATATTTTAAGGAATTTTGACTACTGGGACAAAATCAGCCATGGGTCTAGTTCATGATCTTTCTTTGGAACGCGTCTCTCAGAGGTAGGTCGGAGAAAGTCGGCCATGATGTGGTCGAAGAACTTTTTTAAGGAATTAATCTTCACAAACTTACAACTTTTAGACTTTTTCTAAAAAATTTCAAAATTCATCTCCGAAAAAAGTTGATGACTTTTTTTTTAGTCATCACCTTCTTTTACAACTTTTCTCGGGTCTCCCAACCAATAACAAGGGGTCATTCAACAATAATGTCATACCTTTCTCATTATACTACTGGGACAAATCTTTAAATTCTTCCAACATTTGTCCCACTAGTTGTACTTTATACATACATTGCCTAGGACAAATCGCTATGACTACTGGGACAAATCCTAAGACTACTGGGACATTTGTCCCACAAGTTATACAGTTAAAATATGCCCTGCTTTATGGTACACCAAGAAAAATTGCACAGGGAGATATCAAACACTTTGAAGCAAGTACCGGTACCTCCGGGCTTTTCACTCGAAACTGAAAACAGCGTAGTACAAATAATTCAATTTAATTACCATTTAAAAACAGCGTAAAAAGTTTCGTCAGCAAATCTAAAAAATCGTTTTTCACGGCGCGATTAATGTGCAGGAGTTAACTTGTCACATATAATTAAACGCCAAATTAATAACTATTCACCCATTCTGTACCCACCCTCTAATGTGAGCGTTTATGCCCTAGGGCCACAGACGCATTCCCAATTTAGACGCGGAAGTATATTGCTCGTAGGCCTACTCAAAGCTACGTCAACTGAATCCAAACGTTCTGATGGGGCGATTGAAGTCTAAGTTAGATCTTTTTCAGGATCATTTAGTCTTCGATCGTTTGAAGATCGTTCCGTTTCGTCAGAGTTCTTCAGTGCTGTGAAAAAATTTCTTATGCACACAATTGCAGACTAAATAACTGGCTATTTATTGACTACTTCCTGGCTTTCAACATACTTGTAGGCCAATGTCATCTTCGTGTTGCAGTTTTTTGCTTTTCAAGAAATGTTAAATTTAGAACGCCTGTCTAAAACCGACTTTTCTTCCCTTCGGAATTTCTGACGATCATGTATCAGTACCTCACCGGTTAGGTTTCTCTGCCGTTCCTCCCATTGACCTATTATTATTAGCCTATGTCCTATACCCGGTTCTCTCTGCCTTTTCTTTCCCACTAACTTTCTCCCTCCTTTCCTCGTTTGTTATCTTTCGGTTGTTCACAGGGTGAAAGTTTGAGGAGAATTAGGGCGAAAATTCCTCCACGACTTTCGACCATCTTCCGTCACTGAAAAGATATTTTTCCTAATTAGCCAAAACCATATGTGTGAACTGAGTTTTGTGTACAGTCTTGCAGTGCGAGATATTAGCGTATATATTTAGTGCGCTTACTTTAGTTTCACGTGTATATGTATATATGATAGATGTATAACGTTTAGTTTTAGTGACACGCGCGGCCGGCCGATCTTGGCAGCGGCGCGCTATATGTATATTATTAGAGTTCGCTTAGGCGCACAGAAGACAGGTGTGTCAAGAGGCGCGAAGAATTATGCTGACTAGAGGAGTTTGAATTCGAGTTGCTCGCTGTAGTAGTGTGGCTGACTAGTTGAGTTGTAATCGAATTGAGTTCTGTCTGTTTGTTTCTTATTAAACTAAAAGATATTAAACTGTGTTGCTGATTAATTCAGGTTATACTTATACGTAGAATTAGTGTTCAAAAGGTGAACGTTAAATAGGCGTTAAGTACGAAGAGAACAAGGATTTAATCAAGAAGGATTGTCAACGGAAGGATTGGGTTGACATTATTGGTGGCAGCGACGGTGAGATAAGAACTCACGGTGGATAAATACTCACGGTGGATTAAAATTCACGTTATCACCTCCTACGGCGGATAGAAGAATCTACGGAGGTGATAGAAGAATTTACAACGGTGATAGAAGAATTTACAACGGTGTTAGAAGAATCTACGACGGTGTTAGAAGAATCTACGCGTTGTTGCTGTGTGACGTGTCTACGATATCAACGACGGTGGAACACGAGAAACGGTATAAAAATTTCGTTGTTTTCCACGAACAAATATAAAAGAAATCCCGTTTGTTTATCGATTCACACACCAAGAAAAACCGTGACTTCTTTGAAAAGAGAAATCACCAAAGTAAACAAGTAAGATGGAGAAACTAAGTGCTGAAAGACAAGCAGATATTAAGAAGATGTCTACGGAAAGGCTAAAACAGCGTTTGTTGAAAGCCGGTTTTAAAGAAGAACAATTAGAAGGTATGTCACGTGGTGACATGATGCAGGAACTCGCCGAAGTGTGGGTTAAAGAAGAAGTCGAAGAAGAAGGTGCAGTTGGCGGTGCCGTAGAAAAGGCTATTGAAAAACCTCCTGCGCCTATGTCTATGGAGATGTTGATGCAGTGGATGATGATGAAAGAAGATAGGGAGGAGAAACGGAGACAAGAAGAGAAAGAGCTGAGACAAGAAGCAGAACGTGTAAGACAAGACGATTTGCGCTTGCAGAGAGAGAAAGAAGAGAAGGCAGAATTTGCAAGGCAAGAAGAATTGCGCTTGCAGAGAGAGAAAGAAGAGAAAGCGGAACTTGCAAGGCAAGAAGAATTGCGCCTGCAGAGAGAGAGAGAAGATAAAGCAGAACAAGTGCGTAAGGCAGAACTGGAATTGCAAAAGCATCAGTTTGAGATTCAGTTAGAACAGTTGAAAAGAGATAGGGAAGATGCTGAAAGAAGAAGACTGGAGCAGATGATTGAATTTGAAAGAGCTAGAAAAAGTGATGAAGAGGTACGTCAGCAGCAGATTGAAGCAAAGAGAATGCGTGAAGAAGAAAAAGAAAAAGCGCGAACGTTAGAGTTGGAACGTGCAGAACAGATCAGACAAGAAGAACTCAAATTTCAGAAAGAAAGTTTGGAAAAGGCAGAGGCAGAAAGACAGGAACGTCTGAAACTGGAGAAATCAAAATTGACATTGAAAGAAACGCAAATGAGAGAAGAACGGGAAGCTGAAAGAAGGAAGCAGCAAGAAAGTGAAACTTTGGTGTCAAAAATTAAGAAAATAGGTGATGCAATAAAGCATGTATTGCCTCAAATGCCAACTGATATGATGGAGGTGCCATTATATTTTGAAACAGTCGAGAACGCATTTCGCAGTTTTGCTGTGGAAAAGCCGTTTTGGGTGAAATTATTACTACCATTGATGACGCCGAAAGCTCGAACCGTTCTGAATAGATTGTCATACGATGATCTAGACAATTATGATAGAGTCAAGCAGCACTTATTAAAAGAATTTAAATTGACCTCGAGAGAATACAGAGCCAGATTTGTGGATGCTAAGAAGATGACAGAAGAGACTTATACGATGTTTACGGCAAGACTGAAGAACTTGCTAAACTATTACGTGAGAAGTCGAAACGTGAACAGAGAGTATGATACGCTCTTTGATTTGCTGGTAGCGGATAAGCTGAAAGAATGTTTACCGCCAGGTCCACTACAGTTTGTATTGTCGAAGGAAGGAACTGACTGTCTCCAAGCTAGTGCAGTGGCAGACCTAGCAGACATTCATGTAAACAATCGAATTGGGTTTGCATTTCCAAATATAAACAGTTATCCTTCTCAACGTTCCGTAAACCAAAGCCAGAGTGGAAAGTGGAAAAGTAATCCAGAAACAGGGAGTCAGTTCAAAGGTAAAGAAGTCAAGGCTAATGTCCCTGTACCCAATGAGACCAGAGAAGTGACGTTTGGTCGTCAGGGATTTAACAAATCGTCAGCGCCGTTTGCCAAGAGGGAAGGCAACACATCGTTTACGCAGTATAAGAGAAATGAAGGAAATGAACAACGAGGTATGGTGGTGAAGCGTTGTCACAACTGTGGTTCAGACAAACATTTGGTTAAATTTTGTCCAGTTCCAGTGGCAGCAGCTAGTTCTAGCAGAAATCAAGAACACACAAGGGTGAATTTGATTCAAGTGGTTAGTGATACAGATAATCAAACCGCGAGTCAAGAAAACCAAGAGACTGAAGTGAAGTCAGTAATGAAATGTGGTATTCAAAAAGAAATTCTATTGGATGCTGAAGTTCAGAGAGAAGTCATAGGAAAAGATGACAATCGAATATTGAAGAAATCGTTCTTGCAATATGTCGAGGTTGAAATTCGTGGAGTAGACGGTAAAGAGCCAGTGAAAGTCAAAGCACTGAGCGACTCGGGTGCAGAGATTCCGGTGATTAGTGAAGAATTACTGGAAGGCATGAAGGTGGAACAAATTGGAAAAGTGAATTTGCAATGTGTGGCAGGAGATGCCATTCCAGCGAAGTTAGTGAAAGTGGATGTTAGACTGTGTGGTAGTGACGTGGAAGAAGAGGGATTTCCGCGTAAAATCCAGTGTTCACTTACACCTTATGTCACCTTGATGTGTGCTAGTATTGCAAAGATGGGCAGTACAGAAAGATTCTTGTTGCATCCAGAGATAATTGCCGAATTAAAAGCCGTACCACAGATGAAAGTTAAAACGATACAAGGAGATGTGAGTGTACGAGCAAATGTAATGACGAGAGCGCAGAGTCGGAAACAGGAAATGGTAGATGTTGATGAGAAGAGTGAAACTGAAAGTTCAAGTCATGAGGAAAACGAAAGTAATGAGCAACGAAGCTTATCGCGAGATGGTGTAACATCAGAGATGAATGAGCAAGAGATGGTTGCATGCGAGAATGGCACATTAAATGAAACTGAAGAAGGCAATGAATGTGATGTGGGGATAGGAGACTTGTATAGAGATGAAGAAATGGACGAAGAACAAAAGGTGCAGATTGCCGATTCGAAGAAGTTTGAAGAGCAACAGAGAAAGGATGAATCGTTGAAGCCGTGGTGGAAGTTAGCACAAGAGAAAGAATCTGAATTCTGTGTGATCAACGGTTTATTGCATAAGAAATATCAGATATTAGACCAGACGATATATCAACTAGTGTTACCAAAAGAGAGACGAATTAAAGTGATGGAGTTGGCACATGAGTCGGTATTTGGAGGACATCTAGGAGAAGAGAAAACAAGAGAACGAATAAAATTATCTTTTGTATGGCCAAAGATGAGAAGAGACATTGTGAAATTTTGTAAGTCTTGCGAGAAGTGTCAACTAAAGGCAAGGAGTTTGGTGATGGATAGAGTGCCTATCACTCCAGTCTCAAGAGAAGAGGTCGCCTTCAGGAGAATGACGATGGACCTCGTTGGCCCGATCGATCCAGTATCTGCTGCAGGTCACAAGTATTGTTTATGCATTGTGGACTCGTGCACCAGATGGCCTACAATCTTCTTATTGAAATCGCTGACAGCGAAGGCTGTGTGTGAAGCGTTGACGGAACTGTTCATGAACGTTGGTGTGCCGTCCGTGATTACAAGTGACCAAGGAACGAACTTCACAGCCAGTTTGACAAGAGAATTTCTCAATTTAATGGGCTGTAGTCCAAGATTCGACACACCAGGACACCCAGAGGCTGCTGGATTAGTAGAAAGATGGAATCAGACATTTAAAAAGATGATCCATCATGTGATAATAGACAACCCGAGGAAATGGCACAAGATAATTCCTTTTCACGAAAATCATTTGAAAGAACTCAAAGAAAATACGGAGAAAGCATTATTGTTTGCAGAATCTTACTCTCAAGAAAAGCAGTTGCAATACACAAATCAGTATTACAAGAGAGCAAGGCACAAAGGAATTTGCAGCATATCGAATTCCTTTGATTTATCGAGCAGAAGTGGAACGTCAGATCAAAGAAATGTTAAAAACAAACATTATTAAACCATCATCGAGCAGAATGGCAAGCCCTTTGGTTATTGTTAAAAAGAAAGACGGATCTTTAAGAATTGCCTGTGACTACAGATACATTAACTCATTCACAGTGGATTGTAAATATCCGATGCCGATTGTCAGAGACGTTTTGAACAAAGTTGGAAAGTCTAATGTGATTTCTATTTTGGACTGTCGAAGTGCTTATTGGACTTGTCCTGTAAAATAATCTGATCAATGGAAGACAGCTTTTGTAACACATAATGGACTGTATGAATTTACTCGTGTTCCTTTTGGAATGATAAATTCAGGCCGAACTTTTGTTAAGGCGATAAATTTAGTTTTACAGCCTATAAGTGACTTTGCAGAACCGTATGTTGATGACATTGCTGTGCATTCTGACAGTTGGAAAGTTCACTTGCAGCATCTAGATGCATTTTTGATGCAAATGAGATTGCATAACGTTACTTTGAATTTGAAAAAATGCATATTTGGTAAGAGTGAGGTAAGGTTTATCGGTCATGTGGTTGGGTCTGGTAAGATAAAGATGAATCCAGACAGAATTGAAAGTTTGACTAATTTGAAGATCCCAGAAACTAAGAAGCAAGTTAAGCAACTGCTTGGATTTTTTAATTATTACAGACAGTTTATTAAGGACTTTGCACAGATTGCGAAACCTTTATCTGATTTAACTAGTAAACGTGTTTCTGATAAGATTGATTGGACTGTTGAACATCAGCAAGCATTTGATTTACTTAAAGAGGCTGTGCGATCCAAAGTAGTGTTATATGTTTTTGAAGTGGGAAAACCATTCAATTTGTACTGCGATAGTAGTGACTTTGCAGTTGGGGCTGTTTTAACACAGATGGACGATAAGGGAATAGAACGCCCTGTGTCATTTATCAGTCAGAAATTAACTGATACCCAGAAGAGATGGGCTACTGTGGAAAAGGAAGCCTATGCTATTGTTTGGGCTCTAAACAAGTTAAAAGAAATTATAATTGGATCAAAAATTTTCATTTTTACTGATCACAATCCTCTTACATACTTGACTGAGTCAATGTCTAAGTCTGCTAAACTTGTGCGTTGGGCGTTAGCCTTACAAACTTTTGATGTTGAGGTGAAGTACAAGAAGGGCAGATTGAATGTTATTGCTGATTGTTTGTCAAGGTTATAAGTAATCGTAAGACTGTTCATTAATTAGTTAGATATATATATATATGTTTCATGTATTTTGGTAATTTCGCAAATTTTGAAATTTAATTTGCTCAATTCCAGAAAAAGGAAGGAGGTAATGTGAACTGAGTTTTGTGTACAGTCTTGCAGTGCGAGATATTAGCGTATATATTTAGTGCGCTTACTTTAGTTTCACGTGTATATGTATATATGATAGATGTATAACGTATAGTCTTAGTGACACGCGCGGCCGGCCAATCTCGGCAGCGGCGCGCTATATGTATATTATTAGAGTTCGCTTAGGCGCACAGAAGACAGGTGTGTCAAGAGGCGCGAAGAATTATGCTGACTAGAGGAGTTTGAATTCGAGTTGCTCGCTGTAGTAGTGTGGCTGACTAGTTGAGTTGTAATCGAATTGAGTTCTGTCTGTTTGTTTCTTATTAAACTAAAAGATATTAAACTGTGTTGCTGATTAATTCAGGTTATACTTATACGTAGAATTAGTGTTCAAAAGGTGAACGTTAAATAGGCGTTAAGTACGAAGAGAACAAGGATTTAATCAAGAAGGATTGTCAACGGAAGGATTGGGTTGACAATATGAATCAACAAACAGTTGAAAAATGTGGATATATTCGCTTTTCGCTTCTGCTCCTGGGTCTTCCTCCAAGAGGTTCACACGATCTAGATGCCCAACGGAAAGTTAAGTTTACTTCCCCATAATTTTCGCTCCACTTCGTTGTAAATGGTTCTGTCGATCTTCCACTGAGGATTCATTTCCCCAGACTTTCACTCCTACTCATAGGTCATTCCAAAACTACAGCCAACCACAAATTGCACGATTATTGCTCAGCTAGGCTATGAGATTAAAATATTAGGACTACCTGCATCCTAAATTTCGCGCCTATATTTTATGTGGCGGTGGTAAAATCCTGTCTGTCGCTGAACATCTGATGACATCCATATGGAGTTATGGACCCTACATTCATGAGTCCCAAATGGGGAAATGGATCTCACATGGGCCCCACAGTAGAGCCCTGCGCCGGCCGCGCCGCGCCGCCGCCGCCGACATTATTCAACTAATGCATAGACTTGTCAAATATGTCGCGCAAGAGTACAACTTTTAATATACATTAGATTAAAACATAATATATATTTAAAATATTCAACATACACCTCTGAAATAGACTGCTCCAATAACATAATTAAAATAAATCGTGCAAGAGTACAAATTAGAATTTAAAAAATATAATTCAAATATATTAAATATAATTAAACTATATTAAATATAATTAAAAGAATTACGCTATGTTTCTAAGAAATTTCGCTGGTAACAAACCTATGAGTTTGAGAGAATGCGTTGATACCAAACCTATGGTTCTGAGAGAATGCGTTGATACCAAACCTATGGTTCTGAGAGATTGCGTTGATACCAAACCTATGGTTCTGAGAGACTGCGTTGTTACCAAACCTATGGTTCTGAGAGAATGCGTTGCTACCAAACATTCATTAACTACTCTCTGTGCCTTCTCATTTCCACTAATTTGCTCTCTTCTTTCCGTTTGTTATCTTTAGGTTGTTCACTGGGCGATAGTTACAGGCGAAAATTCCTCCATTACTTCCGACCATCTCCCGCGTCACCGAAAAGATTTTTTCCTAATTCTGCCCAAAACAGATATATATACATATATACATATATATATATATATAGGCCTATATACATATATATACATATATAAATAAGACACAAAACTATCTCAATCAACATACAACTATAAATATGTGAATGTATATAAATAATATATATATATATATATATATATATATATATATATATATATATATATATATATATATATATATATATATATATATATATATATATTCGCTTTTCACTTGTTCGTGTATCTTCCTCAAAGTGGTTCACTCGATCTAGATCTTCCCCATAATTTTCGCTCCTATTCATTGGTCTTCATTAGCCAAGGGTTCATTCGATCTTCCAATGAGAATAAGGATTTTCCTGGACTTTCACTCCTACTCAGAGGTCATTCCCACACTCCAGCCAACTCCAATTGCACGATGATTGCTCAGCTGTGAGATTAAAACTATTGGGACTACCTGCATGCTATATTTCGCACCAATATTTTGAGTGGCGGTTGTAATATCCTGCCAGTCCATGAACATCTGCATGATGACATCCATATGGCCAATATATATGGGTCCCAAATGGGAATATGGATCTCACATGGGCCCCATGCTAGCAGGCACGTCTCAATAGCGTTAGTCAGAAAATGTGTCCTTTATCATTTTCTTCATGGCCGCGTATCTCTTGTGGTAGAGCAGACTCTTGGCGTTCTGATAATCCTTATCGAGTTGTTCTAGGAGCTCGCGTTTCTTCGAGAATTCTTCCTCCAGCTGTTGAATTTGCGCTGGAAAGTTGCGTAAGTCTTCATCCACTTGCTTAGCTGAAAGCTCTACAAGCAAAAGATCGACAAGATTTCACTTCATATACAGATAATCATGGTGTTTGTATGGAGCGAGATATGGTGATGTGTCAACGATGTGTCAACGACCAGAAAATCTTGGGATGCAGAAGTGTTTCCCTTACTTCTCACTCTAAGGATCACATATTACTATTACAAGAAGAAATGAGGACTACAGATGTATTTATGCCAGAACGAATACTCGGAAATTCTCTATAAAGTATCAGGGCCCTCTGCTATGGAATAGCTTGCCTCAGCTCATCCGCCCCCTTCCCTGCTTCATGCAATTTAAACATCTATTGCGTGCACACACACGGGAGCACGTGTTGTAGTTTATAGTTAAGTAACATTTCATGTTTATACCTAAAGGTTAGTGATAGTACATAGATTAGCGGAAGTTCCCATATCGTATTTGGAATAATTGTTTAACCGTCAACTATTACTTGCAAATACATATAGGCACCCTTTCAGCGGGATTATTCCCTTCTGGGTGCCTGTTGTTCCCGACAAATCTTGAGCCCACTGGTGCATGCTGCCCTTGTATTAAATGTTGTAGAGATAATATGTTTTCTTTACATAGTCAGTTTAACTAGCTTCAGCTTGGTTACTTCTTTGTGTATACGGCGTGTACTATTGTGTGGTTGCATAATCATGATGTTGTCGTTGTCATTATTGGGAACAATAAACTTATGTTATGTATGTTATGTTATGTTATGTTATATAGGGCCTATTGTTGTCCCTAAATGCGGAGTAAGTTTCTTAATAGTTAGCGTAATCTCGAAATTTCTGTAGTGCTACTTTAAAGGCTAAACGCAATCTACCAGCTTATTCACGAGCGGTGGGTCGTCTCAAGAGTATCCCTAAGTCCACGAGGTAGTAAAAGAGCTTTCTGGCGAAATTTTTACGACTTTGTGCACCTCTCGCCGTCTATGAAGCCCCCCTGAACCAAAGTCAGACCCTACTAACTCAGTAGAACTCAGCAGAGGGGCCTATGGCTAACGTATGGTATGGTATCCCAATAGCAAAGATGGTATTGTTACGTAAATGTAAATTTAAATCTCCGCAATTTCTCACCACCACACAAACACCGTGTCATGAAACCAACTTACTCACCGGCATTATATAGGTCGGCATGACGTATGGTACATAGTATACAGAACGACATGGGATGAGACAAATGATGGCATGGGCGTCCGGAGGTTGAGGGAAAGGGGCATTTGCCCCTCCCTTGGATTTTGCAAATATTTTACAAACAATAAAATCTTTTGATTATTATGATTATCACAATAGTCCCAACACGATTTTCAATGCGAAAAAATATTTCATCATTTAGGTAAAGTCCTTGATTATTATTTATTTCCATGCAAATTTGTTCTAGCAAAAACGTCATTTCCCTCCCCCACTTACATTTTTTGCGACCCCTAAAAAAGGTGTGCCCCAAAAATTCCTGCGGACCCCCATGAATGATGGGCATTGTATATGCCTAAATTTATATATATATATATATATATATATATATATATATATATATATATATATATATATATATACATACCTATACATATACATATATACATATATATATTTATATATTTAGGCATATATATTTATATATTTAGGCATATATACAGCCTATATATGGCATGCTATGCCTGGATTTGGTATAGACTATGCATGGGCGTCCGCAGTAATTTTTGTACGGGGTGCAAAATTTTTGCAGGGGGTAAAAATAACTTTTTTGCGTCGAACACGTGACAACTTTAAAAATAAATAATGGTCAGGGACTTTACTTAAATAATTGTTTTTCACATTGAGAATTGGGTTTGGACTGTTGTAATAATCGTAATAATCAACAGATTTTATTTTTGCAAATATGCGCAAAATCCAGGGATAGCAAATCTCTCCTCTTCGAATCTTCCGGACGCTTGATGAGCATCATGCAGCTTTACCCGAATAATATTTCTCTTGGGCGGCTAGTCTTCTGGCGTTCTCGCGGAAGTCCTTCGGAGACCCTTCACCTTCGACCTGCGACTCCATTGACTGTCGTACCAGTTCCACGGCTGATTTGATCATACGCTTCATTGACCGGTAGCGATTGAAAAAGATTTGGTGTTTGTATCGTGTGTATTTCGCTTGCAAATCATTCAAGATGGCGTCGAGTTTGACGATGTCACCTTGTCGTTGATCCAGTTGCCTTCGAAGTTGTTTGTGCTTCCGAATCTTATCGTCGCTCGCAGGCAGTCCGAGGGCGTTTGAAAAAGCTTCTGCGTAAGGAAAGAGGCAACAATTAAGTAACTCGGTTTTTATTGGTCGATTCTATTAAGAGCGCTACCTCAATTAAGACCCCTCGATCTAAACATGGAGAAGCCGAAAGACATTTGCATTTCGGGCTTACATGATCATCTTTAGACAGGACGAAGCTATTATAGCTGAGTTTCTATAGCAACAAAGGGGGCTATCCGTCACCGGCACATAACAGAGACCAGCAAAGTTAAAAATTAAAGATTGAACATTGACTTAATTTAAAACTGTGACCAAGACGACAGTAAATGAACATGATTAGGATAATATAATAAAGTTAAAACTTAAGAATATAAACAATAATAATAGGGCGGCAAAAACATGGGCTGTTGAAGTCAGATCGTAAAATCTGCTCGCGGACCTACAGCTATCATAACCATAACCATAACCACAAATTTTATTGATCCACGGTATGCAGTAAAAAGCAATCATAGTAACATCGTTACATAGTAATCGCAAAAAAATCATAACGACAAATCAGACAATATATCAGTGGGCGCAGAAGGAGACCCTAAAGGGACCGGAGTCCCGCTGATTAGGGCCACCTATGGGTACATGACAAGATAGTTGGCGGCCGATGGAAGTAACCGTAATAAATGCCGTATTTACCTATCATCAATGATGTCTCAAGAAATGTTAAGAAAACAGTTTTTTTTACCTTAACCAAGAACTTAACTAAACAAATAATAAGACGTTAAACCGTAACTATTTCTTGTTCGCTGGATCGAGTAGCCAAGAGCGCAAGTGCTGCCTGAATAATAATTATTGCAAGTTCGGAATGAGACGAAGTTGATGAGGTAATCCATTCCACACGAGTGGACCCATACATTTTAGCGAGAATTTTCGAGAATTAGTGCGAGCAAATTTACTTCTAAGTGAGATTAAATTTCTTGTATTGTAGGAGTGAAAGTCCGAAGATTGAAGAAGTTATTAAATGCATTGGGAAGTGTGCTAAACTTATATCGGTGTACAAATTCGCTAATTTGTAATACTTTTATTTGTTCCACTCTCAAGATACCAAGGCGTAAGAATAACTGCTCCGTGTGGGAGTTGTATGGCGACCTGGCTATTATACGAACAATTCTTTTTTGTAAAATAAGTAATCTGTTAAGACGGGAATTGTAGTTAGAAGCCCAAATCATATTGCAGTAAGCTAGGTAAGGATATATCATTGAGTAATATAGTGCTAATCATCCTAATCATTAGGCATAATACACCCCAGCACAGTGAGAAAAAAAAGCAAGTAGGCCTACCTTTGAGCTTCGACATAATCGGAAATGATGACGGAATGTTCCTCCCTGTTGTTGCGATTATTTCTAACCCACTTTTCGTCTAATTAAACTCGTCTAAATGTTCCAATTAAGGAGCGTTGGCGAACAAGCGATATTAATTTTAGTAACGCCTCAAACACTAGGCTAGTATCTCTTCTATGCATGACAGTACCATGCAAGCTATATTCTGCAACTGATAGGCCTACTTTCGATATATAAAGCATTCGAGTTGCGTGAGCGAAACGCAGGTTACAATATTAGTCATTAATATTGTTCAGATCAGGTAGGCCTATATAGCCTACCACAGATAAAGCTACGCATTTCGAGAGGTTCTCTTGATAGACACCAGTCTACTTTTGAGACGTGTTCGGCCACATGCCGGTTAGTGAAATATAGTTGTCTTCGTAAATGCAATAGCAAACTTATACAGCCCACTTGGAAGAAACTCGTCAGAGGCGCTCCCGTGACCTCCTGGTCTTTCATCGTATACGCTACGCCCAGTCCAGGAGTTTTGCTTTCGTTAAATTTGGCCAGTCCAGCTGAAACTGTCTCCCTCAGGATCTACGGCTAGAGCTTCTTAGTTTCTCTCCCTCTCAGTTTCGCAGGCGTCTGGAAATTTCCTGTTGTTCAGAGATGACACTGATCCGGGTCGGGAGTGCCACTGATCTTTCTGAGTAGCGCTTCATAAATTTTCGATTACAGTCACAATCTCAGGCATGGGCGGCGATCCCGGGGGTCGCGGGGGCAAGACCCCACCTTTAACAGTGGGGGACACTCCATACAGTTGTCCCCCCAAATATTTTTCACCTCTTTTTTTGACCAGGTCAGTTCAAAAGTATCCCGTGCCCCCCACCCCCACCTGTCAAACAAGATCGCCGCCAGTGATCTCAGGAGTGATTCTCATTAACTTACGCTATATAAATTGTCGATAGGCCTAAGAGTTACAGTCCTAGCGTAAATGGGCAGATCACACAATAGTTGAACCAATTTCATAAATCCGGTTAACAGGTATGACAACCCTGTGTATTTATACATGTAGGCCCCTACGTCTTGATATTGTCTGACTATATTACCAGTTTAGCTCTACTATATAAACTAAGGCCTATACTGGCTGTGCCATGGTTTCACATTCGCAGTTGGCTACACGTCTTAGCCTACATACATATTATAAGCCTGTTACACCGATTAGGCCTGTTACACCGGCCTATGTATAGACTAAGACATATATGCATGCTGTAGGCCTACGTTTAAATAATTGTCATAAATTCATAGGCGAAGGCCTATTTAGCCGAACAGCGATTTTCTTGCGCATTTTGCACCTTTTCGCCTCCTCATAAAGATTTCTGCAGTGGAGTCGATCAGCCTTGTTGTCAAGACCTTAAACCTCAAGACCAAGACCAAGACTTTGAACCTCGAGACCAAGACCAACACCAAGACCAAGACTTTGAACCTCGAGACCAAGACCAAGACCAAGACTTTGAACCTCGAGATCAAGACCAAGACCACGACTTTCAACCTCAAGACCAAGACCGAGACCAAGACCCAAAAACCACATTCAGCCCAAGAATTCTTTTCCTTACCCAAAAATGTCAAGTCGGACTACTCGCTATTTTAACGAAAACGTGAGTCTTATTTTATTCAGACAAATTAACTCTAAATGCAGACTGCAGAGAACTCCGAATTCGTATTGACAAAAGTTCTTCATGCAAAATGTTATTCCAAATGCCCTTTGCATTTTATAAAAGCAATTCGCTCAGAATTTTCTTACCAAGACGTGCCTTGTGGGGCCTCATAAAAATTCCGCCATGTGAAAAAATACGTTCAACGGGTGCTGAAGTCGCTGGCACACAAAGTAGCTTTTCAAGCACTGGAAGTAAATGTACAAATCGTGAGCCTTTTGAAATCCTCCCATGGTTTATCAGACCGTCTGGCTTCAGGAAATGTCTCGGCAAGGCTTCCAGACACAGCATAACTTAGCTGCTGCTGCCAATGGGTTTTCCTGACCAACAAGACTTGCATCCGTCCGTAGGTATTTGTCGAAGGCTATGATGCAAACAGGCTTGATAAATTTTTAATTCTTCAGTTTTGTTAAATGACTGTTCATATTGACAGCCGGTCTTTGTCTTGGTCTTGAAAAACCAAGACCAAGACTTTGAACCTCAAGACCAAGACCAAGACTTTGAACCTCAAGACCAAGACCAAGACCAAGACTTTTGGTCTAAAGGCCAAGACCAAGACTTTTAAAAACGAACTCGAGTGCACTCGAGACCAAGACTTTGGTCTCGAGGACAACAAGTCTGGAGTCGATTCTAAAAGGGTAAAGCTAGCCCTAGGTTTGAGGTAGGCCCTATACTGAACGTATATAAAGACGAGGAGGAGAAGGAGGAGAAGGAAGTGTAGGAGGAGTAGAAGGAGGAGGGTAAGGAGTTGAAGGAGGAGGGGAAGGTGGAGGCGATAAGGAGGAGGATGAGTATATAGAGGGAGGAGAAGGAAGAGGAGGAGTATGCGAGAAGAAGGAGGGAGGAGAAGAAGGAAGAGGAGGAGAAGGAAAAAGGGGCTTGAGGTATACTAAATGTACATAGGCGAGAGAGGAGAATCAGCGAAATCGTGGATGTATTTTGGGATTTTGTTCCAAATAGGTCTTGCAGTCGATAATAGATAGCGATTGCAGAATTTCAGTGACGAGGAGGAGGAGAATCGAGGCCCAGACAGAAAAAGGTATGATAAGGAGTGAGTTTATCTGGTCAGTTTGATAGTTGGATAGTGAGGAGCTGACGAATGCAACAGGGTATAGTGGGACTTTTAGACTCTAGCCAATGAAGTGATTTAAGAACAATGGGTTAAGTGGTGGTTTGGGGAGTTGTTTTCGTTTTCAGCTTTGAATGGAAAGCTGCAGGAGAGAGTGAAAACGGAGAGTGTTGAGATTGACTGGCGAGAATGAAGGAGAAGCGAACAAATTCAATCAATTAATCGTTGTTAATTGAAGCCATTTTCAAGGTACAAGGCATTAAAACATAACATAACTATAGGGACAACAATAGGAGACCCATAAGGGATCAAGACGCCGCAAGACATTTCCACATAATATTATAGTGTTAGTGGCAGCAGTACAGATAATGCCTAAATCAATAATAACAAATAAAGTTATTTGAAACGTAAATAAATCTAATTAAATAATCTCAACTAGCTATAGGTACGAATTCAAATTAAGTTAAGTAAACAATCAATTAAAATTCAGTGGGTGCATGATCGAGGGAAGACTGGAATATGCGTAGGCTACGTATGATTCTACGATTGAATTTTCTTAAAAAACATAATAAGGTTTTAAAAAGTCGCTTTAAGAAGTATGACAGGAATATGAGTCTTCCCAAATAAGAGGGGATACTCGATATATGCGTAGGCTACGTATAAGTTAACAGCGTAGATCATTGCATTAGTGTGCATGAGTTGACTTGTCACATATAATTAAACGCCAAATTACTATACTATTCACCCCTTCTGTACCCACCCTCTAATATGAGCGTTTATGCCCGAGGGCTACCGAGGCATTCTCAAATTAGGCGCGAAAATATATTGCTCGTACTCAAAGCTACTTCAGCTGAATCCAAAAGTAGGCCTGTAGAAGGGGCGCTTGAAGTCTAAGTTAGAAATTTTTCAGGATTATCTACTTTTGATCGTTTGAAGATCGTTCCATTTCGTCAGAGTTCTTCAGTGCTGTGATAAAAAAATTTTGTTCTACACACAATTGCGGACTAATATCTGGCTATTTTATTTATGACCTCCTTTCATATTCTTATATTCTAAACCATTGTCCTTAAATCACTTTTATCCATACTACACAACCCTAATTGCATGTACTTCACCAACTCCTACTTTCACTCCGACCCCCTCCTCTCACCAATTAAGACCTAGAGCACACAACCATAATCTCCCACCCTAGGACAACTCTCAATTTATTCCCAGATCATTATATTAAAACATTTACTAGTTTATTCTAAAATATTCTAACGAACTTTAATTGTCCATTATCACTCATGTTAGCATTCTGCGTTTTTGTCAGATTGTTTATTTCTCAATAAACGAATACAAATATATATATCTTCGTGTTGCAGTGTTTTTTCTGTTTAAAAAACTTCTGATTTTAGAACCCCTCTAAAACTGACTTTTCTTCGTCTCTGACGCATAACCTCATCGGTCAGATGTGTCTGCCGTTCCTCCCATTGACCTATTAATATTATTCCCTATAATGAGCAGTTCTCTCTGCCTTCTCTTTCCCACAAATTTCCCTCCTCCCTTTCTCGTTTGTTGTTGGGTTGTTCACAGGTTGAAAGTTACAGAGGAATTAGGGAGAAAATTCATTCACTAAACTCTCGACCATCTCCCGTCACTGAAAAGATATTTTCCTAATTTAGTACACATATATTTCAACTGTTTGTTGATTCATAAATCAACAAACAGCTGAAAAATATGTGGATATGGGCCTATTCGCTTTTTGCTTCTGTTCGTGGGTCTCTTGGCTCACTTAACCAAAATGCGGATAGCAATTGGTATTTTAAGGAACATTCTTATCTTATCCTCATAGGCGTAGCCACATTGAGGCAAGATCTCGAGGCTCCTCTTGCTTTTTCAGATTTCAAATATTCTCCATGGTTATACCTCCGCACCCCTACTACACCTGGATGTCTCCCGGAGTTGCCTCCTCTTGAATTTAAGTCTGGCTACGTACTTGCTTATCCTCCAAGTGTTTCGCACGATCTACATCTCCAAAGGAAGGTTTACTTCCCCACAATCTACATCTCCAAAGGAAGGTTTACTTCCCCACAATCTACATCTCCAAAGGAAGGTTTACTTCCCCACAATCTACATCTCCAAAGGAAGGTTTACTTCCCCACAATCTACATCTCCAAAGGAAGGTTTACTTCCCCATAGTTTTCGCTCCTATCCATTGGTCTTCCCCCTAGCCCCATTGCAAAGAGTTCAGTCGATCTTCCACTGAGGGTATATATTTCCCTAGACTTCCATTCCTACTCATAAGCCATTCGAGTTCAGTCGATCTTCCACTGAGGGTATATATTTCCCTAGACTTCCATTCCTACTCATAAGCCATTCCCACACTCCAGCCAACCATAAATGGCACGTTGATTGCTCAGCTAGACTATGAGATTAAAAATATTGGGACTACCTGCATGCTATATGTTTCGCACCTATATTTTGTGTGGCGGTGGTAAAATCCAGCCAGTCCATGAACATCTGATGACATCCATATGGATGTATATACATGGGTCCCAAATGGGAATATGGATCTCACTTGGGTCCCAGAGGCATACTAGAAGGCAAGTTATAAAAGTTGGTCAGAAAATGTGTCCTTTATCATTTTCTTCGTGGCCTCGTATCTCTTGGGGTAGAGCAGACTCTTGGAGTTCTGATAATTCTTCCCGAGTTGTTCTAAGAGCTTGCGTTTCTTCGAGATTTCTTCATCCAGCTGTTGAATTTGCGCTCGAAAGTTGCGTAAGTCTTCACCCACTTGCACAGGTGAAAGCTCTACAAGCAGAAGGTCGACAAGATTTCACTTCATGTTCAGATAATCAAGGTGGCGCGAGCCACGGTGCTATGACCGCGACACGAAAATGTTGGGATGCAATAGTGCCTTCCTCACTTAATTATGAATTCTGACTGTAGATATCACAAATAATTACACTAGCGTGCTTAAGTTCGAAGTAATAGTAATTGTAAGTTTGACTTGTACGCTCCTGACCGTATACTGACTCATCATGGCATTGGCAAATATATGGGGTATGGTCCCCCCAATAGCAAAGATGGTACTGTAACGTAAATGTAAATTCAAATATATCCGCGATTTCTCTTCACCACACAAAAGCTGCGTTATGAGACACCAGCTTATTCACCGACATGATATATAGGCCTATAGGTATGGCGTATGGTATTGTATGACAAACATGAGCACGTGAAAATGCGTTACAACTAATAACCTACATGATATGCAGTGTGATTCTCGTTAAAGATTTATTTTAGTTACAGTTACAGATATTAAAGTTAATGTTTTTCATCTTAATTATAGTTAAGTTATTGTTAGTAAACTTATTATTTTAGCTATAATTATAGTTACTGGATTTTTTTATTTTAGTTAGTACTTAGTTACAATAAGGATAAGGGAAGTTGCCTATATATATAGGCTTACAGACGGAGCAGATGTGCATAATTTTATTAATTACACAATTTGCTAAAAGCTTTGAAAGGCTTTGAAGAATGGGTGCATTCAGTGGCGGCGATCTTGTTTGACAGGTGAGGGGGACACGGGACAGTTTTGAACTGATCTGGTCAAAAAGAGGTTAAACAATTTTTCACGCGTGAATTGTGTTGACCTTTTTTGGTGTCTCTTCAACATATGGGGGGACAACTGCATAGCGTGTTCCCCCACTCTTAAAGGTGGGGTCTTGTCCCCTCGACCCCTCGGGTCGCCGCCCTTGGGTGCTTTCAGCTTCGTGAATACACTACGCTCCAAATTCACCGACATTCGACTTCGTTTTCCGCTACATAGGCCTATATCTCCCCACTTACACTGAACACTCTCAATCGGGGCGAACGTATATAGGTTATTAGTTGTAGCGCATTTTCACGTGCTCATGTTTGTCAATATTACACCTTTTTTTCGAGAAAAAAAACGATGACTTTTCGTCAGTGCAGTGCGAACAACTTGTGGGGCCCGAAAAGTCACACTAAATTAACATGAACAAGACACCCTAATAATAATATTGTGGTTTCGATTAAATCTTCTCTTTTGTCAATAAAATAAAAATCCACTTCCTCTATACCCCAGAATTCTCGTGTATAGGCCTAGTTACATATGACTTGTTGTACTTGTTAACAATCTACTAAGATATAATGATTAGCAATGAAAAACAATTTGACCTATGGAATGGGGGAACATACAGTAGGCCTATACTCTGCATGGGGCCCGAAATATCCTAAAGCAGGCACTGGTCAGTGTTATTTTCGTTATAGTTTATGTTAATGATATTTTTAGTTGCAGTTATAGTTATCGTTAACGAAATCATTTTATTTTCGTTAACGAACATTTTCGTTAGGGCCTACCGTTATTGTTAACGAGAATAACACTGATGGTATGGTATGACAAATGGTGGGTATGGTATACCTAGATATGGCGCGTGTATGTATAGTGCTATATAGCTACTTCATTTTTAGAATCGACATGTGAGAGTAGTCGACCAGTCCTCTCCCTCACCGTCTGATCTTTCCATCGAGAGTGAACGGTCAATGTACTCATTTCATAGCTCAATTCTCCAGAGGGCGTAAGTGAAGCAGCAAGTTCAAAACATCTTCTTATTGCCTTTTCAGTTGTCATGCAATCTAACCACTGAAAGTTAGGAAGTAAGTAAGTATATTCTTTATTAATCCGATGCGATGAGATGGACGTGTTGATTTTCTTGTAGGAGTTTCCAGGAGATCCGTGTAGCTATTGCTGCAGTGGTGGAATCCAGTCGGTTGGAAGGCATATTGGTCAGCAAATTCCAGGTTGAGCACAGGGTCGAGCAGAAACGGATGGAAGAAGCGACGCACCAGGAACATTTCAAGTAGGCGTCATAAAATAGACCTGATCGAACGATAGTCAGATGTTTTAGTTGGTCTTGTGACAGTTGGCACGGATGATATTGCCGCGTTCGCCCCGTCTCAACAGATGTCGTGTGATTGCAGGGTTATCGGGTAAAATGAGGCACGACGCGGAACATAGGCGCTCAGAATTCACTTCCTTTGAAAAAGGCTCTTGCCAATGGACTGCGGAACCAGACCATAGGCGTAGCTACCTTGAGGCAAGAGGAGGCATTTGCCTCCTCTTGGTTTTGTAGATTTAAAAATTTTCCTTGTGTTATAGCCCTGCATCCTGAAGTACACCGTTGCACAACCCAATTAGAGGTGGATGTTGCCTCCTCTTGAACGGAAGAAATCCCAAAAAGGTCATGAAATTATTTGGAGAAGAAATTCCCAAAGAAACGTCATGAAATTTTATTAGAAGCGTCCCTTGTACTCCCCACATGTCAATCAAGATGGCTGACAGTGATTGCCTCCTCTTGAATGTAAGTCTGGCTACGCTCCTGAACCAGACTCACGATAATCTCATCTAATCTTTGCTCCCAGTCTTTCACTCCGTCTCAGGAATCGTTTGACCGAGTGTTGCAGGCACGGTCGCCGGACTGGCGACAGCCCCTATGGCATTGGGACCAGGGTTCGAATCTAAGCCTGCAATCAAATGTGCTGAAGGCGATATCTCAAGGCGATCTAGCCTTGACTTTATCGACTCTATATATAGTCGGTCTGGTTTCACTAGTTTCAATTCGTACAGCGCTCATTTGTTCCTGAGCAGCGACTAACTGTTCCTGAGTTGCTATTTGCATATGGCGCTCAGTTGACTTTGAGTCGACTCCTGTGCCGCCGTCTGTGCCGACGATTGGTCTTGAGTTGTCGCCTATTAGAGGAGATTATATGATGTAGCGCAACATAAATCCACAAGACTATAATCTCACCTTCAATTTCCTTACTGATCTGCTAAGAAAGAAATAAGAGAGACAGACAGACAGACAGACAGACAGACAGACAGACAGACAGACAGACAGACAGGAACAGAGAGACGGACGAGAGAGAGAGAGAGAGAGAGAGAGAGAGAGAGAGAGAGAGAGAGAGAGAGAGAGAGAGAGAGAGAGAGAGAGAGAGAGAGAGAGCGCGCAATGTTTGGCCTACGTTATAAATTGTAATTAAGGAAACACAGTGTGAGAATTGTAGAAAAAGATTGAAGGAGGAGTTGAACATTTTATCCGTATTTTGCAAACTGATGTCAACAAAATTTGAAAGCAGCTGATTTCAATGCTAGCAGTTTTGCAAGTCAGACTCGAATTAAAATCAATTCTTTTGTTGAGAAAATTAAAAAATGCGTACATGATACATCATGGAAATATCTTTTCTTTGTCAGAGACTCAGAGTAAAATAATGCTAAATCACACTAGAACAGCTGACGGGGTTGGAAACGAACCCCCTGGGGTGTGCAATGAAAACACAACTTTGGGGGTCCTAAGAAAGACTACGGGGTTGAACCCTCCAACCCCTCCGACAATTCCCACCCTTAATTAGCAAACATCAACAGTAATAATAACTCACAAGGTTTTCAAGTAAGAAATTGCACTCCTTACGTAGTTCTCGCAATTGCCGCTATGGAAGCGCCACCATCACTCTAGGAAAGTGAACTAAAGATGCAGAAAAAGTCAAAAGGAAACATGTGAAGATCGACCGGAAATGCAACACTGACGAGTGTCTTCAGTCTTCACATTCGCCACATTATTCTGCTGATATTCCATTCGGGTGGAACGTAGGATGAAAGGACGGATACTCCGTAGTCCGTACAGGTAAGAAACCGGTAGGCCTATGTCCGAGGCAGTTATCCCAAAATTAAGGAACCACGATGGGAGGCCAGCCGCCATCCCATCCTGCAGCCGTCCGTCCCGTAGATGCCAAGTGCCAACAGTCGGTAGGAAGTGCTCCTCAATAACCAGGGCCGGATTAACAAATGTGGTGGTTCTGTTCAGTAAAACACTGTAGGCCCCAGCCCCACAGAATCACAACAAAAGTACACACAGGCCCTAAAACGTGTTATATTCAACTAGGCCTAATCAACATTCGTCTGTTATTAATTCGTGCCTTTTTTCTTTTTGTACAGTATCGGTAGGTCTTATAATTATCCAGTCAAGGTTAAAGTATGCATCATTTACGGTTTATCAATATTGGAATTTTTTGTTTTGCTTGTTTGGAGGCCCCTCAAGTGTGCGGGCCTCTGTTCGGCCGAATTGTTGAACATGCCTTAATCCGCCTCTGTCAATAACCGTGTGAAAGCTCGCCACCGCCGTTGATTATGGCGCACTGTCAAACTTGCACATGTTTGACTGTTTAAAGTTTGACTCAGTTATAACCACTACAACCACGCTGCTTATCGGTTTACCGGAACGATTACCGGTGAATTTCCAAGTACGGTGTTGTTCGCATGATACATTATGCGCTCACCTACGCATCCAATTTGATTGGCAGATTAAATGCTCCCCGAACAGGTGCAAAACAATTGGTGGCTATATTTAGCTGTTCATAGCGCTTACTGCAGCGCTTAAGCGTGGAGACGAAGCGTTTGCATGCATTACTTAGCAATGAACTTCGATCGGTTGATGTCTGTTCGCAGCAGAGCGTGTGTGTGTAGAGCAGTAGAAGTTACTTTCGCTCTTTTTCTTTGTTGACGAAGGTTGAATGTGAAGTTAGATAAATCTGTCGAACCTAGCGAGGTGTTTTTGGTCCGCGTAATCGTTTAAAGACATTCAACAGCCTCGAACGATTGGTTAAATTTCGAGGAAAAGATAAAGCGGCAACTGATCGTTTGTAACATCCGGAGATTGCAATGTTGAAGGCATTTTGTAAGCAACCGACACAACTTTTCTTTACAGAATTCTAAAGTTTACGCTTGTGATCAGTCGCTATTTACATAGCTCTAATATTGCAGTAGATAGGAAGGAATTTTCCTGTTGAGGTAGAGCTTGCGATGTTTTGCAACTTTCAAACTGCCCCACACGTGGATATCGACGCCCACTGTGGAATTTGCTCCACATTCGTGTCACCTCGGGCCCCGTACAACGAATCGTAATTGCAACAATGAATTAATTTGGCGCTAGATTTTTAAAGGGGCTCAGTTCGAAGAAGCAAATATTGGGTCGGGCAGGTTGGTCTGATTCGAGATCGATTGGATCATGAGTTAGCATAATCGCGATTTCAAGATTTTTACACCGCCCAATGAAAACTACGAGTCAGCTTAATTATTCACAGGGGCTCAGTCAAAATAAAATCGACAGGCAAGTTTAGTTCCAGATCAATGTGTCATTCAGGGGCAGATGGAAATATTATGTTTAAAATTTGAAATACAGGTAAGTCTGTAAAGTAATCGGGCATGCATCCCTCAGAATAAGATTCATCCTCTGAATAAGGTTTGCTTTGTAATAATTGCCCCAAGACTTTAACTTATAAGTCTACTTGTCGTAAACTCTTTGTCATCATTTGCCTCTCCTTATACACTGTTGAAGCTGATAGGAAGAATAGGCAATTTTTAAACAGCTGTTGTCCTGGATTAATCGCTGAATTTCTGTTACCAGTGACAGATCAAGAATTTGATGTGACAGTGATTTCTGAGAAACAATTATTCAGAATATCATTATGCTAAGTTCAGTGCTGGATTTAGGCATAAGCTAAAAAAAACTACAGCTTAGGACCTCACAATCCGCAGAGGCCTAAAAAATTCATCTTTTTGGTGGGAGGTTTTTTAAATATTTTATGTGTACTCTAGGTGTGTGTGTGTGTGTGTGTGCGCGCGCGCGTGCGTGCGTGCGTGGAACCTTTTTAAACTGCTTGTATAGCAAATTCCATCTTGTCTGAGTAAAAGCATTCATTTGAAAATAATTTGAATTTTTCACTTTAATTACCTTGCTATTACACAATTAAAAGGCGCGTATGTTTTCAAGTTATGTGAGACATTCTGGTGTATTTTTTTAACAAGGGGCATCCAAGCTTTGTAATATAGCTTATTAGGGCCTGACCAAGTCTAAATCCGGTACTGGCTAAGTTTGATGGATGCTTTATCTGTAGTTTCACTTCCTGCAATAGCTGAAGTTGCCCTACGAGAGCCACTTTTATTGGGCCCATAAGCTGGCTACCAGGTGACATAGTGTCATGATGTGGGCCTACTATGAGTCTAAGTGCGGTTAGCAGACTTTGGATTAACAAAGGATGTACTTACTTAATGAATGTGGTGGACAGAAAGATATAGATCTAACTGGTGCGTTTTGTGTGGTGTTCCTTACCACAAGAAGCACCAGTTAGATTGTCGGAATTCTGAAGCGCATCTTCCACAAGCACCATGCTAAGAGTGCAACTGTGTAAATACACCATTTCACCTCCATATAATTTTTTATTTTATAACACAAATTCTCAGTTAATGTGGCCAAATGTGAGTGTCCCTTTTTCATTCAACTGTGCATTGATCCAATCAAATCCAGTGACTTCCTAATGCAGCTTTTTTAATGCTTCAAGTGAAGTTCTAGTCGAAAATTGAATACATTACAGAGGCCAGGTAGAAATCCAACAGACCAGGGAAATATAACTCACGCTGTAGTGCATTAGCAAGTTGAAACAGGTTAAACACAGCTGTATTATTTCCTATGACTCCTAATGCCTTTAAATGTACATGTTTTTCTATAGCAACCTTGGGGGGCCTTGACTCTGCTCGTTTTTTGACAATGCCAGAAAGAGGGTCAGACATGTTTAGCTATGTATGTATGCATGGTTTGTTTATGTATAATTTAACATTTAACATCGTTTAGGCTGGTACTCTGATTAGTTTTGTTGAGTAGTGCTATATAAATTTCGTTAATAAAATAAATAAACAAATTGTCTATGTAGAAATGAATATGTGCGTGTTATGTATAAATGTATTATGAATGTATGTGTGAATGTATGCGTGCATACATGTATTTATCCATTTATTTATTTATGCACTTATTTATGTAGCTCTGTCCTCACAGGTGTTTTATGAACGTCTGTGGAACTGGATATGTATTACATGAGTTTTGTTACGTTACATACGAATGTTACGTTATGTTGATGTGATGCATTTAAATTGGAAGGGTTGTGGTTGGCTCTGTGATATCGAAGAAAGCATTTATTACTGGACACCGGCTGTTTCTGTTGTTTGGAAAGTCAATTCTTTGTGAAATATTTCCATCCGTCATTCGATTATATTGACTGTATGTTTATATATTTTTAATAGGCATCCAAGACGTTTGCTAGACTGACTCACCTACAGTGTGTTTTAATTTAAAATCTTAGTCCAGTCACTCCCGGGTGCGGTGTCAGGTTTCATATTGGGGTGGGGGGTTCAGAGTTATAGCTGGGGAATCTGGGAGAAACAGTGCCCGTCCACCAAATTTAGGGGTGTTTGCCTCTGAATCCAACAATAACTAGGGCATATAAATTTCCCGTGCCTAGATAATCGTCTAGTGGTTGGCATACTGGACTGCCAAAGGAGAAGTTGAGGGTTCAGATCTCCACCAAGGCAGATGAATATTTCAAGATTGCTGTTCCACTTGCGCCCCCTAGTGATTGTGGATACAAAATGATTACAATGTCAGTTAGAATATCGTGTGTTGAGGGATAGGGTTGTCTACTCGCCCTCGTGTTCCTCTAGGATAAGTGAAGTTGCTAACACTTCAGATGCATGGCTGCCTCTGGAAACTAGCTTTTGAGTAACAACAAGCATCTGTTGTATTCATCTTGAATACAACAGATGCGTGTTGTTGAAAATGAAAATGAGATGTTGACAACGGATGTCTGAATGTGAAAATAAACAATGAATAAAATCGTGTATGATTTAGGTCATGTTCTAGCTGTAGTTTAGCTCAACTGTGTGACTGCCATTCTGACCTGACCTGGCCCTATTCTTAAGAGGGTCAGTTGAATGTCCTAGCTGTTTATTTCAGCTGGACCTCGTGTTGTGACTGTTGGCTATTCGCCAACTCTTGATTAATTTGACTCAAAAATAGCAAAGAGCACAAAATGCTTTGCAACATATGATTGACAACAGTTGTATATACCCAATATGCTTTATCATCATCATTTCATCATTTCCTTTTATTGCACCTGATTAGGCAAATTTGACAATACCAGAGAAAGCATCACATATAGTCGAGTACATAAATAAGCTAAATTTATCAGAGACCCTGAAAGGACAAATGTCCCACTGAGTAGGACCCCCAGTAACAGCAATTTCAATCAAATAAGTACATGACCAGTGGTTAATAGAACCAAATCAATCCTAACATCAAAACAATAGGCACAGAAGAATGAGAATAACAAAGTTACAGAGGTCATATAACCTTAACTAATATTTAGTTAGCGTGAACATTGGATGATTGGAGACCCTCGTTAGTTTTCATATTGTAATTGTGCAGTTCATTAGAACTTGTAAAGTACTCTGAGAAAATACTTGGCGGTAATTTATGGAGAGAACGGAACATAAATTCCCCAATCTGGAATTGTTTAATCTGTTCAATGCTTAAGATGTGGTATTCATGAAAGAGAGGGTGGGTATGGGAGTTAGAATGGCTCTTACATATTATGATATTTCACGTATACATGGATGTCCGCAGGAATTTTTCTAGTGGGAGGCAAAATGACGTTTTTGCATGGAATAGCTATTCATGAACACAGAAAAGTGACCACTTTCAAAATCCGGGGGGATGCACCCCCTCCAGACGCCCATGCACGTATAGCCCTTCTCTAACGTATTACCAATTTCCCCAGCCTGGATGGATACCAGGTAGGTAGAAGCCCAACTCAAGTTACAATATGCCAGATACGAGAAAATTAGTGCATAATATACGTTAGTAAATATATTATGGGGAAGCAAGTAAGATATTCTGGATGATTCTTATATTTTTGGCAATTTAATGTGTTCACACCAAGTAAGATATTCATCGATATAGACAAGAGCTGAGAAACTTTATATGACCTTAATGCTCATGAATTCAAGAGATGGACACGACTAGTTAAATTGCTAATTGATTAAAATTACGATTAAAATTAGCTAAAAATTGCTAATCAATTAGACTTAGGATCAGGTGACAGCTAACTGATTAGAATTAGAATTGGCTGTTTAAAGGATTAGCTAATAGGTCATAATCTAATCAGTTACCCATCTCTGATTCTTATGAGGGTCGGATGACCTTCCTAGATGTTTATTTCAGTTGGGCCTCATGTGGTGACTGTTGGCTATTCACCAATTCTTAATTTAATTTGACTTAAAAATAGCCTCAAAAATGCTTTGCAACTCATGGTTGACAACAGATCCTGTATGTACCCAATGCGCTTTACATAACCTTAATGCTCATCAATTCACAAGTTCCGACTGTCAATTGACATGTACTGTTAGTTTTTATGATCATGAGTTGATCACGCTTTTTATTAAAGCCGTGCTCATAAGCATAACCAAAGCACAAAGTCTCACTGCACATCCAGTGCTGTTGTCCAGTTGAAGATCGCAAAAGGCCACAATGCCATGACATTTGCCATGATCTCATTGCCTTGTTAGGTCACTTTAGATCGTAGATCATATCGCATGTTAGATCATACATTCAGAACCGTATTATCCAATAGGCAAACTGGGTAGCTGCCTAGGGGCTGTGCAGCAGCAAGGGGCCCCCATCTGACAGTGCCTAGTATTTTAGGAGTCTTCTACATTTGGTAGATGAATTGCGGAGCACAAAACTTGACTCGTACGTATAATTCACGATAATTATTATCAAAGTGACCTTGAGAAATGCACAGATCAACATATTTATAAGAGAGTGAAAAGCATTGGCAACTGGGGCTTCGTGTCAGATTCCACTTGCGACCTCTGTGCACCTAGACGCTCTCAGTCTTTTGGGGTAATAGCTACGTGGCAGGAAGGGAAGGGGAGATGAGGGGAGAGGCCCGCATTACCTTGTGCGTAGGGACCACAACTGCTCTTAAACCGGACCTTCATGCATTATGCCGTGTATTAGATATTAGGTTTCATTTCATTGTCAGGTCACATTAGGGGCATATACATTAGATGACAAGTTAGAGCAGACATTAGGTCATGCATTAGATCATACTTAATGTTATTACATTAGACATTAGGTCATGCACTAGATCATACTTAATGTTATTACATTAGACATTAGGTCATGCACTAGATCATACTTAATGTTATTACATTAGACATTAGGCAGTGCATTAGATCACATTTTAGATTATACAGTATAATATATAATTCATTCATATTCATTCATATGGAGAATTTATATAGCGCCTCTTCAAGGTTATCTACTCAGAAGCACTCCCGACCCAACCCCGGCTGAAGAGTACAGTCTTGAGATTTGAATAAAATGTGGCGAAATGGGTGCTTGGGACCAAGCGAAGCGCTACAGGGAGCCCAATAATGAGACATTAGATCATACATAATTCATAACTGTTTTAAGCATTCTTCATGTCTTTGTGTAGCAAAACTGACAAAATCCAAGAGCCTACCGCCATCTGATGACCAGATCCGGAAGCACAAGGACCAGCGGAGGCAACTGGAAAAATGGCGGAATGATGTCAAGGCACTCCGCGTGATTCTGGACAAGCTGAAGACCGAGTATGAAAGCCACAAGGGCGATTTCGCCCTCGGGAGGTATGAAGAACTGAAGGAAATGATCAAGTCCGCGATCGGCCAGTGCCGCGACGCAGTCAAGGAGAACAGCAACCACCGCTATGAACCAGCATCTAGCGATCGAAGTGGTAAAATCAGCAGCCTTTGCAAAAACGCTGCTTCATTTGCTGAGCAGCAGGAGCAAGTGAGCAGCGAAGAGCAACGATATTCCAGTATGTACATGTAATTATACACTGTACGTTACAGCATGTATATATCTGAGCATTTATTTACCTGGCACATTTTGTGCAGCAGTGTTTTAAGTGGTAGCTTGCTTGGTCTGTAATCCAGCGATTGTGGTTTTGAGCCTGCTGGGCAGACTCTGTAATGACCTTGGACACACAATTGTCTGTCACAAGGCAGTTACCGTAAATGTGATACTAGCTTAAGCTGGGAAGTAAACGGCAAGACTTTTGCAATCTTTTGAATCTGAATTGTACTATTAAAGTTATATAAATTTGAATCTCTCAGTGCTCTGCGATAGTTACATTACGCAGAACAATTTATTCAATGTTGCTATATCAAACTAAGCAGGAATTTCAAGGCTGCAGATTATAAATGATGACATAAAGACAGTTGTATATTAGGGAGAACAATTTATTCAATGTTGCTATATCAAACTAAGCAGGAATTTCAAGGCTGCAGATTATAAATGATGACATAAAGACAGTCTTGTTGTCCTCGAGACCAAGGTCTTGGTCTCGAGTGCACTCGAGTTCGTTTTTAAAAGTCTTGGTCTTGGTCTTGAGGTTCAAGGTCTTGGTCTTGGTCTTGAGGTTCAAGGTCTTGGTCTTGAGGTTCAAAGTCTTGGTCTTGGTCTCGCAAGACCAAGACCAAGACCGGCTGTTAATATGAACAGTCATTTAACAGAACTCAAGAATTCTGTATCAAGCCTGCTTGCATCATACGACCAATATCTATGGATGGATACAAGTCATGTTGGTCAGGAAAACCCATTGGCAGCAGCAACAGTTATTCTGTATCAGATAAACCATGGGAAGATTTAAAAAGGACTCACTATCTGTACATTTACATCCAGTGCCTGAAAAGCTACTCTGTGTGTGTCGGCGACTACAGCACCTGTAGAACGTATTTTTTCACATGGCGGAATTTTTATGAGGCCCACCAGGCACGTCTTGGTTAGAAAATTCTGAGCGAATTGGTTTTTATAAAATACAAAAGGCATTTAGTATAAGAGTTTGCATGAAGGACTTTTGAATACAAATTCGGATTTCTCTGCAGTTTGCATTTAAAGTTAATTTGCTTGAATAAAATAAAAGACTCATGTTTTCATTCAAATAGCAAATATACCGACTTGACAATTTTTAGAAGTCTTGGCCTGATTTCGATTTTTTTGGTCTTGGTCTTGGGGTTCAAGGTCTTGGTCTTGAGGTTCAAAGTCTTGGTCTTGGTCTCGAGGTTCAAGGTCTTGGTCTTGGTCTTGAGGTTTAAGGTCTTGACAACAAGACTGCATAAAGACAGTTGTATATTAGGGAGAACAATTTATTCAATGTTGCTATATCAAACTAAGCAGGAATTTCAAGGCTGCAGATTATAAATGATGACATAAAGACAGTTGTATATTAGGGAGAACAATTTATTCAATGTTGCTATATATCAAACTAAGCAGGAATTTCAAGACTGCAGATTATAAATGATGACATAAAGACAGTTCACAGGTATCCAAACAACTCTGTTAGATAAAGTCGTTTAGTAAAACTCTTATGGTGGCTACGTCAGTTGAACAACTCTCGCAGATTCATTTAATTCATTAATTCAAGTATAATATAGCGTCTCATCAAGGGGGCTACTCAGAGGTGCTCCCGACTCCAGCACGGCCAAATAGAACAGTTTACAGTATAGAATAGAACTATCAGAGGGAGTTCTGGGGAGAAGGCGCAGCTTTGGGGGGCCTGTTCCATGCTGTCGCACCTCCACTGAAAAAGCACAATTCTGCATGGTGGTTGTGTGGGAAAAAGTCACAATGAGCACCCCATTCCCAAAGAGCGGGAGTGGTTCAGGTGGCGGCTACCCTGAACTCCCAGCACGGGGCGGCAAAGGACCCACAGATAAGCTGGAGCACAGCCCAGCTGGCACTGCCAGACCAGGGAACAACCCTGTATACTACATGCTGGCTGATGGGGAGCCAATGTAACTTCCAGCATATAACCAGAGACCTGACCAAATTTTGGTATTTGCCCAATAAGGTGCACCGCAGAGCGTTGAACTAGATCGAGGCATGCCAGACAACTGGAACGTAGGCCATAATAAAGTGAGGAACAGTAGTTCACTACATGCAAGGTTCGAAAGAAAGATAACTAAAGGAAAACCAAGACTGTACTGGATAGACAATATAAATGAGGACACAACATAACTTGGACTAATACTCGGAGGAGTACTAGACTTGACAAATGACCAAGGAAAATGGAGATAATTTATTTGCTTCCATTGCCCCCAAACGGCAGGCATCAGTAACTTGAGATTGTTCTAAAATGTTGTAAAGTCATGTGCTAATACGGTAATACCTTATTGTGCTATGGTATTGTATTCTGCTAAGGTAGTGTACTGTGCTAAGCTAAGGAATTGCATTGTTATTATTGCTTGTTAATGTGTTGTTTTGAATGAATTGTGATATTGACTGTTGTGCAGTGTTCAATAAATAGTTCCAATTCAATAAGGTAAACATATTGTTCTCAAAGCCTATGTCTCATTTCAAAATCTCTGGTTATTTTAGCAATTTCGGCCAATGAGGTTGACAAGGATCTGCGCGACTTCCGATCCGAGATTCTGGAGCTGAGAGAACAATTCCGCAAATATCGGCAGAACATAGAAAACCTTAGTAGCGAGTACGAAGAATCGAAGAAGCTCAACCCTACTCAGCGCTACCCAGCAATGAAGAACATGATCAAGACCGTGTTGTCTGCGTCTTCTCTACTGTGATCGATCGATTGATCTAAGACTCTCTTTCAGAAACGTTATAACGAGTTTAGATTCCGGTTCTAGCAGTTTGCAATGGTGCTTTTGTGTTCGAGTTGTGTTGTGTTTTTCTGCAGCTTTTATTCCCTGGCAAGTGACATTCCAACACATCTGGTTAACCAGGGTCATTGGTGTTTGTGGTTTCGTGTGTATGACCCGGCCAGGTGTTCCATTGCTGCATTGATGTAGTCATATGTGTGCTTCAGTTGAAAGATTCTTCAGATACCATGATCACGTTTCTGAGGAGTTTTTGTATTTAAACATTACCTTTATCAATTTCATCATCGTGGATTTGACATGGAGATAGTTTATCTAACGCCACTATTTCTATGCTTTCTATGCCATAAAGGAAACTCGGAAGGGACTAACATGGTTCCATTAAGAGTCGCCCAATTCAAGTGCGTGAACTATGTAGCCATTGCATAAAGTAGACAGTGTTACTGTACAGAGTGTTGTTGACCTTCAGTAAGTTTCTTGGAACATACTTCTCTCACCAAGTAGCGCAATGGATAACAGCAGAAGCTGAGAAGAGCAAACCTTCCAGTGATCTGGCTCAGAATCTTATTATGGCATTTTATTTCTTGCAAATTCAGGGCCTAGGAAAAGATGAAGCCTCGTATACATTCCATTACTAGCTCTGCCAAAAGATTTTGCTTAAAGTTTCTGTTGAATTGTTACAGGTGCCGAAGATATTAATTTTATCGGTAATCAAAAACAAAAGGGTGGCTGGCAGTATGAAACTACAGTATGCATGGCAATTTACACAGTCTTGGGATGTTACATAGCCGTTCAAGACTATGGGATTCTATTGCGATTGTTTTACCTTCAGAAATTAAAGGTGCCACAAGTTTTAGTGCATTTAAAAAGGAAGGTTTTACAGTTGTGAATTCGTTGCCAGTATTTGTTGAATTGTTTCTATCATATCAGTTGTTTTGGTCTAATTGTTGAAACCAATGCCACTAACCATCACATCTACTTGGTTTTGGGGATAGCGTCATTATGACGCTATCCCAAAAACCAAGTAGATGTGATATGTTCCTTGTTGCTGTACCACATGTAGCGAAAAATAACAGTTAGTCCAGCAATGCACTTGTCTAGAACTTCATAATTCATTCCTTGCCACCTCGGGGCCTAGGAAAAGGTAATCATAGATGGCTAATTGCCCCAATCCATCTAACAATGCCTATGGTCACAAAGTGTCCACACGCTGGACACGTTCGTTACTGCTGTTGTCATAATTATGGCTTTCTTTCAGTTTTACTTGGGTATTGTCTAATATTCATCATCGTAGTACTTGTATGGTTGTTTAAAATCTAATTCCACTAATACGCACATTGCCACACACAGTCCAGATTCCTTTAAAATCCTCAAAATCAAAATTTGCATTGCTTCTTGTGTTCTAATTTCTCCAAAACAAGCTTCACCTTTAATGGCCTACAATGAAAAATCAATATTAATGACAAGCAGCTGTTTTTCCTACAACATGTTAACCAAGTCCCCATGTTACAGTATCAAAACCTCAGTTTACAGCTTGTTCTAATGAGCTATCGACAAAACTGTCGTACGTCGAGAATGTCGTGACAGGTTCCCAGCGACTGTCAACTTCTGTAACAAACGGATCAGGTGACGATACATCAATCGTTTCATGTTTCATTGGTATGCGCAGCTGAAACGCGTGTAGCATCATACGAAACGGAGCCGTGTCAGTTCTATCGCTGTAAGTGTAATCTCCCACAATGCAATGTCCAATATGGCGACAGTGTACTCGCAGTTGATGCGTCCGACCTACAGTGTAACCAGACCAAACATGTTCGTAACTGCGTAGATCTTTATAAATCAAGTCGAAAAATTCAGCCTCGATGTTTAACCTGGAAGTGCCAAGAGTTTACTTTGACAGACATAAGTCAACTTAGATCTGTGGTGTGTTTGTGTATGTACTACTGTGCATGTATGTATGCGCAATTACGACCTGTTTAAGTTGGATACAGAATAAAATATGTTATGTTATGTATGACTGTATGTATCTGTGTAGTGTGTACCAGTGTGTATGAATCCGTGTATGTATTTGAAGATTTATATAATGCCTTACAAGATGCTCTCATGGGCCTAAATGTGTGGCTATCTAACATGTAAAAATGTGGTCACTCAAGCTATGTTGAAAATGATTCTTAGGCTTGAATCAAGGCCATTCACTAGCCATTCCAGAATGACCCTTGGAAGTAATAACGCTGGTTGCTTAAAAGAGGAAAAGCAGTATTTGTAATTTGAAAACAGAATGCTCATTAAATGTCAGGAACTAGTTCCACATCTTTGTTGAATTACGAGTTGTTATTATTGCTAATTCAAACACTGAATTCACGTTTATCTACCTGTATGTGGAATGAGCAAGACTTTTGATGCCGGTTCCCCGTCGTACAGGCCGTGCTCCAACAGGGCAACAGTGGTCTGGGCATTTCGTGGTTCCCTGCAGGACACGCTGTCTGCTGAACACATCTTGTGACAGTCTGTGGCACTGATGTCCTCGCCGATGCCAATGTCCACGTGTACGAGTCGTTGTGTTTCAGGATTCAGATGACCTCTGACCTACCCAGATATACAACAGGCCATGTATGACTATGCAAGTTGCTCCATTTCAGGACAAGGGTTATCCAGGACTAGTTTCTGACCTACCTAGATTTACAATGAGCCATGTGCAACTGTGCAAGTCCTCCGTTTCAGGACTAGGACGAACCCTGACCTGCTCAAATATACAAGCCATGTGAAACTGGGCTTGTTCGCTATTAAAGGCCATTCACAGAGGGGGAAGGGTCTCCCAAATGCTGGTAAATGGGGACAAGGGAGGGGTCTAAATTTGGCACATCAGGTATTTCAGTACGGCTTTTGCTGTAACACTTTAATGACGAGCTGCAATGGTTTCCAAGTCGCTGTTAGTACACTCTCATCATTAAAGAGTTAAAAACCAACTTCAGTCACACAGTGGCCAGTCCATACCGGATTAGGTCTAGTCAGTCCCTACCCAGTAGCACGGTTAGCTCAGCCAGATCCACAGAGTAGCCTAATCTATGCCTTAGTACTCCGCAGAAGGGATGAGAGGGTCATGCTATATCCAGATAAGTGGGAGGGAGGATTCCAAAGTACGTCATTTTCTGCAGACATCCCTTTTGATAACCCCGACCTACCCAAACATACAGCAAGCCATGTATGACCGAGTCGCTTCACTTCAGGTTTCAGCTGACCTTCTGACCTACCGTCCTAGATATACAAGCCATGTTTAAACATTAAAATGAAAAAGGCCTAGTTAATAATTTACCACAGCCGAAAGGATACAATGAAATACTGAAGCCAAAGGAGATACGATGAAGAATATGGCCACGTAGATAAGAACTACCAAAATGAGAAGAGATGAACTACAAGGTCTAGTAGATGACAAAGCCAAGCCAAGAAGATAAGATGAAATAACAGGGACGAGTAGTTAAGAAGGGAATACCAAGGCCACGATTCAGTAGTTATGATAAAATAGGGTCATGTAGTTAAACACAAATGACAAGGTCAAGATGTCACGAAAATACCTAGGCCATAGAATAATAAAGACAAAATACCAAGGCCATATAGCGCTTTTTGACATATCGTTTGGCAAAAGCCTTGTGTCCCCATCGAGCGCCTTTCTTCGTCAGAGCAATGCAGAGACAACCGCTGGTGGCATAGTCCAGTCGATGGACAAACCTAAAACACATTTCATCAAAAGTATAAAGTCATTCTGATCATCATTATATATATATATTTGTTATACTGAAAAACCTCTACAGAAGTTCATTATCAAAGCACAAGAAACAATATCTGGATGATCACAGCAGTTGAAGAATTTCAGAAATGATTAAACAGAAATGATGCAAACTTTGTTGTGACCCCACCTGAAGCCAAAGAATGCAGTTGTATCAACAATACTTGGAAACTGCCGGCTGAGCAGTGTTGCTACGGTGACGGTGTCTTCAGGGTCGTTGCTGTTGACCTTAAGGTCAAATCGCTTGTCAACCACGACAAAATGGTCGCTTTTATACAGAATGGTCAGCACGTCATCCACTGCGGCTGACCACTGTCCAGACGTTAGGCGAAGCATCTGACGATAAAGCTGGAAATTGAAAACAAAGTTGAACAGTTGCTCAATGAAGCATTGCTCTTGTCTACAGGATATCAATCAATTAATCAATCAATCAATCAATCAATTTTTGTTTATTCTTCAGTTAAGCTGACAAAAACGCAACTTGGTACACGAAAAATATTGTGAAAGGTTAGGTATAATTGATAATTAGGTGACCATTTAGAGTTTAACTGGGTGTAATGCGGTGGTTTAAGATAACCTACTGAGTGAGGTTAATCATCATGTTAAATTTAACAAGTACGTAAATCACATGTAGTTGGGTAATCATGATGACTGAGTGCCTGTGTACGTAAACAAATATGGTTGTCATTGACTTCGCTCCAATAGAGTGCTGCTACCTACCAGCCACATCTCATAATGCAATTCGCTAAGTAAGTAAGTAACGAACACGAACTTTATTACAAACAGAACTGATTTTATTAGAAACAGAACTAAATGAAGTAGTGTCTATGAATGAAAGGTTAATTTCTCGAAAATGTGGCTGGTAGGTAGCAGCAGTGCTCTATTGGGGCTTAGTCAGTGGCGACCATATAGGGTTGCCACTCGTCCCGATTTTGTCGGGACCGTCCCGATTTTCAGCTAAATGTCCCGCGTCTCTACCTGACCTAGTCGGGAAAGCCAAATGTCCCTACTTTCAAAATTGTGGTAGTTAATTTTTTTCCCAAACTAACAAAATGTGGCTTTAAACACATTCAGGGTGAGAATTGTCGGGGTTGGGGGTTCAACTCTCCAAGTCTTTCTTAGGACCCCCAGTTAAGTCTTCATTGCATATTAGGGTGGAGTGAAAAAGTTTTTTTTGAATAAATGAATTCTAATAGTTGGCAAAAGATGGAACTTGGGTAAAGAAAGAAGCACACCAAATATTTTAAATTTCGAACGATATCTTCAGCCCTCTACCAGTGATGCAATATTTCAACGTTGTTGACCAATAGTCCACAGTGAATGTCATCCACTCACCATTGTCTTAACTCTTCCAAAACAGAATTAATCATCCTAGGCCTTCCTGATCATATCAAGAAAAGTCCTAACCCTTCCATACACCTATTAACTCATCGTCTTTTACCTTCACCTCGGCCTCTCCAATCCGCAATCTTGGTGTTACTATGGATCCGCACCTCTCCTTCTCTAACCACATCTCCAACCTCTCGCGCTTCTGCTTCACGCACATTCTTGACCCTCATCGCATCCGGCCCAAGATTGACTTTAAAACTTCCTCTACCATTGCTACCTCCATTGTTCATTCAAAGCTTGATTACAGCAATTTCATCTTCTTCAACCTCGAATCCACCCAAATCAAGCGTCTCCAACTTATCCAAAACTCACTAGAACGCCTAAACATCATCATATCACTCCCATGCTCAAATCACTCCATTGCTTAAACTAGCGAATCCACTTCAAAGTCCTATCACTAACCTACAACACGGTACAATATTCCCAGCCCAAGTATCTCCGTGATCTCTTCACCACCTAGGCAACCCACTCCACCCGATCATCCTATCTCAGTCTTTCTCGACCCCAGTCACTACTCATCTCAAGCTCTCCAACCGAGCCATATCCAACAGAGCACCATTCCTCTGGAACGATCTCCCCCTTGAATTTTGCATATCCTCGGTTCCTTCATCGTCATTCCAACCTGTCCTCCATCCTTCTCCTCATGTTCCCCTTTCTATCTAGGGGGTTTCCACTCAAAACTGAAGTCTCGCCTTTTCAAGTACTCCTACTCTGACTCATCTGATCTTCTGCGTTTCAATTCTTCTAACCCTAAACGACACCCTCCTTCACAGCTGCTCTGCCTCCTCTCTTGATACCCTCCCCCGGAAACTGGACTCGGGCCTCGTTTGGACTACTCTCTGGAAACTCCCTCAACACCCACAGTCATATCCTGGCGCATTCTGCTTGAACAGAGCTTTGGTACTTCTTTCGTTCTCTCCTAATTTTCTTCCCTTCAATGACGTCCCTTCACTCATTAGGCGTTACAATTCCATAATCCTGTAGGACGCCAGATGTGATTGCCGCAACTGATTTGAACGTGTAATTCATGAATTGTAACCGTTCGACGATAACAGTTCAAGAAAAAGACAAAATAATGCACTACATTGACGTCTTTCCAAAGTATTGTATATGTTAAATATTTTACCGCCGGTAGAGGGCAGAAGACGCAAAGCAAAATCAAAAATATATTTTGAGCACTATTTACACTAACATGCCGGCAACTTTTGATCACTATTACAAAACGTTTGCTTAAAAAAAATTTTTATTGCCATTTTCACTCCACTCTATTGCACATCACTGGGGGGTAGTTTCCAACCCCATCAGTTAAGATAGTGTGATCATATCGTGCATATAGTTTAGCATTTTCTTTCACACATCGCTATGTGGGTTACCAATAAAGTAATGCTCTGGTTTATTGTGTGATTTATGTGCATGTGAATTGTATACTAATAAATTTGATGGTGTAATCACGTTAAGCTTTCTATTGCATTTGTGAATTTTCTCAGTTTGCAAAATTTCAGATAAAATATTCGACTCTACATGGATCAAACTCATCAAAGTCTAACCCCTCCCCAGTCTTTTCTGTACAATTCTCACACTGAACACATTATCCGTAAGCCTACTATATTTGTTCAACACCGCTATAAATTTATAACGCAGGCGAAGTCAAATATCATTAATAACGACATTTAAACACGGTCTGACATCATTACAGTGTTCAAAATCATAAATCTTAATCGTCCTTTTAAAATAAATAGTTACTTTCCCAAAATTTAGGCCTACTCGGTCACACGATTTGCCCCTCTGGTCCCACATTACATCGTGAGGTGATTTACGATTTCGGTGCGCCAAAATTGCGTCCCGACTTCCTAGTTTAGAAAGGTGGCAACCCTACGACCATATTGTTTACGTACACAGGCACTCAGTTTTGGCAATTACCCGTGGTAACCAAGCGAATAATTTTCTCTAAATTTTAGGCAGAATTATTGTTTATTCTCTTAGTGAAGATGATCGGAAGTCTGTCTGCCAGTTACCGTGCAGGTCAGTGGCGGCGATCTTGTTTGACAGGTGGGGGGGGGCATTTTGGAACTGATCTGGTGAAAAAAAGAGTTTTGAACTGATCTGGTGAAAAAAGAGGTAAAAAAACTTGATGACCTTTTTTTGGGGTTTCATCAAAATTTGGGGGGTCCGATGTATGGCGTGTCCCCCCCACTCTTAAAGGTGGGGTCTTGTCCCCCTCGACCCCCCCCCCCCGGGATCGCCGCCCATGGTGCAGGCAGAAGGACCAAACCGTTACCCTTGCGTCAAAACAAGCTTGTGGCTGTTGCCAGGACACCCAAACTTATAAGTCACCTCCAGGCAATCAGTTATTACTGCAACACTTGAGCCTCAAAATGGTGTTCTTTGTTATATAAAAACACATTAATTATTTTGTGGAAGCTTTAACTTTACCGGTATAATTGATGACCGCAAAACTACTCTCACGGACAACATATCACACATGATACGACTAGGTCGGTTTTTATTACCGCCATCTAGTAATTGACTTGAAAAAAAAGGTATAGGCCTATGCGGCGCCATAGCTGAGAATGGTCAATAGCCTAGTTTTAAGGCCTAGCCCGCAGGCGGCGCAGGGAAAAATTAAACAGGATTAAACATGTCGACGAAAAAATCCCTCCACGAAATAAGAAATTCATTGAAACGCTTAAAGGTGAAATTAGTGCGTTAATGCTTGCGATACCATTTCCCGGGCGTTTCAACATACTATATATTATATGCATGGGCCTATAATTATAATGATAATGCATGTATACATAGGCCTAATATATGGCTGTATGTATTGTATGTATGTATGTATGTATGTATGTATGTATGTATGTATGTATGTATGTATGTATGTATGTATGTATGTATGTACGTATGTATGTATGTACGTACGTGTATTTATGGTTTTCCATTTCTATCCCTAACCAAGACGACCAAATCGTAATTGTAATCGTAATCTCCAGTGGCGGCGATCTTGTCTGAGAGGTGGGGTGGGGGGACAAAGTCGGCCATGGTCTGGTCGATGACCTTTTTTAGGAATTCATGTCCCAACATTTTTAAAACTTTTTAAAGATTCATCTCTACAAAAACTTGATGACTTTTCTACGAATTCATCTCCAAAAAAAGTTTTTTTTAATCATTCACCTCTTTTTACAACTTTTTCGGGTCTCCCAACAATAATGTGATTACCTTTTTTGGAATTCCTCTACAAAATTTATTACCTTTTTTTACAAATTCATCCCCAAAAAATGTTATGACTTTTTTACGAATTTCTTCTTGCTTTCTGAGAATTTTGGGGGAACACTTTAGCTCAAAAATTGAGTTTTTAACTCTTCTCGTCGAAAAGGCAGTGAAAACCCTCACGCGCAATTACATTTGCTGGCCTTTCTTCGTGTTTCTTCAAAATTTGGGGGACAAATATATGGCGTGTCCCCCACTCTTAAAGGTGGGGGGTCATGTCCCCCTCGACCCCCCCCCCACCCCGATCGCCGCCCATGGTAATCTCTAAACTTCTAAAGTGCATTTCGAAGGCTAAGCGCAGGGCTCCAGCCTATTAACGAGCGCTACGTCAGACCAGAGAGTATAGTCAAAAAGAGGTCCGAGTCCGGATGCCAGATGGCAAGATCAAGAGAGGAGATAGAGCAACTGTTAAGGCGGGTGTCATTTAGGTCGAGAAGAATCGGAAGGTGAAGGATCAGATGAGTCAGGGTAGGAGTACTAGAAAGGCGAGACTTCAGTTTTGAATGGAAAGCCTGGGGTGATAGACAGAGGAACAAGAGGAGGACGATGGAGGACGGGTTGCAATGATGATGGAGAAACGGAGAATCTACGGAATTCAGGGTGGATATCGATCATATCGGCCCAGACTCCAGAGGCGTGGTGCTGTGTTGGATATGGCTCGGTTGGAGAACTTGAGATGAGTAGGCCTATAGTCACTAGGCCTAAGGGTCGAGAAAGACTGAGATAGGAGGATGATCGGGTGGAGCCCAGGGTGAGAATTGTCGGGGGGTTGGGGGTTCAACCCCCCTAGTCTTTCTTAGGACCCCATAGTAAAGTCTTCATTTCACACCCAAACTCCACTTGAATCAAGGTCCAACCCCCCAGTCTTTTTTCTACAATTCTCATAATGGTGGAGCCACTGGAGCGGGCAATTGCCTGGATGGTGAAGAGGTCACGGAGGTATATGGGATGGGAGTGCTTTAGATAATTGTAGGTTATTGATAAGCTTTGAAGTGGATTCACTCTGGGATTTGTAGCCAATGCAGTGATTTGAGGATGGCAGTGATATGATGAGTGGCCTACACCTAAACGAGTAGGCCTACACCGATTGTGTACTATATAGCTACCAGTGGGAAGATCAGATGGCGAGGAAGCAGATAGCCAAACGACCTCATGCATAAACCGAGGTTAAGAAAATTGAAGTCGCTAACTTCATACTTTGGCTGTCTCTGAGCTAGCTAGACGCTCGCTAAGGACTGCTCCTTTGCGTCTTTTTGCTAAATATAGATCAGTATGTGCGCATGCGCAAAGCGCTCAACAATACACAATTTGTTAACCTGGTTCAAAGTAATGAGTTCCAGCAGACGTTTAATTGTTTTAATAATATTTTGGGCGTGACCAAAGCTTAATTTGCTCTATTTATCTGGCAAAATCTTTAGCTCAGTATGGCTCACAGTTTGTTTATTGACGTTGCTATTTATGTCTGTGATGGTTTGCATCTTAGCAACACTGACGTACCCTGTTAGCCATATTGATTATTCACTAGATTATTCAGGGCGGCTCTGTGCGTGAGCCGCGAGGATCCCGTTTCGCATACCGGTGGTGGCTTATTTCATTGATTATAATCTCGGGCTAGCACGGTCCATACCGGGGACCTGTATGGCGTGGCACCCACAGACACCCACGTGACTTGAAACAGGCGGCGATGGGGAGGGATCACCCGATCAATTCACACTTTTAAAAGATTATTAATCGGTACCAAGTGACCTAACTGTACCGTAATTAATTTTAAAACGAAAAGGGTTCAGGAGAGCGTATACATTTATATTTGTAGGTTGGACATTATAACAGCGAAAAAATATCATTATTATAATTGTAATGATGATAATGATAATTATTAATGACGACGACGACGATGATAATGGTGATGAATGATGACGATGATGATATTACTGGCGCACAGAGAGGTCAAGTCTGGCAAACGGCTGTCATAAATTAACGAAAATCATGTGATATTTTGAAAAGAGATTTTGAACCGTGACTTAATGAATCAAGTTGAATCAAGTTGAATCAAGTAGACGAGCATCCATTGTACGGTATTCTGTGTACTGATGAACGTTAGGAGTGCAATGCCAACTACAGTTGCATTGTATTGCATTGCATTGTATCTAGGCCTACATTTAACTCGCTAGCCTAGATGAAATGTATCTACGAGATCAATAAAATATTTTTGCGGATTCGTTTGTGCCCGTTTGAAGGCTCCGTAGCAACAATAACAGCAACCTACGCTCAGCGCTGTGATTGGTCTGTTTTGGTGAGTCATCGAACGAATCAAAGTCCAGATGCCGATCACGTGGTGAATATTAAATCGTTGTCTACGATTGGGGACGCACCTGAGCGACACGCAAACGAGTTTTGAAGCAAATCCAGGTAAGACGCGTTGCTCCCAGGTCTGACTGTCATAATACATAACTAAAGAGTTTAAATGATTGCAGGCCTTTTGGTATGTGCAAATTCAGAACGTAATTCTTCTGGGGGCAATTTGACCTGACAAATGACTGTAGACTATGGAGATAATTTATTCGCACCCGCCGCACCCCTTGCCGCTATATGGCTGGTGTCGGGAAATGACGACGACGAAGACGACGACGACAACGACGACGATGATGATGATGATGACGATGATGATGACGATGATGATGATGATGATGATGATGATGATGATGACGATGACGATGACGATGATGATGATGATGATGATGATGATGATGATGATGATGATGATGATGATGAATTCTTCTACTCGGAATAATTATACATATGCAGGGGCGTAACTTTGGTCTGAAAAGTGGGGGATACCAATTTCTTGCATATATGAAGCAAGGCAGAGACTGCAATCTCTGGGAAGGCACAAAAAATATTGATTGGCATTGTTCAAAAAGTGGGGAGTACGGTACCCCCAGTCCAAAAAGTGGGGGGTACGAGTACCCCTCGTACCCCCACAAATTACGCCTATGTACATATGCATTCTTTTATGGATATTTAGGCCTATGCGGCTTTATGTTAATTATGCGCAACTTAGCTAGACCTATTTCAGTTTGCCCACCGCAACATAGTGAGAAATTTAAATTAATGGCGTTTAGCTTAACAGACGCTGTTAACCATCAGGTTAAGCTTTCGGTCAGTACTCGCAGTGGCGGCGATCTTGTCTGAGAGGTGGGGGGGGGCAAAGTCGGCCATGGTCTGGTCGATGACCTTTTTTAGGAATTCCCAAAAAATTTCTAAACTTTTTAGGAATTCATGTCGACAAAAACTACGATTTCATCTATAGAAAAAGTTGACGACCTTTTTTTAGTCATTCACCTCTTTCACGACTTTTGTTACAATGTCATTACCTTTTACCATACGTCATCCCCCACTGCCACTGTTACACTTTTAAAATCTTCTCCCACTTTTCTCAGAATTTTCGGGGGGACACTTCTGCTGAAACATTTTATTTTTACCTCGTCTGGTCAAAAAAGGCTGTGAAAATCCTCACACGCAACTACATTTGCTGGCCTTTTTTTTAGCCTTTCTCCAAAATTTGGGGGGACAGGTGTATGGCATGTTCCCCCACTCCTAAAGGTGGGGGTCTTGTCCCCCGCGACGCCCTAGATCGCCGCCCATGAGTACTCGATAGCTGTCTGTTAGAAGTGTAACTATAAATTAACCGTTGAAGTCTTAAATTGCTTAATTGCTCTGTCGTAGGCTAATTAAATAGCCTAAGGGAATAATGTTTATTTCTAAAAGTATACAGTTTGATGTTGACGTATATATATAGGCCGCCAGTTGCGACAATTGGGCTGTTTAGGCTAAATTATAGGCTAGACATCGGTGCTCAAGAGATAGTCGTTTTACATACTGCGCTGGTGCTGAAGTTCAATTCTGTGTTTGCAAATGCATAATTAGGTCCCCAGATCACTCACTACAGACAAGTAAGGCACCAGATGGGGCAGATCCAGAGGCTACTCTTATAGGGCCGACCGTTCGAGTTTCGGAGACCATTGAAAATTATTCCTAAAATATGTAAATTTACACGTGTTTCTATAGCTACCGTATAATTGTCTGGACCCTCTGCTCATTTTCAACGTAGGGCCTCTTTATCGGCTGAAATCTTTCACCACCGCCGCCCGCGTTTGAATGGGTACTAGGGCAGCGGTTCTCAACCTGTGGTCCGCGGACCACTGGTGGGCCGCGGCCATCTGCCTGGTGGTCCGCGAGCAAGGCCTACAATTTATATTTTTTATAATTAAAAACATGGAAACGGACAAATTTTGTCAATTTTTTTTATTTTTTTAAAATTTCAATCGCTAGAATCGGCTAAATGGCACCATTAAACTAATAATACGCGGATTTATGTCAAAAATTTCTTTTGTATTAATTTGTTTGTGGCACAATATTTAGTGGTGGTCCGCGACTTAGACACAAAGTTTAAAAGTGGTCCTTGAGTCTCAAAAGGTTGAGAACCGCTGTACTAGGGTACTATACACCATTCAATGTCCCCGTGTATACGGATTACGGACTTGGCTAGCAGTCGATTTAACTCCGTTAATTGTAACCACGCTCGGTATGCGAACCAGCATCCCACCACAGACGCTCTAATCTATTTAGCTAACCAGGCCACTGTGTGATTCATGGTTGGCAGTATTGGGCAAGGAAAGACACATTGGCCGAGTCGAAATGTAGGTGGGTAATTATAAGATCCGTGTGGACAGACTAACCAACCAATTGAAAGAATATTTGGCCAAGGCAGGTACAAAATGTTGGAGAAATTGTATTTTTTTCAGTGAGAGGTGTGCAATCTGAACAAGTGGGTGGGGTAGTTCCCTTATCCCTGCTAATCGTGCCCTGCGGCAAGCTCTTATCTTGAGCTTAAAATAAAGGGTCGCTTAAGTAATTATTCAACGAAGCGTATACGCTTATGGGTTTTACGTCAACGCCCTTAAAATTAGATCTATGACTCGCTGCTGCATGTTAAAACTGAACAGCTTTAATCAAAGGATAAAGAAGGTTGATTTGTTTGAGTCTTAAATCAAGCCCAGATAAGCAATATTGACCCAGCAATTTTTTTATCGGTGTTTGGGGATACTTGAACACCAATCTGAGTCATATGGACGTCGAAGATTAAGTTGAAGTGTATCCTCTACAAAATTTATAAGTCGAAGCTTTGTCATTTTAGGCTAATTTATATAGGCCTTTTGAGCTCATTTGGTAGGCCTTATGAGCTTATTTCTATAGGCCTTTTAATTTAATTCGTATATGCCTTTTAAGCTACTTTTATAGGCCTTTTAGTCTAGCCTTTCAGGCTACTTTGTATAGACCTTTTAACCTACTTTTACAAGCCTTTCAGGGTAATTTTTATATAGGCCTTTAAAGCTTATTTTATAGGCCTCACTCATTTTCATAGGCTGTTATTATATCAATTTCTATCACTTCGGTATATCATGCACAAGGCATCTTCCGATAGATGGCTCTACCACCAAACCATAGTCGGTTCAAACCAACCCCTAATTATAGGCCTATGTGATTCATAGGTAAATGATAAGCCCTGATGGGGCCCAGACAACCGGACTCTGTGAGCCCATGGCTTGCCTGCATTGTGCCCCTGCGAGTAGTAGGCCCATATCAGTGTCGAATTGTGGACTCACCCACGGGTGTCGTGACAGTCGTGGCATAGATCAAACAAACGGGTTATTTAGACCCGAGGCAAGTCAAACAGGTAAAACAGAAGAGCCGTAAGAAGTCCTTGATCAACAAATAACCTAGAAACGTCAGTGTCAGTAGAGGCGTAGACACTCGAAATAATTTGCCGAAGACAGACCTCTTTCTTATCTGAAGCGATGGTCTCTTATAGGGACAGTCTGGAGTATTTGCAGCAGATATAGGTGGACTACGCACCTTTGAGAACGTTAATCGCATACCTGCCTGCTCTCCATCCAGACAAACCGTTTTACCTGTCGCCTTTCTCAAAGGATTGCCTGTCTACGTTCCAAACAATGTTTATCTGTTTCGCAAGCAGTTGAACTATGACTTAGGCCTGCGGTACATGCATACATTGACCTGGACGAAGTGGGCTTGACTTTTAGGCGTTGACATGCCTAAGGACTAACCATGGCAGACGCAAACAAGTAGGAAATTATTAGGCTCCATGCTATTATTCTTTATCAATGAAGCGCGAAGAAACACGAGTGAAAGATTTGATCAAAGTGCCAATAACCGTCTCGTGGTATGCTCAAACCCGTTCTCCCCTACACTCGAGCTCAGAGATAACCTTGATGTCTATTTTTGGTTCCCGGAGACAGTCGTGACGGATATTGACCACGCCCATCTTGACAAGTGCGAATACGCGTTTAAGTGTCGCAGATGTGCGCAGAGAAAACCGAGTTTGTATAAACCAACCACAAACGAGTACGACCTACTTGAGTCCGTTCACGAGTGAAAACACGCCTACAGGCCTACAATTTCTTTCTTCAAGGTTTAACTCGTTATGTGACATCATAGGCTGTTGACGACAAGTAGAACATTTGTACCTGGCGTCAGTATTTAATAACTGGTGATTGTCGATAGATTTGTAGTCGGCAGAAGCGCAAGATACACAGCACGAAGTAGACGTTTAAGCTCGCGCATTTACCTTAAGATCTTGGTAAAAAAAATATCTTATGTAATAACTACAGCTTTAGTCCGTGGTTCTTTTACATGTAGTATAGTTTGAGGCGATTCAACGCAGGCGCTATCTTGGGAATTATAACAAAGTTGTAGCTAACCGGGAGACTTCATGTTTTCTGCGATTACGTTACTCGTGTAATGTAATGCATGGGTAGAGCGTTTATAAGGGTGCGCAACAGAGATGTAGGGGCCTATGCTATGGCGCTGTTTTACGGTTTAACCTGAAAATGGTTAAAAATAGAAGTTAAAATTATTAATAGTGTATAGATTTGTGTGTATAAATAACATCAATTAAATATACCTATGTTTACTAAGCTTAAATACAGACATTGCAGATTAAATGTTTAACAAATAATTTTTAAAAATAGTTTTATCACCAGTGGCATTTCAGTTGGGGCTAGACGTATGCCCTCTTGTTTATTGACTTGGTGTACTGATATTTCACATTTAGTTTATCCTAAAATCATAGCGTCAGCATGTTTCTGTTCAGTTAGAAGTGTAAGAATTAGTTTTAATTGTTGTGCACAGATTCAGTAAAACAGAAAATATGCCTGACTCACCAAAACACGATAAGAAGAAGAAGGAACACCATAAGAAGAAGGACGGTCACAGCAGTGACTCCTCTTCTGGATCCGACCACGAGGGACACAAGAAGAAGGTAATTCACTTACTTTTTCAAGTAGCTGTTTGGGGACACCATAGAACAAGAAATCTATACATTATAGATTCCTTGTTTCATGGGGTGTATCCAGCCCACAGAACTACACAAATTGGCTGTCATGTCTGTTTTTAAAATAAAGCCCGAGTGGGGTTAATTTCTTTTGGAGCTTTTGACAACTCGGAACTATGGACCAGTATTTCTGTGTTTGTTGGGCCCCATAGATCAGTTGCATAATGTGGGCCTTCTAAGGTCCATTGAACGTGGCTGTCTGGGTATCTGCACCATTGGACCAGCAAATTTTTACATGCTCTTTCTGGTTCAAGCTCATTAATTCTTTTATATTAATTCATTTGTTACATAATACCTTGTAAATATATTACACACACACTGGTGTAAACTTGTCCAAAATTTTTTGGGGGCATTTGGTTATTTTTTCTACACTTGTTGCATTAAGTGAACAGTCCATCTCAATTATTGGGGGGCACGTGCCCCGGCTGCCCCCCAAGAGTCTATGCCTATGCACACACACACACATATATATATATACATACATATATATGCAGATATACATAGACACTTGTATATATTACATAACCTACATGAATACATACATACGCATATTCATGCCACGCTTTATAATTTTCTACAGCATGGCGACAGCCATGGAAAAGAACATGGACATAAGGAATGTCATGGACACAAAAAAGGTATGTACTGAATTTTGTGTAGACTTATGCCAGCATTTCCATGGGCATTAGATGGGACCCGTATAAGCTCTACGTGGGTCCCATATGGGCACAAGGGTCCTATATGGGACCAACGCTGCAATCGTGGAATGCATCCAGGATTTGAAAGTTAGAGGGCAAAGTGACAGAAGAAATTAAGTGCACAAGATTGGATAGAAGATATGATTAGCATGATACACACAATTTGTAAGAACCAATGAGTTACCGGTAGTTACATGTATGTAACTGATTAATTAATGTAATGCAATTCATCAAAATTGAATCCATTGTTTGGCTTACCTGACTGTTGCGAGATTTTGCGAAGTGCTGGTGATCAACAAGTTTTCTACAGTTCAGTTCAAAATTTCTCAGTCCTACAGAAACTGTATTTGGGAGGTCAACATTATAATGCAAAATTAGTTCAGTTAGGCCAAATGATAGGATAGGAAGAATTATCGTGAATTTGTACAGGCAATTAATAGGCCTACGGCTGAAGTCTTCAACAGATGTTAAATGAAATCCTGATCCATGCAACGTTACACAGACTTTCATAACTGGCGTTAATTTTTTATCTACAGATGATCACAAACACTAGCAGCGTCTGAGTTAGCGACACCTGGAGGCTATTTCCTCTTACCTGTAAGTCATTTATTTACATTTACTCATTATTTCTGTATTTATTAAGCACTACTATCGACGGCAATGACTAATACTTAAAATGAAGGACTTGCTCAAAGTCCATACATAGTAATGGTCTCACAGGAGGCTCGAACGCGCAGTTGGCGTTGCAAGCAAGCACTCAAACCAATCGGCTACGATGGGGTCGTGAATCCTATTTTATCTATTCGATACATTTATATAGCACCTCTAGACAGATATTCTCAGATCTAAAATGTGTGATAAGAAGTATTGTATTGAAAGACATTCGTATTAAATTGTCAGACAGGAAATAATAATGTTTGCATCCATGTGTAAACCATAATTATGTGTAATCGTATCAGTTTAAAATATTAAATTTCAACTCCCAAGAGTCCAAAAAACATGCAAACCCTGGTGTGCACAATCACAAACAGTAGATCTGTTTGTCTAATAAGAAACAGGTGAATTGATTAATAGTGTAAAATTTTTTAATAAATTATTTCTATGTTTTTAGCTTAAAGGCTAGTGTCGTCTCGGACAAGCTGATGAAAGTTGTCGACATCTTCAACGTACTGCTGTCCTAATTGAAGTTTTGCTATAATTATTCCTTTGCTTTTCTACTCTCAGCCACTTCCAACGAAGAAACAATAATATGATCATTTTGAAAGTTTTTAAAAACCAATACAATAAAATTTATAAAGCTTTTATCACTGGCTGTGGGCCTAAGATTTTAAAAAATTGAATACAATCTCCAAGTGTTTTGAATCTGTTTACGTAACAATAACTTAGAAAAAATTATTCAATCTGTCTTCATGCATGAAAATTAAGACAAAACTTCATAGGGAAATCTGAACAGTTTGTAATGCATACTATTTGTTATAGTTTAATTTGATGAATAAATTAACGATATGAATAAATGAAGCAAAATGTTGTTTTGGTGTTCGTGATCATCTTTTAATATGTCTGTATGTGGACACTTGTTATAGTGCCATTTAAGTACCTCACAAAAACACCTCCTGCGTCACTCCAAATGACGTCAGTCATGAAGAATATTAATCGATAAATGAAAAGCACAGAGATAAGATGACTAGAAGAGTCGTCACTGGTGAGCCACAAACAGACCTGCAGAGTCCAACCAATGCACTGATGTCTAGTAAGGGGTCATCCATATATTACGTACGCAAAAATCCGGGAAAATTGGACCCCTCCCTGTTCGCACACGTACTTTTTTCCACCACCCCCATACCTGCCTACGTACGGTTGACGCACCCCCCAAGACCAGCTACAGAATGTATCGGTACCACAGGTCCAGGCAGCGACCGTCTGCACTTTAGGCCAGATTGAAGGATGAGTAATCCATGGACTCACTGCTGAGTTGTGTGATAGTTTAATAATAGCGTTCAGAGGTAAGGTGGCATACAAGTAACACCTCTCCCACAGTCTTACTTCCTCTGGTAATACCGGATAACTGGAAAGACTGAACTCTGGCTCACTTGAAGGCCAATCAATTTGAAGGCCCTGTTTCCTATGCGTATGTACATTATCAGTAGACCCCCCCCATTTGCAAGCGTACGCAAGCACATGCATTTCGGTTACACCCCTGCCCCTCCATGCGTACATAATATATGGATGGCCCCTAAGCGAACACCATCTATTGAGGTCTTAGACTAAGTAGCATCGAAGATGAGTGACTGCAGGCGATGAGACTTGCAACACACAAGCCCCAACATTAAGCAGACCCTCTCAAGATGATAGAAGCCTCTGTCTATGGGCATCTCTCTGCCACCAGATCTGTGGACGACTACTTTCCTCATGCCAGCAATTTGTCATAGAGTTTCGGCACCAATCCCTCAAGGACTCGCCTGGCATGTCCACGTGGAGATTGACACTGTCCAGTCAGTAACCTGAAACCCCTTAGATGGGCGAGTCCATAGCGTCGCACAAGACCTCAATAACAAATTTCCAAAACACTCGGAAACAACGGTCAAGGACAGAAATAACTCCACGAACGCATACTAGGTCATGCCAGAGATCTGAACTAGTTTAAGTTTTCGACAAAAATCCATACGCGACCAACTACTTGATAAAAAATTACACTAACGAAACAGGCAACCATCTTTGCAACTAATCTATCAAAAGTGACAGTAGCGAAACAGGCGACCGACCATCTTTGCAATGTCACGTGTGCATCAGAACACAGTGAGGCCAAGATAGCCACATGTTCCTACAAGACACAGACAAAAATACCTGGCCAATGGAGCCGGGTAGTTTTGTCTGTAAAACCTTCTCATCACTTGTGCACCAAGCACTGCTATACTTCATTGTATGAACCACAAATTTACATACTGCATTTTTGTATTTTGGACATTTACAAAATATATAGGAATTTCTGAGAATCTCCCAAATCCAACTGTAATTAAAGTAAGTTTTACTACTTAAGGAATACACAAATTTATATAGTGCACTCAGACCTCTCACAAACATTTGCAAACACTGCTTCAAGGATTGCAGAAAATAATACATTGAAAAACCACAACAGTTGTTTATCTGCCATTAAGGCGACTCTTTGCCACAAAGTACATGTTTCAAGCTACCCTAAGGTATTCTATATGACTGTTCAAGTTATACACTCATAAAATTTATCAAGAATCTTCTTATTTATTAACATTGTCACTCTGATTGTGTTTGAACAACAGTCTATAATTGAGTGCACACAGCCTGTGATGATAACAGTCTCAATTTTCGTCACAGTCGAGGTTCCATTGATGCTACAATTAACAAAAAGTTGGTATAAAAATTCATTCTTAGTTCATGAGCGGTTACGGGTCAGGCTAAAAATCAAGCGACTCGATTATAGTGGATGGCATCTCAAATGAGTCCTTAAAGCAGACATGAGTTGGTCAACCCATTCCAAAGTGGAATCTGGGGTTGCAACCATCGGCATCCTTTGCACATGAACCTAATGCATTAGGGCAGGGGTGCGCAACCTTTCCGTTAATTTCGGCCGCATTACAGGTTCAAATTCTCGTCACGGCCGCATGGGCGGCGATCCCGGGGGTGGGGGGTCGAGGTGGATAAGACTCCCACCCTTAACAGTGGAGGGACACACTGTATAGTTGTTCTCAAATGTTGAAGAAACACCAAAAAGGTTAATAAATTTTTGTTGCGCGTGAGCGGAAAAAAATTTTAACCTCTTTTTTGACCAGATCAGTTCAAAAGTGTCCCGTGTCCCCCCACCTGTCATACAAGATCGCCGCCAGTACGCGGCCGCCAAGATATCTGCTACCGGTACTGCTATTTAAGAGTAGGGCTATAATAGCATAGAGGTGAGGAAGTTACTGTCGCTTAATGAACAATTTATATTCTTCATGGAATTGAATTCCACAATTCCTATTTATGAATTAATCTGCACACCGCCGCCAAAACATTATCATTAGCTCAACTGTCCACGGCCGCCAAATCTCCCTCTCACGGCCGCATGCGGCCGTACGGCCGCAGGTTGCGCACCGCTGCATTAGGGCATGATCTAACCCTGTAAAGGAGAAGTTATCCTCTTTATAAACTCCACTCTGGCATTTTCCAATACTTCCTACAGTGTGACGATTGATTGAAGCCATTTACTGAATACCAAGTAACAATCAGTATTACAGTACATTCAAGCAAACTATTAACAGACATTGAAAGTAAAGACTAAAAGAACAAGTCCTGCTAACAGGTTTACCTAAGTTCACATAAATGCAAGTTCAACAGACAGCGTTAACAACAGTAGTAAGAAAATTTTCTTTTCCGGTCCAAAGAACCTAAAACTAACTGCTGATTGGTATTCCAGCATCTTAACCAGAAAAAGTGATATGCAAATCAACAGCTGAACCCGTGTCACAAGCCAGTGATAATCGTCAGTGACTAGCACACCAATTGACCGACATACAAAGCATGAACTAAGTAATAACAGGTTTAGTAAGAAACAATCCCTAAAAGGAGTGGCCTTTGAGTTGAATGACCTTGCAGAAACGGAGGTTACATAACTGCACACCCAGACTGAAGTAAGCCCAAAATTAAGCACCTCTTAAAATAACAGTAATGTAACTTGTTTAAACATCACTTACTGTTACGCATAAACTTCAGCTGTATCTGTCTTATTACTGATTAAAGCAATCCTTCCATCTCTTTTATGAATTCGTCGTATGCATCGTCTTTCGTTAGCGGTTGATGACTTGACTTCGCCTTTGCTTGTGGCTGATCTTCTGGTTTGGCTGTGTTTAAAGAAAAAGAACGGTTAACTCTCAACAAACTTAGTACCCTGGAACTGCCTTATGACGCTCCTAACTACAACACAGATTCTGATAGGGTACAATTTAATTCAGCTATAGAAAATGATTTTAACTTAGTATGACTTTGCTATAAGGCTCTTCATATGACTTCCACAGACACTGTCAGAAGTTTAGAGTGGTTTATCCACACAGAGGCAGTGTCTCCATAAAGCAGACCATGTCACCACATGTGTCTCTTTAGCTTATAAGAGAGAATTGCTTATTTTCTGTTCATTTTTGGTATATCCATTTTGCATCAACTTATGTGGTCTGAAAAGGTTTTGCCTCAAAAGCTGCAGTTATTATCAGCACACAAAAAAAGAAGGCAGTGATCAGAAAGCTCATACATCAAGTTTTATATATTTAAACTTAGAGTTTAACAGTAATGTATCAGTAAGAGAAATGATGACACTAACCTGAAGTTTTAATGATGTGCCCCTTGGAGTCTTTCATTTCTCTCTTTACGCGCAGAGCAACCGGCGTAAATCGAGTGACATCTCCGATCAAGTTCTTGATCTGCGGTTTTGCGACGATCATTGCCGCATTTCTTGTTTCCTCCTCGTTCTTCTGAGGCAGCTTCATGATGCTTGGGGGTGCACTCAACACATTTGCATTCTGCAGATGCATTCCTGGAATCGAGGACATTCCAGGTGGAGGAATGTTCGGGGGCATTCCAGGTGGACGCATCATTCTGGGAGGCGGTACACCAGGTGGTCCGGGAGGAAGCCTTGGGGGAGGTGCCCGGATATTTGGTGGCATTCCAGGTGGTAGAATAGGTGGCATGCCAGGTGGGCGGCCGCGTGGTGGTCCGGGTGGTAACATACGAGGAAGAATGCCCATGGGACCACCGCGCATTGTGGGTGGTCGAAACATCATAGGCGGCAGACCAGGAGGAGGGCCAGGTGGTAGACCAGGTGGCATACCAGGTGGTGGACCTGGTGGAACAGAGATAGTCGACAATCCAGATGCATCCTTATAACCTTCGCCAGCTTTGTTCTTTTCTTCATTTTCTTCATCAGACGAGGTGTCTCCCTCATCATCATCTGCATTTCTTTCATCTTCAGATGACGAAGAAGATGATGAATCTTCTTCATCTCTGATACAACACAAAAAGGATCCCATATTTAGTTCCACTACACAGAATAACCTCATTATTGTTTCATCTATCAGACATGCTTGAGTGCACTTGAACAGTACAATATAAATTATACTCTGATGCAAACAAACAATACAGCATGTGAGGCTTAAACATAAACTAGTTCAGAAACAAAATCAAAATGACAATTACACAAAATAAAAAAACAACTAAACAGTATCAAAACGATAACTAAACAAAATCAAAATGACAGCTAAACAAAATCAAACGACAACTAAACAAAATCAAAACGACAACTAAACAAAATCAAAATGACAACTAAACAGAATCAAAATGACAACTACCTTTCTTTAATTTTCTTATCGGATTTATCGGCCCCATCATCCTTCTTCCCAGTTTTCTTCGACTGCAGTGGAGTGAGGCCACCGGCTTTGTATTTGAGCCTCGTGTCTTTCTCCACTTCATCTGGATCGTGCGTCTCGTCGTCTATGAATCGAATCTTGCGTCGCTTAGCTGAAGAGAAGAAAGCTCGAGTTTAAACGAGGGCAGAAGTAACGTGACTTTAACAGACTGTGACTTCAGGTCTTTATCAATTAAAGCAGCTGGGGCAGAACAATCATTAGTTTGCTTCAAGGAAAAATTGTTTTACTATGGCCCAACACTAAATAATGTAACAAATTTGGCAATTCGTTTTTGTGGCCTGCAGTTAATGTGTGAATGACAGGGAGGGGTTAGGGATGGGAAGATAAAGAGGACAAATGAGGAATAATCAGGGATTTTTTCCAGAAGGGATCTCAAAATAAGAACCTCATAAAACACAATATCTCACCAGTATCTCACAAAATCTTATATTTCATCAATATGATAAAAAATTCAGTGACAACCCAAAGCAACATAATTAAATTTCCATATACGCAGTACTGGTGGGTTTTTGGCAGGTATGACTCACCAGGTGGTGCTGTTGCATCTTTATTTCCTTCTTCATCATCGCCCTGCTCATTTTCCTCCTCGTTTTCATCATCCTCATCGCTGTCAGGAATAGCATGTTCATCCACGTCAACATGCCCTATGTTTTCCAAATCTGCACACATCAACAATGTTTATTAACAACACGCGTTGAACAGATATATCTGAATAAGCATTATTATCGTATCATGATCATCATTGTCCACAGGCAGAAAGCTCATAGGTACACAGCACATTTTATTTTCTCTCCACCCTTCTCTGTCCAGCCAAGCCAACCTATGGACGCTTGTTTGGCACCAATAGGGAATAACCAGGAAGACATTTTCCACAGAGTACCGAATCCGAGTATTTGGATGTACCATTTGCCAGATCTGTGTATGAACTAAGTACCATTTGTTCCATATGCAAAGCTTCACATCTTCATGTAATAAAAAATTATCGAAATAAAAATTTTTACTTGTAATAACCGACTAATACATTTTGAATTTAGAAGTAAATAATCATTGAAATGGACTTGACTTCTGTTGTGTTTTTGTACTTTTCTTCTTCAAAATGAATATGCTAGATGAAGCTCAAAGCTGATATTATGAGCCTACAAATTCGGCTGATGACGATGACTGAAGTTAACTGAACTAAACTAGTAAACTCAACACTTATAATGTAAGTTAATTGAATAAGTTTTACAATTTTATTTGCAACTTTTTGTGTGTACAGCATTTGCCGAGGCAAATGCTACCGAATAGTGCTGAAAACGGGATATTCGGCCGATGCGAATGTCCGAGGATATTTCCGGTAATTCCCTAGGCACCAATCTACCCTACGTCATCGAGCCATTCTCTGCTAGGTTGTCCCCCTTCCTGCTGTGCACTCAGTAATTTCCAACATCATGCATAAAGCATTAATTTCTAGTCATATGTAGTATGCACTCTGCACTCAGTGTATATTTGTCAAGAAATGGTTTTACCGTTGGCTGGATCATACTCTTCGTCTTCGCTGTCACTCAGGCGTGGTGGCGTTCCTGGAGGGGGACCTGGTGCCTTACGACGTTTCAGGCTCAACCCTGTGCCTGAACTTCCAACTTTAGACCTGCCACAAAGTGCAAAACTAAAGTTGTAACCACAGGAGCAAACATTCTTCTCATTCACAGATAGTTGGCTTTCAACTGCTGTATTACTGAATTTATATAGCACCTGTTTAACAAAGAGCTACACAACGACACTCCAGTCAGAAAGTAACAAAAACAGGCGAGTCTCAAGACAACGAGCTGCAAAGCTCCTGCCTACAATTCTAAACGCTGTTAGTCATACCCAGCACAAATTAACGATCCAACTGAAACTTGGTTAATTTCAAGATATCTACCACCCAGCCGTTCATGTTAAGCAAACTGACAGATGAGTTAATTCAAATTTACTGAATATCACTACAAGCTAGAGTTTATGAGATGTTTCTACATCATTCTACCTAGAAGTGAAGAGGTCACGTGACATCCTAGCAATTCATAATTTCTAGCATCAAGTCTAAAGCCGGCCGTATTTATTCTGGGCTCATCTCCAGGCCGTGTGTTATCTGGGTGCAGGTTAGACACCACTGTTCAAGCTCGAAATTATTAAATAAATGATATTTTAAAACTAAGCATAAATACCTATCATATGCTGAGGGCTTTTTCAGTATACCATGAACCGGTTTTGGCTGGTATGCAGCTGGTAACGGAATATCACCCGGAAGAGGAATCATCGACGGAACTGGCAAAATACAAACAAGACATATATAACCAGTTGGAAGACGAGGGTTCCAGAATTCTGGGTCAGTCCCCCAAAGATGAAAGAGTTGCATCAAAAGGAAGAAAATCCTCTTCAAGACATAAAGTACAAACAATTACCTCAAGGTGTATAATAAACAAGTAATTTTATGTTACGTCAGCCATGGAGCTCAAACTGACTGTATTACATGTACTTGGCAAATAGAAGCACTTAGCTCTAACTGATGAGAATACTTAAAAACGTAAACTGAAGATCATATGTAGTCTCTTTATGTATAGATGCCTTATTGGAGGCTCTCAAAAAGCAGCTACATAAATTTTCAGCTACATACACAATACATATGCACACACAGTAGTAATGAGTGCTGATGAGGAAAAACTTCTGTCATTATTTCATATGAACAATCCCTCGTTTCTACATAATCAACATTCTGTCTCTTCTCACCCTCGACATCTCTCATCACCTTCCACTCTGGCTGTTAAGTTCCTTGACCTGCATCCTCTGTTAAACTTCTTCATTTGCCTTTTTAAATTTTTTTTTACTACTTCACTATTTCCCTGTCCCTCCTCCTTTCCCACTCGCCGAGGTTCTCTAGCCAGACAAGACATCATATACTAAGCATCTAGAACCATTACTACTTACTGGCTTGGATACTTGGTGCCTCAGGCAGAGGGATTTGCTCCAACTTCACACGCTCCGCATTCTTGACTTGCTCTGTTCAAATTTAAACAGTATAATGCCTTTCATTATAATAACAATCAAGATCATTCACAAAATATCCATTATAAAGAAATTACATTAACATGTCTTTAACTGACCTAATTAATACAAATAGTATATATACTAATTATAGGCCACTGCAGTATTAGTCTCTCATTAACTAGACTTAACCTGACCTAATCTTGCATTAACTAGATTTTACATGACCTAATTATAGACTAATGCGGTAATAGTCTTGCATTAACTGTTTTAACCCGACCTAATTATAGGCCAACTGATGCAGCAAGTCAAGCACCAACTAGGTTTCACCTGACCTAATTACAGGCCAAAGCATGTTTATAGTCCCACTTACATGTTAGCCACAGGTCATTCAGTTACAGATAATCTGTAACCTACACAATAAACTAAATAAATAATACTCAAGTATTTACAACAGTCTACACCAGTGCTGTCTTCAGAAAATATTTCTAGACTGAAAGGCATATTTTGTAGACCCTGACTGACCATAGTAGATCTGCCGTTGAAGACGTTTCTTCTCATACTCGACTTCCATTTTTCGAAGTTCCATTGCAAATTCAGGGTCTTCTTTTTCCTACAGAAGTGAGAAAATTCCCTACAGTTGCTAAACAATACGCTACAGGTACATGAACAAATTTTAACATGAACGACTCGAATCTACAGGACCGACCGTAGCAACAGTTGGATGAAACCATACTCATCAATTTATCATCACCAGTTAGGTTACTTGTTAAAATCTGTTACAGCCTTGTCTCGGACGATGACGAACATTCAGCCATGTCTTAGAATTTACTTATAAACATTTGGAGTAAATTTAAATAGTTAGATAAAATTATGCTTCGAACATAATAATACACAGCAATTGGGTTCCCTTTTGTATCAAAACTAAAAAATTTTCTTATGGATTCTGAGCCAATTTGAAACAGACCATTTTGCTTTTATACTAAGCCCTTATATCTTTCTAAACACACTTTCGAGCACTGTGTGTTATCATACTGTCACTATAGATGTCTTTGAACTAGACTAGATTACCTCTTAAACAGCATTAGCAGGATACACAGAAAATAACACCATATTACAGAAAAACTAAATAAACTAATAAATAAAAAATAATTATAAAATATTCCAAGCAAAAGCTAATAAAGAAAATTTTAGAAAAATTAAGAAAAAAGAAATTCAAAATAAAGACATTCAGCATATATTTACATACATATGCATGACCCAACTGCTGATACCTACATATATATGCATGACCCTACGGCTGATACTTACATACATATGCATGACCCGATCGAATGTCTCCTTCAGCTTCCGCCTCTTATCCTTGAGCACCCGCTCGTTGAGCTGCGGTGGCTGATTGGGATCATATTCTGTCAACAGTCAATACAACACAGGCATAAACATCAGAACAAGATATTCAGCGCAATAATGCACTGTACACTAAAGTCTTGTCAATACTATTGCTGAACTCTTGGCACTTGTGCAGACAATGGACGTTGTAAAGATCAAGAAGAGCAGTACCTTGAGCAAGCCTGACAGGCAGCCAAGGGTACGATGTGTTAGTGACTTAATTTTCTTAGCCTTGGCACACGAGGACAGGTGGCCGGTCCTCTCCCTCATCGTCTCATCTTCCCACCAACAATGTATGGTCAGTGTACTCAATATAACTAAATTGGATAGGGGCGCAGATAAAGCAGAAATCTCGAACTAAATTTCTGGGTTCCTGGACCAGTCTGCAGCAGAAAACTGGAGCACAAACAATAATTCACAACAACAAGCTCATAAAGCCATTATTAGGCAATGTACTTTACTTTTAATGAAACTACAGAGCTTGCCACAGCGCAGTATCATTCGGCTTCAGGCGGTCATCAACGCTTCTGCTCGCCTGGTCATGAGACTTAAAAAGTTCGACCACACCACAACCGCGATCCAAGATCTTCAGTGGCTCAGAGTAGACGAGCGGATCAAGTATAAGCTTTGCATCATGGTGCACAAATGCCTGAATAACTGCGCACCACGCTACCTCGCAGACAACATCAGGCCGCTATCGGACGACCCTAATCGGTCGCGATTGCGATCAGCAAAGACCGCTGGTGTATTCGTGCCAGTGACAAAAACCAAAATGGGCGATCGAGCCTTTCGGGTCGCTGGCCCGCGTGCTTGGAACAGTCTTCCTGCTGATATCCAGGAAGCCAAAAGCATCTTTGTTTTTAAGAAACAGTTGAAACTTTACTTGCTAACCAAAACCACCGAGCATTAACCTTTGCGCTGACAGTAGATAGTGTGTGTGCGTTTGTGTGAAGCATCCTAGAAGTAGCTTGCTACCAACGATGCTATAGAAATTGTCGTTATTACAATTACAATTACAATTCAGAACAGGGAAGCTAAGACATAAACCACATCTAAATTCTGTACAGATTTTAACAATCACCATTATTTTCATTAGAGACAAGCCCATTTCCACAATGGGTTGCCATGCCATCTCTATTTTGAGTTCACCTCTAGCCCATATATAGCCTGAAATTTAAGTAGCAGCAAGTAAGAAAGTTGGGACATTGAAATGCAACAAGTGCATTATTGGATCTAAGAAGTAAGCAAGTAGGTACCACATTTGTTGGTGTGTTGATCAACTGACTGAAGAATAATAGGGGGTGAACTTAGTAAAGACGACATTCAAATGCTTGCCCATAAGATCTATGTTCTCCATTTCTTCAAGTAGCAATCGTGGATCTTTGCCCTTCAGAACAGCCATGCGAACCATCATTCGCTGTTTCTTGTTCTGTAACATAAGATCCCATCTAACTATTTTTAGTAACATTCAACTTCAACACTGTAAAGAAACACACTGATCCTGCATTTTATAACTGAGAGTCAACTTCAGAAGTCAGTAGCCTGTAAAGAAACACATTGATGATCAGAAGCTGGAAATTCCAAATGGGTTCATAGCGAGTCAACAACGAAAATCTCTACTTTTAACTTTAAAGTCAAAGCTTTATTGTCAAGATTATAGAGTATACTAAAATATATATTATATACACTATGGCATAAAACAAGAATCTATAAAACCGCTAATGATGTTGACACCAATGGTGACACTGACGCCAGTGGCAATGTTTCCCATAGTCCACGCTTATTTCCTCCTGATTCTGCTGCTGTAGTTTAAAAGGGACAGCAGTTTTTAAGCATCTTTCCATTCACTTATCGGCAAGAAGGAAGGTTGTCACCTACCGGCTTAAAAATGGCTATCAACTTATTCATACAGGTCACTGGATCAGATTAGCACTATGATAATGGTGCCTTAGGAGGATATCGATTAGATTTGGGATCAACTTAAAGAAGTCATACACAGTTCATGCAACATGCTGGACACTTAGATAGTGAACGTGACAAGCTAAAAACCTTTAAAAACTGTACAAGAATCAGAATAGTATAAAACAATATTACCTTTTTCAGTTCTCGCTTCCGTGCTTCCTTTCCTATATGAAGAAAACAAACAAAATGAGAATAATTAAGCCAGCAATTGTATCAGATTATCTACCATTGTGTGGGGCATGACAGCCAATTAAGAGGGGCATGGTAGCCAATTGGTTAGAGCACTTCACTGTACTACAGAATATGGGTTTAAGCCTCCTCTGAGACATTCAATGTAGATCCCTTGAGCACACCCTTCGCGTAAAGTTGCCCAGTGCCATAGATGGTTAACGTACAGTTGTGTGTGGACTTAATATCATTATTATCATTATTATTATTAATAGTAGTAGTATTAAGAACATTTATATAGCCCTTCAAGGCAGTCTACCCAAGAGCAATCTACCCAACAGCGCTCCCAGTCCAGCCACAACTAAAAACAGCAGTCTTTAAATTAGCATAAGAGTAGCAGAGTGACCCATATGGACCAGGCGGAGTGCCACTGGGAGCCCATGCCCGGTCATGAGGCCAGCAACCGAGAAGGTGCGGTGCTGCATGATTGCAGCCCGCGAGCAAGGGACAATGAGTTCAGTTTGGTCAGCTGATCGAAGTGCAGATCGCCACTGGACAACAGAGGTAGGGCCACAAAAATTCCGTAAGTATGGGGGCACGAGTCCCTCCAAGCTACGCCTAACCAAAGCAGAAACCCTAAATGTGATCCCTAATGGGATTAGAAGCCAATGCAGGACATCCCGCAGGAACTCAGAGACCCGGCCAAATCTAGGAATGCGGCCAATAAGTCGTGCAGCTGTGCGAAGAACCCGATCTAGGCCTCAACCCGGACAGCTGGGAGGTCAGCGTAAAGGGCACCACAGTAGTCAAGACGGAAGACTACAATTTAAGCATGTACAACTACTCTTGTATTTGCATCAGAAGATCTTTCCCCATTAATATCTCCCTACTCTTGTGAACCACTAATCATACATCGTTAGTTAGAAAGTTAATTATGCAACAAGCGACAGTTTTTGAGTCAGTACAAGCTGTGTGTCAATAATTAATGGAAAGGCGAATTTTCAATTTTGTACTTACGGGCTTGATCCGTGGGGTTCATATATTTCCCACTTTTCGTGGTGTTGATAGAACGCCGCCCCATTGTTTCTATTACGGTATTCGCAGATGTTAAACTAAGGTTTCTCTAAATCCTATAAACTGCTAACGATGATTCCACGAACAATCACAAATTATAGCATTTCCATCTATAAAACTAAACAGCTTTGCTACCAGAATTTAATGCATTCATTGTGCGTGTTCTTTAAAGCGAAATTTTGTTATATAGCGCCTTAATTAATCAGACAAGAAGTAAGGTGAGCGATAAGTTAGTAATAATTCGTTGCCTGTATCTCCAGAGCGCTTACATATCGTAAGCGTAATCTCGAGATTTCTACAGCGCCCAATAAAGCGAGGTTGCGGGAACCAGTCTTTACAGGCGCTTAGTCAAAACAAAATCAATAGGCGGAAGGGAAATCGGTTCCAGTCAAGATCCAAAGGCCAGCACAGTATAAATAATTATTTATACTGTGAGGCCAGGCAGGCAGACAGTCAGACAGATGGATGTTGTTTAGAATTGAAACGACGCGGGATGTAAGGTGAAGAGGAGGAATCGGGATCGGATATGTGAAAAAGCAGTGTTTTCAATTTTGAGTGAAACCTGTGGAGGGTTAACAAGAGGTGAGGAGTAATTCTGGGGAGAGTTTGTTCCACAGAGGAGCCATGGATGCCTGTCAACGCACTCAACGGTGGCGTGAAAACGATTATTATTACAGTTAATATATTCTAACACAAGCAACGTATTAAACGGTCATGCACAACTAGATAATATTATAATGAAACTACTTTTCTACATTTTAGATTTAACAATAAGTAATGCAAAACAGTATCTTCTTTTGACAAGAGATTATTTGTCTTCATTGTCTCAACTTTATGCAATAAGCATGATTCTAAAAAGAGAAAATTGCTCTGTTGACACATTTTCTGTTGGCATTTCAAGTAAGGGAACCTTGGAATGCCCAACGACCGCTAATCCGCTTAGATATTACCACAGTATAAATAATTACCAGATGCCAAGATGCTTGTGTTGCATCCTTATAGTAATACACTGTCTGTGGTTTACCTAACGTAGGGAATTTATTCATTAATTAATAGAAAACTGTTAACATTCTTGAAATGGCAGAAATACTGAAAACAATGAAAGAACGCTCTAAGCTGCGAAGACAGCTTTTAGCCCAGCAGGTTAAAAAATACAATGAAAGTAATGCTGGTAATAAAATAGGAGTTTGTGGAAAGCTTCTGCAAGTTGCAGGAGTAGGCGCGGCCAGTGGGTGCGTAGCGAATCCCCGAAACCCCTATCTCCGAAACAGAATTGCGCCGGATCCCCGAAATTTATTTTCTAAGTTAACACTAAATTATTTGGCGAACATGTACAATCGGGGTGCCTATGTACTATCTGGGTGGGTGTCTTTGCATCGTGAGGGTCGGTTAGGGTGAGGGTAAGCGTCGTGAGGGTCGGTTAGGGCTTAGGGTAGTGTAGCCTATGTATATGTGCGACTAAAAAAGCTATATCTGCGGATTTTAACATTCGGGGCTAGGGTTAGGCACCCCGATTATACATGATCGCCAATTATTTGCCTAAATCTAGCTTTCAGAGAGATTTTCGAATATTCAATCCAGGATATTGGCCGACTAGTTCATACTAGTTTTCATGATTCGAACGCTTGGTAGAAAATTTTTCGGGAATTCGGTCAATTTTCAATTGTCATCAGTTTCGGGTAATTGGTTATTCGGATAAATTCCGCAGCCAGTAAGGGTAACACGAAGGGGCTCGAGCATAGTAGCCTTTGTCCTGTATTTCTTGCTTCCTCTCATATAGAAATAACACTCCCACTGCCGAACAGTAACTTTTTAAGCAGTATTGCTATCCCTTTCCTGAATCCGAATTAACATGTTTTTCTTTTAGCTTTATCTGTTTGGAAAATCAGGATTATTAGCATTTAATTTAGACAGTTAGTAAGGTGAATTGCAAAAATAACTTTTGTGAAATTCCAGGATCTGAATCTGGTGAAAGAATTAGGATGGCCTGTTTCTGTTCTTTAATTATTAAACCTCAAATAGGTACCAATTTCTTTTCACCGATTATTTCTAACTGTCTGTTTGATTAATATTATTATGCTTACTTCTTTATTAAATTTGTTATTTTCTTGAAAGGAAGCTAGACTAAAATTGACCCAAGAATAACTTTAAAAGAATTGTAATGCTGTTAATTAGCTAAATGTGATACTTTTAGTTAGCAATATGTTAGCAAACTAAAACTTAGTTAGCAACCTGATATTCAAAAGCGAGGTTAAAACAATCTCTGATTGGCATAACTCATGTAGGGGTCATAACATGTTCGATATATTTATAGAAATAGTAATTTTAGTTATTTTTCTGGATGTAGTTTGGTGTGCCTGCAGATCGTCTGCATTCGCTGCTCAACAGCAAATCTGAGCAAGAAGAGAGAAAAGCTCTGAAACGACTCCTGTAAGTTTGCAAACAATTGAAAAAAGTTAATCACCTGCAAAGTGTTGTTGTGAAGTACAAAGTTTGCAAGAGCGGTGACATGGCTTTGCAGAGTGTGGCAGGACCCAGAAGGCAGTTGGCAGATTGAGAAGCTTAAATGGGGCAAATGTGCAAGGTTATACTTTCTTTGCCCAAATATTTTGATGACTAAACCCAAACTGAGGCATACCAAATATTTGGTTATTATGGGTCAAAGTAGGGCCAAAGGAACCTCTGCCACATGACACTTTTGAGTGTGGGTCATGACTTCTGACCCATGTGTGCAGGCCCGGTTCATCTGTTAGGAAAACTAGGCAGACGCCTAGGGCCGCCGATTTTTAGAGGCCGCCAATTTTCCCTTTTTCCCAAAATAAACATAAAACATAATTACTTAGTTTATAGTGTTAACTTGTTATTTCATCGCAAAATAAAAAGAGCTAATGCCTTCATTTTAATCGCAGGTATAACCGTATAATATTGTATTATGGGTCGATGGGCCGCTTAAATGTAGCTTTGCCTAGGGCCGCCAAATGTCTTGAACCGGGCCTGCATGTGTGCTGACACCCTTGGAGGCTTGAATATTTCACTGTTCCCAGATGCTGTAAATGGGCATTTTTGTGGCATTTTTTATAAGACCTTTGGTAACTGAACTGCAATTAGTAACTTGATACCAGGTTAATAGTAAGTACGGTAAGTAGCTATCTAGACACTTAATACAGCCACTTTTAGAGCCTCACAAGAGTGTTATTGTAATTGTATTTAGTAACTTCTATTGTGCCAGTTTCTAAAGCACAAGGCATCAACTGATGGCACACCAAAGCCAAGCCATGATCAGATCAATATCCAGAAGATCAGTCCGTAAGACCGAGAGGCAGCCTATGGTGATATTGAGGTTATATCAATGGTTGTGCTACATTACGATATTTTCAGTCATTTTGGACTTACTTGTAATTTTTCGTCTACTTTGTGTACATGTAGAACCTATTTATCATATTTACACAACTATTACTGGTTAGTTTAATCTGTTCTGCAGCTTTGATACTTGTGCAGTGCTGCAGGATGTGTTTTCTATTCCATTCTGTTCTCAGATTAAATTGTAAATGAAGAAAATGACCATTTAGGTTTCAAGTCAAACATGATTAGGGCTTTAGGCCTTTACCATATTAATGCTAGATCAAGTTATGTGTGATATTCTAGAGGTTAGCTTGCTCTACATTCAACCCAGAGGTTGGAGATTCAAACCTCTGTCAGTGCAGAAGGATAGCTCTAGATTTCTGCTCTGCGTAGTGAGTGAGCTCAGTTATAAATTGAGTATTGTGCACTGTCAGTAAAAAGATTATACCACGAGGGAGAGGAGTGGCCACCTGCCATCGTATGCCAAGGCTAAGAAAAATGAAGTCGCTAGCACTAGATTTTAAAGCGTCTGCTTTTCTTCTTCAATGTATGCTTCTTCTTCTTCTTCAGTTGTCAACCGGATGAGGATGGTCTTGCCTCCAAATTTCGAACGATCGAGGCTGATCGACCGCTGGGCCTGAGTGTGACCGAAGCAGCAACCACCGACAAAGTAAGCCCAACTTCATTCAAACTTCATCAGGTTCTGTGTCTGTTCAATTGTTTCAAAGTTGGGTTACGATTACAATTACCCAATTATGGAAATTACAATGGAAAGTACAATTACCATTGTGATAGTAAATTTATATAGCACCAATTTAGGAGAGACTCATCAGAGCCCCCATTGTTCAAGCGCTATTGTTTTCATCCTTTGCAGCTGTCAGTGTCATCATCTCATCATCATTATTGGGAAATTCGGCTTTAAAATGAGTGCAGTGACTGCACGCTGTTGGTGTGAAGATCAGATGGTGAGGTAGAGGACTGAGCACCTCACCCTCATTTATTGTTGCTAAGAAATTGAAGAACTTTGCCAACACTTTATACTCATAACTGCCTCTCAGGATTATCTGAAGGGACTGCTCTTCTTCGTTTCTTCATGGTTGTAGCATCACTTTCTTCTGAGTACCGTATGTCTTTATGTATGTATTCTTGTATTTATTCATTTGCATATATGTATGTGTCAAGACCCTCAGTATTTGAAAAGCACTGCACACTTGTCTCTGTAACCAATAATCTAAACAAGTGCTTGTTAAGGTAGCTCAGAGTCATATGGAACAGTACATAAGTCACAGAACTTTCCGAAGAATGTCCCAACACAACGAGGCAAAATGGGTTCTGGATTATTCTTCAATATCACTTTTATCATTCTCGAATGCAGATTGCAGCCACCAACTTCGAAACGTACTTTATATTCATCATGCCTCTCTCTGCTTCAGCCTCCAGTCCTATCACTCGTTTCCAGCTCTTTGGAGCAAACTCCCAAAACACTTCCTTCAGCTTGCTAATCCTCCAGTTAGATTATGGAACTGAAAGAGGAATCTGCTGGAAAATTTTGTTAGACTGAAAACGAAACTTTTCAGACTAGCCTATCTCATACACTATCCTAGACCGGAGTTTTCAAACTGTGTGCCGTGGCCCGCAGCTCACCAGGGGGCCACGAGAGAGAGCCAAAGGTGAGCTGCCAAATCTTGGTAGCAAAAACATTTTTGTATGAAATAACTAAATTCCAGCACACATTTGCCTAGTCATACAAGATACAATTATATTTGTATAAAAACGTAATATTTATGTAACATTAGTGTATTTTCTTGCAAATGTTAAACTAAAGCACCCATAAAAATGTATATATCAATATAATTTGAATATACCTAGTCAATGTATTGTAAACTGTAAAATTTATAAATTTACGGTTAATTATGCTAGAGTCCTGCATTAAGAAAACAGATGTGGCACAACAGAAATTTACATTGCCAAGTGTTACACAGTCTGAAAACCTTTGAGAAACACTGTCCTATACCATTCTAGGGCCACCGCTGTCTTTATTATCGCTTCCACCAGAGCAAAGCACCGCCTCCTCAGGCCTGACTCCGTGTTCTGACCTGGCACCAACACCGACCCAACAACCTCGCTCTTGCCTTGCAGGCTTTATCTGATATTGTGCTGGTGAATAAGCTGGTCTGCACGCTGCCATGTTTTGTGTCTTTTGGGAAATTTAAGAGTTTTACATCACGTTGCGTAGCGATAGAATTAGGGATCAGCCGGGTAGACTTTTTCACCGAGTACCGAATCCGAGTATTTGGATGTACTATTTGCCAGATCTGGGTACGAACCGAGTACCATTTGTTCCACATGCGAAAATTCAAATTTTCATGTAATGAAAATTATCTAAATAAATGTTTATACTTGTAATAACTGACTAATATATTTTGAATTTTAGTAATAAGTAACCAATGAAATGGACTTGACTTCCGTTGTGGACTTTCGGTGTTGGTGTTGTTTTGTACTTTTCTTCTTCAAAATGAATATGCTAAGTTTGTACTTTTTTTCTTCAAAATGAATATGCTAAGTGAAGCTCAAAGCTGATAATATCAGCCTACAAATTCCGGCGTGCGAGGGACAAGTAACTATTTGTGTGAACAGTATTTGCCGAGGCGAAAACTTCCGAATAGTGCCGAAAAACGGGATATTCGGCCGAGGCAAATGTCCGAGGCGATTTCCGGCTGACCCCTAGATAGAATACCTCAATCGGATTATGATTTACAAGACTGAGTTTCAATTACATCTATCTACATAAAACCACTGTAACAGTTTTGAAACAGCGATCTTTTACAATATTCTTCATTGTAAATTGAAATAATTCTTGTTAATGAGTAACATTATTATGTTTGATTTAAAGTTTTTGTTTGTATTTTTGTTTGCCAGAGCGATGATGTTGATAAAGAGGAAGTCTATACAGATTCAAGTGCATTCCTGAAGGTATGTCAGAGCATTTCATCTGTTGCTAGGCTGTGATACATTAGCTCTTCAGATCCTTTGAGAGGTTCATTAAATGCGCTATATAAATGTTGAGGTACATACTTGCCTACATTGTTGTCTGTCTTTATCCTGTCTGCCGTTTCCACAACACATTGCCAGCCATGTTTATTCTGGGCTCGTCTCCAAGGCGTGTGCTGTCTGAAACTTATGCGAGCACATATATGCATACATTTTTTAACATCACTTTAAAATCTGCTTTTGAGAATTTCTTGGGAACAGTTTTAAGTTGAGATGAACTGTTTCTTTGGTGGGGATCTGGTACATGGCTGTCTAGTGGTTTGCAAATTCGACAGTCATCTGGGAGCAGGGGCGGATCCAGAAGGTCTGTCAGAGGGGGCCAAAAAATTTTACATACCTACCCATCTCCCAAAAAAGTTGATGATTTTTTTTTTTTAGTCATTAACCTTTTTACTGTCTTCAGTACCCACGTCCTGTACATTTCACTGATCCACGCCAACGGGGGGGGGGGGGGGGCACGCCTGTGTAAACATCATAAAACGCCCATAAAACGCCTGTGTAAATAAAGAAAAATTTCAAAATGGGGGGCCATGGCCGGGCCCCCCTGGATCCGCCCCTGTCTGGGAGGTGGATTCAAATTCCTGCCAGGGCAGAAAGGTGTTTCAGAGTGTCTGATTCACTTGTGCCCCTAACAAATTCAACTTCAAATTGAGTACACTGCCCATGTGCTGCCAGAGGGAAGGTCAGATGGTGAGGGAGAGGAATGGCTCCCTACATATGCCGAGGCTGAGAAAGTGAGGTCGCAAGCTGTTCATGCCAACTGCCGCCTCTCAGAGTTAGTTCAAAGGGCTGCTGTCCTTTTGGGAAAAATGCCAGTTGATGTCTCTGTCACTGTCTAACTCTGCCTCTGTATGTCTGTCTTTGCCTCTGTCTCTCTGCCTCTGGTTTTCTGTCTCTGTCTGTCAGCCTTCCTATGTGTCTGTCTGTCTGCCTCCTGCCTGTCTCCCTGCTGTCCTATGTGTGTTTCTTCCTCTATTTGTGTCTGTTTGTCTGTGTATGGCTGCCTGCATGCCTGCCTTTCTATATGTGCTTCTATCTGCCTGTCTGTCTGTGTCTGTCTGCCTGCTTTCCTATATGTGTCTGTCTCCTGCTTGCGGTCCTATATGTGTGTGTGTGTCTGTTTGTCTGCCTGCATGCCTGCCTGCCTTTCTATATGTGTTTCTGTCTGTCTCTCTCTGTCTGTCTGCCTTCCTATATACATTTCTTTCAGCCTGTGTGTCTGTCTGTGTGGGCTGCAATAAACATCTCATCGTGATGATTGTCAAATGGTTGTTTAAGGTTCTGTCATTCACTAGAGGGCCCCTAACATACGACTCCCAAGGCATCACTGTGAGCAGTCTGACACCCGACTCCACCATAAAGCGTCCAGACTGGCTTCTAAATTATTTTAGAACCAATCAAACCGCAAACGAAACATAAATAATAAATGCGTTTCTTGTCGCAAAAGTCCACAGCTCATCTGAAAGAAAAATGCTTGTGAACCGATGGAAATTGTATATTTTTGCTCTCCCATCGTCCGTGGATATTGCTCGTGCCATAAATCTCCATTGGCCGCTTATGGCCAAAGAAATAGGAATGACTGTATAAGGGAGAAATTATTTTTCCCGTCCCTGCTGTGTCATTAGACCGGCGGGTTAAGTTCAGTCGTGGCTTATAATGTCGTGTTTTATTGTCGAGCTGTGGACATCGGACATCTTGAGTGGCGATGCCGGAAGTCATGTCTGGAAATCGCAGACACTTTGGTGGCGCACTATAAACAGTTTATATGAAAACCAGAAATACCATACTAGTTAACGCTTATCTTTATGGCAAACTGAGGGGGTTGGAAACGACCCTCTTGGGGTGTGCAAAGAAGACAACTGTCGGGCCTAAGAAAGACTAGGGGTTGAACAACACCCCCAACAAATCTCACCCTGGGTGTCTCAGCTAGAAGTTAATTCTTGAAACGGCAGACACTTGTGTGGCTGATCCAGAGCTGGATTAGAAGAAGAGCAGACCCTCAAGCTAACCCAGAGACTGTGGCGTTGAAGTGCTAGTGAATTTGCTTTCTTAGCCTTGGCTGGATGTGCTCGTTGGTTTTAAGTCACGTCAAAGCAGAAACTCGGCCAGTCGAAAAGCCACGAGCTTTTCAAATTTACTCATGTAAAGTGTTACTATTGAAACTTTGGAGTAAAACTAAAGTTTCAACGGTTTGCATAACATGTCTAGAACTCAGCTACCTTTGACTAGACTTGAGAACAAAATAATGTGACTAGACAAATGACCGAGGACAATGGAGATCGTTTGTTCGTACCCATCTCCGCCAAATGGTGGTGCCAGGAGCTGATGATGGTGGTGGTTGTAGTGGTCGTGGGGTGGTGGTGGTGATGATGATGATGGTGAACGTCACTGGTACACTCGTATATCTGCAAGCATTCTAGCCACGTTAGTCTGTGCTGTTTAGAGATGTTGTCTTTGACACAGTGTAGCCCTCGGATGGAGTCATTGTTTGCAAGGGCATGCCCAGATCTGGTCAGGTGGAAAGATAAACTTGGGTCTGACGACCCCATGGGGTCAAAGTTCACAGACGTCCAGTAGACTTGTTTTCGTGCACTGCTTCTATCCCTGATCCATCAGATTTTGCTGCCACGGCTTCTACAATGAGACCCGTTATCACTTCACGCAAGGCATATAGTTCAGAATCAATTGTAATTACGATTTCAATAGAAGTGACCACAATTGATGCCTTGGCGCTCTAGAAGCCAGTAGATTAGCTATGATTTGATCAGATTACCAGACAGTATCTGGTCTTCTCAGAGTGTATATATATGCGGGTCACAGTAACCGTGTTTGACCACCAGACACACAGTACCCAAGAAACATTCAGATACAGGTACAACACTAGAGAGCCTGATTATACGGTGCCACCATTGAAATAGTGCTATATAAATCTCCAGTAGCATTCTTCGGCCGGCCTTCGACTTGTCCTCGGGCGACACACTCTTAATCTCGAGATGTCCCTCGTAGCAATTCGACATAAAAATCGATGTCCTTTTCGCGGTCACGTTGTTCCGCGTTGCATCAAGGTCAGTTTCCTGACCTGACGAGCGTAATTAGTCCAACTTTGCTCGCGAAACCTCCTCGAGTCGTCATCGAAGAGTCCGACGGAATAATTTGTTGCTTTCATCGGTCCGGAAGCAGGCATCCATCAATCCATCTCCGTCTAATAAGAGATCGAGTTCCCGGATGTTAGTAACCCGGGCGCCGATATTTGTCCGGCGCCACGCTTGGAAACTGTTGCCATGGGCGATGTGGGTGCAGAGTATTGTATTTTTATCTGGTGACGACAGTTGGACTGGTGTGGTCGGACTTTGAGCCTCAACCAATAGATCCTGTCGCGACTTTGGAAGCTTGGTTCCGGGAGTTGGTATTGAGAGCTTTGTAATGGTAATCATAGGTGTGGATTTGTAAAGCACCTTTTTCAGAGAACTCTGAAGTGCTGCTAAGTGCTAACCCTCCAGCACAGAGCTGCATCTCAATAGAGTTGTCTTCAACCAGGAGTGTATCAAGAATACCCTCGGCCTTGGCTGTGCAGTGACGCTATATAAATCGTCTTATTATTATTATCATTATTAAATATTATTAATTATTATAAAAAAGAAAATGACTTATGTCACATGTTGCATTTCATGTCTTATGGTCATCCTTTTTTCTGTGACATTTTAATGTATCTTTACATAATGCATGTCCCCTGTGGCGTTCAGCTAGACAACATTGTGTGGTAACGTGATCGAAGTAATGATAGTCCATATCAGACACTAATGTACAGTGAAAGTAAATTGTATAAGCATGGTAGCAAATACTGAACATTACTTTAATGTGGCTGGCAGACTTAAACTGTCTGGCACTGAAGTGACCAAAGCACTTTCAGTGTCACAGATTGGTTTTGTCTAGAGACTTAAGAAGGAACACGCTAGTGTCTGGCCGCATGTAGCAATGAGAGATGTTGTGTTAGTTATTTCTGTAAGCATTGTTACCGTGTTAGTATGTGGCGTTATGGGATATTAATGTTAAGATTCTTCTTGCATCGACATCTTTGATCTGGTGTCCTATGGACATTAGTGTCTGCTGGCTCCAGATATCCCTTGTTGGAGAGTTTTTGACAAGATGCATTTTATACGATCTTATTTTTGAGTAGCTGCATTTTGTGTAAGCATCTTTATATGAGGGTAATCTTGAGCAAGTGCATTTTATATGAGCATATTTTTGAGTAGTTGCATTTTGTGTGTTTTTAGCACTGAAAATCATGTTGGGACTGTTGGAATAAGCATAATAATCAAAAGATTTTATTTTGTAAAATATTTTAAAAATCCAGAGGGAGCAAATGCATCTTATTTGAGCATATTCGTGAGCAAATGTATCTTATATGTTGAGTAGGTGCATATTATATGAATTTGATCGTGAATAGTTGCGTTTAGTAGGAGATTACTGCGGCCACATTAGCATCTGCTGTTTCTGCAATGGGTAATCCAGAGAGATTATGTATGGCATGCATTCTCCTTAAACCGTCCTTAGTTGTCAGATTCCTGATTGATCAGAAACTAAGGGGCTTTCTGAGGAATGATCGGATTTTATTACATCTCAGGTCTTTGCAAACCATTTGTTTCTAATTAGATTTGTGAGTCCATCTGTCTTTGTCATTGTTTTGATGTATGTCCTGTCTTCAGATTGCCCAGATCAGGTATGTGTGTGTATGTGTGAATGAATGTTTGTGTAATGTGTATGTGTGAATGTATGTTTGTGCATGTGTGAATGTTTGTTTGTGTGTGTGTGAATGTATGTTTGTGTATGTGTGAATGTATGTTTGTGTACGTGTGAATGAATGTTTGTACATGATGTGTGAATGTATGTTGTGTATGTGTGAATGTATGTTTGTGTACCTGTGAGTGTATGTTTGTGTATGTGTGAATGTATGTTTGTGTATGTGTGAATGTATGTTTGTGTAGGTGTGAATGAATGTTTGTACATGATGTGTGAATGTATGTGTGAATGTATGTTTGTGTACCTGTGAGTGTATGTTTGTGTATGTGAATGTATGTTTGTGTATGTGTGAATGTATGTTTGTGTGTGCATGTGTCTGAGACACCTACGTGTATTATGTCTTGTCCTCATGTGTGAGGGTATGTATGAATGCATGTGTTTCGTGGCTAGTCCATTTTCTATTACGTTGCTGTGTGTATGTTTCTGTGTATGTGTGAATGAGTATGTGTGACTGTATGTGTAATGGGATGTGTGCGTGTTTGTGTGTGTTTGTGTGTGTAACATGTTCTTGTTGTTTTGAAGCTCTTGCTTTATTGTTATGTATGTTTGTGTTTGTTTGCTCTGATGTGTGTCTGTAAGTGTGAATCTATGTGTAATGGTATGTGTGCATTTGTAGGTGTATATGTGGTATGTGCTGTGTGTATTTTATATGACTCTGGAATTTGTCCTTTGTTCTGAATGGCTATTTCTGTGATTGCTTACCTGTCCTTGCTCTCCTCTCCTTAACATTACCTCATGAGGGTGCATGAAGGGTGCCTTGGCTTACATGTAACTCCACCACTGCTAGTACTTGTAGTACCAGTCCAAAGCCTCCAAGGATGAGGGTGACGTCAGCAGCCCTTGCAGCCATTAGATGAACCATTAAACACCAGAAACTATCTATTCTGATTACCTGTATGTTACGTGTGGGTATGTTTGCATGAACTGTGTAGGGTACGCAGAGTGCCAATCCCCACAATGACTACTGCCAGCACTTTGTCGATACGGGAGAAAGGCCGCAGAACTTCATCAGAGACGTTGGTAAGCTGATGATGGATGAACTGTCCACTGGAGGGATATAGTGTAAACACATATGTAAACAGTGTAGTGTGAACAGTGTAATGTAAACAGTGTAGTGTGAGCAGTGTAATGTAAACAGTGTAATGTAAACAGTGCAATGTAAACAGTGTAATGTGGGCAGTGTAACGTAAACAGTGTAGTGTGAACAGTGTAATGTAAACAGTGTAGTGTGAACAGTGTAGTGTGAACTGTTTAATGTAAACAGTGTAATGTAAACAGTGTAATGTAAGCAGTACAATGTGTAATGACCAAGCATCAGTAGATGGCTCTGAGCAATTGTGAGTGAAGGACTTGCTCAAGGTCCTTCACAGTATTTGTCTCACTGGAGGCTCGAACCCATCCACCCCGCAGTACAAGGCAAGTGCTTAACCGAGCAGATGATAGGATGATGCAGTCACGGCTGTGTGGACACGTACACTGAAGGTGGTTGGAATCTAGGAGAAGTTTCAGTTTAGATAGATTGATGTTAGGTTGTTGAACTGTTATAGGTGAGTAATTGCTTTTTGGAAGTGCAAATATTTCATCTTGGAATTGATGAGAAACTGTTGGCGAAGAAGATTAACGTCTTTTCGTGTTTTGGCTGGCATCGGCCGAGTTTCGGTTTAATTCTCCGATGGCTGTCTTGATTCAATTTTGTCTGGTCTGCCTCAAGGCCTTTTTCGACCTCCATCACTTGGTGCATCCATCAAAGTCTTCCTAGTTCCCGACTAAATACAAAGACGATTTATGGTGCTCCAGTTATTTTAGGTGTTTGATTACATGATTTATTACCTCAGAGGGATTATTAAATACTATTACTATTAGTACTTTTAGTACTATTATTATTATTTGTTTGCTGGGTGATGGATTAATTGTCCACTGGATGGATGTAGTGTAATGCAAACAGTGTAATGTAATGTCAGAGTTGAACTTCTTCCAAATGGTTTTGTTTTCCTGTTTGAAAGGCCTGACGAACAGATTCGAAGAATATCCAAAGCTGCGAGAACTGATCCTTCGTAAGGATGAACTGATTCAAAACACCAACACTCCTCCAATGTAAGACAGATCCTTTTAATAGCTATATTTAGTAATAATAATCATAACAGTAATAATAATAATCGTAATCATAATTTTAATAATAATCATCATAATAATTATGATGCTTGGGCGCTCATTTACACATTTATCTGGAGATGTTAGAGAAACATGTAATCTTTTCCAGTGCCTACCAGTTGCGATTCAACGCTACCACTTACACACCACTTAACCACCACAGGCTACCACAATGCCTACTCTATGGCAGTGGGCTGATTTTCTGGGTATTGAACTGACTATGGATTGGTTTTTGTGGCCATCTGTTAATGCATTGTGCATTAGACACCGTCACCATATAAGTTGCTAATAATAATAGCGATAATTATAAAAGTAAGTCTAAGGAAGCTGCCATGTTCCGATCAGTTGTGTCAGTTATTTCGCCTCCCAGTGGTCACCTTCTAACTGTTCTAGATGAACGAGCTTTTTAGTTGCTGGACAGAGATTCTGAAACTCTCTCTGCTTATATCTGTTTGTTGTGTTCAGTCGCTTGTGTTATTTCATTATAAACTTACGACTTACCTTTTTAAAATTGATTATCTACCATATGTGGGACGCGGTGGTGTAGTGGTATGTTCTGTGCCTTGTAACCGGAGGGTCGCAGGTTCGAATCTACCTGAAGCCACTGCGTAGCGACCTTGGACAAGTTGCTCACCCACAATTGTCTGTGAGGAAGGCAACGGGAAACCACCTCACTCATCTCATCCCCGGGTGGCATAAAGCCAGTGAACCTGCCTTCTGGCAGAGAACTCATCATCATCATCATCAACCATATGCCTTCTCTCAGCGGAATAATCTGGATGCTGACCTGATTAAACAGCTTGGTTTTGATGTGCCATTGGTTGATGCCTTGTGCTTTAGACAACGGCACAGTAGAAGTTATACATGTAATTGCAATTTCCACATGTTCACACCTGTCCTGTCTTGCAATTCCAGGTACCTGAAGTGTGACCTTGATACCTTTGACCTGCGGGATCTCGACTGCAAGTTTGACGTGATCCTGTTGGAGCCTCCGCTGGAAGAGTACCAGCGAACGATCGGAGTTACCTATGACAAATACTGGAGCTGGGAAGAGGTGGTTGTCTTCGATCTTTCTCGAGCCTTTGATCATTTGCTGGCTTCTTTTATCTAGAATTCTATCTGTAGCATATCCTAGGACGTATTTACTTCTGTCGATCCTTGCTATGATCGATTGTGTTCTAGCCTTCGATCATTTAATGGTTTTTTGGGTTGTGGTTGTCCTTTTGAGCACCAGCATGAACTGTTAAACGTCAGGTATTACTTGTTGTTGAATTTGAATTGATTTAAATGTTATGGTCAGATTCTACAACTGGAGAGCACTGATTGACCCCTAGAAATTTATCAATGCTTTGGAAAATTCAAGTCTAGAAGCTGTAGTCACTAATGTGGCCAGAAATCTTGTAGACATTGGGTAATAAAAGCACAGTTATTGTATTTATGTATGTTTTGCATGCAATGTATGTGTCTAATGTTTGAATGTGTGTATGTACCGAATTACTGATGTATGTATATTTATAATGTAGGTATGTATGTTTATATATGTATTTTTATGATATGTGTGTTCAGACATTTATTTTTAGTGTTATTAAAAGTACCTCTGAAAAGCCCTGTGGCTTTAAACCAGACATTATTCTGGCCTTACCATATATCCCCAGGTGATTTGAGGGGTGCTTGGTAGATGGGGTAATGAGACAGTCTTTGTGATACATTCTCCAGATCGAAAAGTTGGAGGTGGAACAGGTGGCCGCTCCACGGTCGTTCATCTGGATCTGGTGTGGATCGAGTGACGGACTGGATGCAGGTAGAAGGGTAAGTCACTTTTGGAAACCGCCTTACTTATCCACCTTCCAGCTAGAATACTTACTTATCCACTTGTTAACATTTACTTTGTTTGTCGGCTTATTTAATGATAGAAGGCTGCGTCATATTTAGAGACCTTCTTAGAACTTACTTATTCAAATACAAAACAATACAACTATGTTTGATATTGTGCTCCTTGTAAAGTTCAGAAGTGCACACATGACAGCACAATAGAGCTTCAGTGGTGCTGATCTATTGTCAGTGAAGGATTTGCTCAAGCTTGCTACACAGTAGCAGTTTCGGGGGAGGGTCGAACTCGTACTCTCAACGTTATAGACCCATCGCTCAAACCAATCAGCTCCTCTGCTCCCACTCACTTAGATCATCTCGGAGTTGTCTTGCACTTTCTATTTGTTTTGCACCTGTTGACAGGTATACCCAGCTGTTCACATATATACCTCCCACTGGTTCTGTTAATGCGATTTTGAAGATGTGTATCTTTCCATTTGTTTCACACCTGTCAACAGGTATACCTCCCATTGATTCATATAATCTGTTACTTGAGGTGTGTGTGTTTTTCTTCCTGCTCATAGTAATAGGCTCTCGTTACTCCCTCCCAACCAGTTATTGCACCTGACTCTCCCTTTGTCTGCGGAACAGACTTCCTTCTGATTGGATTCGGACGCCATTTAATTAGCCTTTTAATTAGCGCGTTTTTCGAATGCACAATTATGATGCAGTCGTGGATTTTGTAAGCAATTGGCCGTGGGGGCTTTTTGATTGATTGACGAAGAGGAGAATTTTTTCACGTTTTCATCAGTTCTGTGATGAAGTCGTTTGCTAAGCTGGGTTGCAAGAAAAAAATTAACAGTTTGGCCAGTCGATACTGTTCAGTGCTGGTTAATCTATCTTGTATGTATGGGCATAGATTATTTGTTGCTATTTTTCATGGTTATTTTTGGTTTTGGTTATTTAGTGCTGGTATTTTTCCTGGTTATTTTGTGCTGGTGTTTTTTGGGGTTATTTGGTGCTGGATATTTTTCCTGGTTATTTAGTGCATACATTCATACGTACATACATATATACATACACAATTGCATAATTGCATACATGCACACATACAAACACGCATACATGCATACATACATACATGATGTGTTGTTAGGCAGAATCAATTTTTACATCCAGCATTAGACTTGTCTTTGTAGTGTACTACTGTAGGAGTTGTTCAGTTATATGGTAATGTAACAAGAAAGATTTATATAGCCCCAGCATGTGTTGCTTTGTTTGGTGGTAGTGTCTGAAGAAATGGGGCTTTCGTCGTTGTGAGGACATCTGCTGGATCAAGACGAACATCAAGAATCCCGGACACAACAAGAACCTCGAACCAAAAGCCATCTTCCAGAGAACAAAGGTCCGTCTTTCCTTAATCTAATCTAATCTAATTAGGTGATGAACAATTGAGCATTGTCTCTTGTCAATAGTTGCTTGCTTTTTGCATATTCAGTAACGTTTTTACATTTTGGGAAAATTGATCTTGTCCTTTGCTGTTTCAGAAGCAATAATCTTGTACTCAATTTTGTTAGAATATTGTTTTTGAGGCACACTGATCTTGTTCTTTGTTCTTTGAGGAACATGGATCTTGTTCTTCGCTCATTCAGGCACACTGATCTTGTTCATTGTTCTTTCAGGAACACTGATCTTGTTCATTGTTCTTTCAGGAACACTGATCTTGTTATTGTTCTTTCAGGAACACCGATCTTGTTTCGTGTTCTTTCAGGAACACTGATCTTGTTCATTGTTCTTTCAGGAGCACTGCCTGATGGGAATCAAAGGCACGGTACGTCGCAGTACGGACGGTGACTTCATCCACGCCAACGTTGACATCGATCTCGTCATTGCGGAAGAGGAATCTTACGGTAGCGACGAAAAACCGGTCGAGATCTTCCACATCATCGAACACTTCTGTCTTGGCCGTCGACGTCTCCACATTTTCGGAAAGGACGCCACAATTCGCCCCGGATGGCTGACGATCGGACCCAGCTTGACGAGCAGCAACTTCGACTCGGAGGTCTACAATGGATACTTCAAGGAACCAAACGGGTACATGACCGGATGCTCGGAGGAGATCGAACACCTCCGGCCCAAGTCCCCACCGCCCAAGGTCATGGGCAATATGACAACCGGGTCGTCGATGCCTCGCGGCGGAGGTGCCCAGAGGGGCGGGGCGGCCCAGAGGGATACGTCCGCCATGCGGGGCATTGCTCCACCGAGGCTGGCGCCCCCACCGAGGAGTGCGCTGGTGCCGAGGGGAGGGATTGGTTGGCCGCGGCTGGCAGGGGGATTTCAGCGGGTTAGGAACTGGCTTCCCAGACCAATGATGCCGCCACGGTAGTCGACTTAAAGACCTCAAGGACCTCCGCCCGATTCTTAGGGAAGACTGCTTTTCAAATATGCATGCATGTTTGTAAGTGTGTTTGTATATGTGTGGATGTATGTGCATATGCATGTATGTATATATACTGGCAATGGCATATCCAGAGATGTTTGTGCTCGAGGAACCTAGTGGAGCAGGACTGTTCTTTATAGAAATTTTTGGCAAGGGCGCTTTCCCAGTTGTCCAGAGTTGAGAAACATTTAATTTCTGATAAACTTTTCTAAGGCATGAAGAGATCGAGACACAAAAAATGTCCAGTAAGGTTTTCTCATGACTTGCTCCAGTGTATTTACTGCTTTCTCTGATGCCACAGAGTTTGCAGAATTCTTCATAACTATTCTCTTCATTCCTGAGATGTTTAGTCTCACCAGTGCATGATATTCTAGCGATTATCTTGATGGACTGTTAACCAAAAGGTCAGGGGTTGAAATCCCTGCCAGGGTAGAAACTTGTTTCAAGATTTCTGCTCCACCTGCTCCTCTGACTAGCTCGGCCATAATGAGTATTCTGTGCACTGTCAGTGGGAAGATGAGATGGCAAGGGAGAGGACTGGCCATCCGACCTCACATGCCAGGACTAAGAAAATGAAGTCGCTAAAACTTCGTACCCATGGCTGACTGTCAGGCTAGTTTGGGGGTCATCCATAAAGGACGTCCGCAATGAGGGGAGGGAGGGGTCATCGAAATGCGGACAAGGGGGGGAGGGGTATGACGTGTGCGGACGTCCGCATTTAAATTTGATAGTTTTTTAAACACCACTTTGTTTCAACCTTCCCTGAAAGACGAAAATGTCAGTGAAGTGATTGCCTAAAACCTCATGCATGGTATAACCTTTACTGCGACTTCAGAGGCTTTTATTACTGCACATCTTGTGATATGAAACCTGAACTGTCACTTAAACGTGCACAGGAACTGTGGAATAATTGTAGAAATAATCATGATGACATTGAAATACGGGTTAGGCATGCAGACGTCTGCTAGGGGGGGGGGAGGGAGGGAGGGTAAGGTCAAATGCGGACAAGGGGGGAGGGAGGGGTCCAAAGTGGGTCATATTTTGCGGACGTCCTTTATGGACGACCCCTTAAGGGACTGTCCTCTGTCTCCCTGGAGTTATACTCTGGCATACTGTTTAGGAGACAAGCCTTGCCGAATTGAGTCCGAGGAATCAACTCTTCGGCATCTCCAAAGTCAAATGTAGGGTTGGCCCTCCAGATCCTCCCTTGTGTATCTGTCTGAACATATCTTAAGCACTTTTAATGACCATTTAATGACAGTGTTAACAGTTTGGTGTTTTTGACTAGCACTAATACAAGAACTGTCGCATGAACAAAAATTGGTGTCACATGAAGAACATGTGTGATGTTTAATGTTATTTTCACAACACGTCGCATAAGTGTGAGCGGCACGTAGCTGACAGTTTGACGTTAAACGTAATTGCAACATGTTGCCAACACCGTTGACAAATATCGACTCGAGTTACTTGAGAATAGTTGAGTATGAATCCGATTTTACAAGGATCATTAATAACTGGGAATGAAAGAATCAATTTCGTTTCAAAATGTCTTCAGTTTTTAGCTTTTCTTTTCAATCATTGCCACTCACATTATTATCATATTGATCAAGAATTGTCTAATAACAGCAAACACTGATGTAGCCCAACTGTTTGATGATTTAGCAGTCAATATTACCTACAGACAGGCAGTTTTGTCTGGCGGTACGATTTAATACGGTGCAGTTTGTAAATGGGGAATTCACGGTTTCTTGTTCTATCTATTTCCCCTTCAAGTGTCTTTCTAGGTCTTTTGCCCATAAAACAGGCAGTATAACATGCAATAGACAGACAGACTCTATACACTGGAGCCTCCTTATGACTCGTTTTATTATAAAACAAATTCTGGTATAACACAATTTGGGACATGAATCAGATATGATCAGCTGTAGCTAATTATCAACTTCCTTAAAACATAACACCATATCATAGTAAAGGTGGTTCTTTATGATTTGCGGAAGGTGTTCTAAGGAGGCACCAGTGTATAACTTACATATATATATACATGCATGTATGCATATTATAGTTTATATATATAAAATGTATATGTTTGTATGCATAGTAGGTGTATTTTATCCTTATAATGTATCATAAATGTATATGTGTGCATACTGTTCAGGAAACCTACGTAATCCATCTTGATTTCGTGAATCACTCTGTTCATTCATCTCTGAAGTGGATAGATAGGGACTGGACATGGAAAAGCAGCTGTAACAATTCCTAACTTTACCTCACCTGGCAATATTTACATTTACCTGGGCTCTTGCAGACTTGATTTGACTAAGCACCGGTGAACAATACACTGGTCTCACTGTTATATCAAAGCTCAGATGCCTGTGTTACATTGCAATTATATTGCAATATATGTAGCTCGTGTCAACTCTGCGTGTGAATCCATGTATGCGAGAGACCGCCTGTGGCGACTATTCCCTCTTATCCGATCACTGCTTACAGGCGAACGTTTTTTCATAAAGAGCGAGTCTATAGTGCAGGCAGAGCCACTGATGAGATGCTCTCGAAAAGAAGCTATACTAACGCCGCTGCATGAGCTGTAGACTTGTGGAATGGTTTGGATTATTGTGCTGTCACAGTGGACACCGTCACAGTTTTCAAGAGGAGCCTAGGAGGTATTGGCTAGGTTAACTTGCAGTGGTTCTAACACGTCTTCTGAACCACTCTAAACCGTGTCTTATGCATGTTTCATTACGTGCGTTTCAGAGTGGTTGTAGGCTGTTGGTGTTGACCGCCTGGTAGATGTTGACGTTGATCGTTTGGTTTGCGCCAGAAACGGTCGTCTGGAGCGGACCAGAGGTCGGCTGAAGACTCTTTCCGGTGAAGAGTCCTTTGAAGGTTTCTCGAAACTGTCGACTCATGCCGCAGTAGATGAAGAAATTTATCGGGTAGCTGAGCAGAATGAAGAGATTGATGAGCATCGGGGCGATGTACGTGGCGTTGGTGTCCAGCAGGGACAGGTCGAACGTATTATCGACGATCATGACGATCAGGAGCAGCGCGAGCGGAAACTCGACGAGCAGAAACGCTCCGACGACGACGACGAGCATCAGAGTCGTTAGGTTGCTCTCCGCCAGGCGGCGACACTCCGACTTCCGGTTCTGCTTCAGCAGCTGGTGACGACGTCGCTGTGCCGTTCGCATCGTCTGAACGAGCAGTCCGTTGAGGATGCTGAGCATCGTGCAGGGAACCAGATGAATGAAGACGACACGGAACCAGTAGTACATGTTGAAGTAGACGTTCATGTATTCCTGGACGAACGGAGAGTAGATGGGTCGACAGGCCGTTACTTCGATCAAGGGGTCGACGCGCGATCGGGTCTCGACGGGGACGTAGTGGAACTCGAAGAATCGGGTGATCTGTGAGAACGTCGCTCCTACGTACACGACGACGATGGAACGGAGAGCGTTGGGAGTGGTACACCACTTCTTCGACAGGAGTGGCCGGCAGACGCAGACGTACCTTTGTACGGCGAGGACGACCGTCAGCCAGATGGACGCCGTGTGGAAGATGATCGGGATGTACTCGACGAGGCAGTGGTAGGCGTAGCACCACTCGTGCGGTACGTACTCGACGTAGTTGCCCATCGTGTAGAAGTACCAGAAGCACGGCAGCGGAAGTAGACCTGTCAGCATGTCCGAGATCGCCATGGCAACGAGAAGGATGTTGGTCGGGTTGCGCATGTTGCGTCGCAGCAGCACGATGCAGATGAGGGAGTTGGTGACGAGGGTGATGAGGATGACCGGGGGTGAAACGACCCCGTAGACGGGTACTGAGAACCCCGTGTATGGGATGTACAGCAGCGGAGGGAAATACTCCTCTTCCCCATCTGAGCGGTTAAACTCCGACGGGCTGAGCGTGATGTTCTCGCCCGCCGACATCTTTGATCCGGTGTTGTCAGTGGCCGCCATTTTGGATCCAGATCGGGAAAACGTAAGCTCAGTTCAGCGAGAAATCGCCTAGGCCTGTGCTTTGCTATAGTTTAAAGTAGTTCTTTCGCGATGTAACCTAGACGACAGCGAATCTACTTGAAAGTTCTGCGCAAGATCTTGTTGCGACAGTTAGAGAATGGAATAATCTAAAGCGTTACCTCAAAGCCAAGCGCAGGTCACCAGCTTGTTGGAGTCGGATGTGTTCTCCAGAGATATCTCCGACCATGTATGAAGCACAGATGGCAGGCGACAGATAGCAGAGCAGCTCAGACTGCTCTGGGTAAAAGCACTAGTTGTAAGTAGTCTAAGTAGGGTGTATGCTTTCGAACTTTCTGGAAAGTTTAATAAAAGCGAGAATCGGAATCTCGGCCTACGTGTGCTTGCGAACTTCGAAAAGTTCGATAGAAGCGTGATTCGAATTTTCAGTATAAATGGATTTCAACGCAAGGCGAAACCCAGTCCCCGAATCGCTAACATCGAATTTCTTAAAATCTTGATGTAACGATTAGCGCCGTTTAAGAACCTGTCGTGATCGAAGGACGAACTCTTCATTCAGTGATGATGAGATCTATTACTTTGAAGGATTTCTATTAGATGAATTGGCTGTCGAAGCAAACAGACGATGATTCAAGCAGACGTTTCGCTCTTTGGCCTGCGATAACCACACCATTTGAAATATGAATAACAATAATTTATTAGTATTAGTACTATTATAGCAATAACCAGTGCTTTTTTCAGCCGGAACGGCGTTCCGGCACCTTTTTCAGCTTCTAAAAAATAATTAATTTTAATAATAAAAACAATAACTTAGTTATTTTAATTAAATTTCAGTGTTGTGAACTGTTTTCAGTGTTTAATGAGACCCATCCCAACCCCCACCCCGTTTTCCTCGGGATTTAGCCCTTCCATAATTGTTCAGTTCCGTAACTTTTTTTCTAGAAAAAAGCACTGACAGTAACAACAGCAACAACGACAATAAGAACAACAACAATAGTAATAAAGGTACTACTACTAATAACAATCTCACTCGCATTTTCGGAGACGCGAGAGAAACTAGCCTATTGTTTCAACGCCACTTGTTGATCATTGAGCATTTCAACGCCGTTGCTCATCCTTTGCCTTGCCACAACTGGATTAAACGTATACAGCTAATTCAGATGGCATCAACTGTCTCAGGACCATTTTTTCTGCACTTTGGGCTAAAATAATAATAATAATAATAATAATAATAATAATAATAATAATAATAATAATAATAATAATAATAATACCGCCGGCTGTGCAGGTGCAGCGGCCGAGCTGGCCGAGCTTCTCGTTTGAAAAAAGTAGGCGGTTTGAAAATCGATCGCGCTGGATTGAGTAGGCGAGCGATGCGCGGTCGACCTCGGGAACTTTTGTGTGCAGCGTTGGCCTATTTATTTTGTGTATCGTAGGCCCTATATTCGTATTCGTATAGCTGCATATAATTAGTGACGTTACGAACAATGTCACGCGGCGTGAGGTGTCGATCATGTTGTTATGGCCAATCATACTGCACGAAATTGGAGTGATCAGAAAGCAGTAATTTGGTCACGTTACGTATTCGCCTCTGCCGCAAGTAAGTAAATTGAAGTAATGTAAATTAGGTAACTAAAATTATGGTCTGGCTCCAGGTTGCATATACCCAAATCCCATTACGCACCAGCATTCATAAATATTCATACATTTATTCTGCAATGAAAATGTCCAACTTCCACTCGCAGGTATAGCTTTTTAGTCGCACAAAATGCATATAGGCTCCACTGGCACTAACCCTAAGCCCTAAGTATTTATGAACTGCTGTACGTATTGGGATTTGGGTATGTGCCTCCAGTTTCGTCTGTCGTCTTGGATTCTAACTTAAACTCATCGAGCGACGACCGACGGTGCGACGCCTTCGACTAGGCGAGCGATTTACCGCTCGCCGGGACCGTTGCTATTCGAGCGACTAAGGACAGTGATCGATCGCTCGCCGCAAATGAGAAGCTCTGAGCTGGCTGCCCTAAGGAAGGTTGCCGAGTATGAAAACCTGGCAGCCTCTTACCAGTTAATCCCGTTGCCTTTGAGACACTTGGCCGAACAATCAACCACCAGACAAGCTTCCTCTTCCAAGGAGCCTGACATCTGCGAAGACTACCCATCCCAGATTGTCTTGGATCGTCTGGATGGGGTAGGGCGTATCTATGGGTATAGTGCGCATCTTGTATACATGCAGGGCGCCATAATTTTATTTTGGAAGAATTAGAAGCTGCTTGTTGTGGTATATGGCTTAGAGACACACCTCGTTGCTATGGCCCCTATGAATATATATATATATATATATATATATATATATATATATCGGCCTATAAATTGAATAAGAAATGTAGAGGGAAGAGAGATTTAGAGATGCCTGGATGTAGTTAATATAGAAGGCACGAGAAGAAGGAGAAGGCAGGGAGGAGAAGAAACTGAAGAATCGTTCAGTGTCTGCAGTACTTGTTTTTGTCGGCTAGAATTTTAATTAAAGTCATATGAGAAAAGAAACGGACAATCTTTAACAAAAATAAGTTAGATATTAGACAGCGCAAAACTGTCTGGATTGATATATCGAACCGGAGACCCTGGCTTATGAAGTCGCTCGTCTCAACCCTCCCCCCCAACAATATATCTACGACATTCTCTATTTATATATAATATTAAAGATAGCATATATATGTAATATATACATATATGCAATATATATATATATATATATATACAGTTTACTAAAAAATTCTGAAGCGCCACTCTAAAGTTAAGCAGTTAAGCGCATGGCTTATTCACGAGCGCTGTATTATATATATATGTATATATATATATATACTTATACATACATATAACATGTGCTTAAACATTTTCTGTTTATTCTCCACCTTACTAATCCTATATAACAACATGTAACATAGATGATATGACATACGATGCCACACAAGGACGTGGCTTCCATGACGCCATATAACCGTCGAGTCGTTATATATCGCTCGGACCAGCAAAAACATGATATTGATGCGACATCTGGCGCCAAACTTCTCGGCAATCTATAACTCTGGGCGCCACATAAATGGCCCAGTCGGGCACCGTTCTTAACTAAGCTTCTAGCGCACTTACTGTCATCTCTTTCCCCGAAGCTGCATGGTCTGAGCAGACGTTTTGAAGTGGCGCTATACAAATGCTGTTAAAATGATTGTTAAACGCAGCAAGCCCACATTGAGAAATTGGCGCCAATTCATTCGTCTGCTCCTGGCGAACAGGATCTGAACCCGTGACCCAAAGATGTATCATGTTGGCCGTCATGCACCGAACTGTTTAGAAGGTCATAATTATACAGAGTGGTTACATATTAAACAAATAAGTCACCGGAAATAACTTGAAATTCATTCATTCACTCACGCATTCCTTCGCTCATTTGTTCGTCTGTTCACTCACTCGCTCTGCCCGGTTCACTCATTCATTCATTCATTCATTCATTCATTCATTCATTCATTTGAAGCATTTTTGTAGCGCCATTTCATTTGGCTAAGACAGGCTTAAATATGGGAAGAAGTTTACTACTTAACACCCGGCAGTTACACCTATATATAGGCAGTAAAAAGCAGATGAAAATCTGTCGTAAGTGCGTCTTTATATGGCATGCAGGCAGGCAGGTAGAGAGACAGACAGACAGACAGACAGACAGAGACAGACAGACAGAGAGACAGACAGAGAGACCGAGAATTAACTCTAAGCTTGGTCGTGGCTTGATGTGTCATTATGTCAATGGAACCATTACTTGAAACCGTGTCCGACGTCGGGCGCCAAATTCCATCTATTATGAAAAACGAGGCCATACTCGATCTTCTGC
>OY744609.1:10015982-10053482 GCA_963556255.1 Allolobophora icterica | reverse complement strand
CCATTTTCTCCAGCTCTTCCTCCTACTCTTAATCCTTCCCTGTCTTCCTCTCTGCCTTCTCCTCTGCGTCCCCCTCTGCCGCCTTGTCTCCCTCTCTGTCTCATTCTCTGTCTCCCTCTCTCTACCTGCTTGTCTCGTGCTGTGTCTTCCTCTCCGTCTCCCTCTCTGTTACGCTGACTCCCTCTGCCCGGCCCTCTGGCGGTCGGTCACTTGAAAAGAGAGATCTCCTGAAGAGAATTATCTGGACGCGTGACTGAATCGCAATCGATGCCCGACTCAGATTCTCTTCGTCCTGTGTATATATGTAAATATATATATATATATATATATATGTATACATATATACATATTTATATATATATATATTTATATATATATATATACATATATAAGGAAGATGAAGAGGCAATGGATGAATCGGTGAAAGAAGAAGAGAAAGAGAATGTGAAAGAGAAGCTGGATTAGGATATTTATATACATACATATATACATATATATTCGTATATATTCGTATATATATATATATATATATATATATATATATATATAGGGTCCCCTTCTATGGTCGCTCCTTCCTCTGTCCGTCTCTCTGTCTGGCTCTGTCTCTGCCTCTCTATTTCTCTGTCATCTTCTCCTCTGTCTCTCTGTATCTGTGTATCTCGTCCTGTCAGTCTCTGTGTCTCTGTTTGTGTCTCGCAGGCCCATTTCCATCTCCGCCTTATACACTCTTCATACATAATGTATTTGTGTATTGACACATGGCAACAACTCTATCGTCATGTATACGTGTTTCTATTTTAAGAGGAGAAGGAGGAAGAAACGTAGAGGAAAAAAGAACTATGAGGACCAGGAAGAGGAGGATGAGGAGCGGAATGAGTATGAGGAAGAGGCCGAGGAAGTGGATTAGGAGATGAGAAGCACGAGGAGGAGCGTGAGGAACAGAGGGATTAGTAGGAAGAGTATAGAAAGAGAAAAACAGGAGAAGAGGAACAAAAGGAATAGCGGAGGAAGAGGAGGAAGAGGAGGAAGAGGAGGAAGATGAGGAGGAGTATGGATAAAGCTTTTCGTGAATGGGGCGCCATCTCGTGCGTCTGAAGAGAGGCAATGAAGAGAAGAGAGAGAAGAGAGAATCAGGTCTTGAAAGTCGATGACCATCAGAACGGCGCATTTAAAATAATTATCTCTTTAAATCTCCCCTCCTCCTCGTCCTCCTCCTCGTCCTGCTCTTCGTCCTCCTCCAACTTCTCTTAATCCTTCTCTTTTCTCATCCCCTTTTCTTCCTCCTTCTCTTTCTGCTCCTCCACCTCTTCCTACTCCTCTCGTCCTCTTCTTCCTTATTCAATTCTTCCTCTTCTTTTCCCCTCCTCCCCCTTCTTCTTCTTCCTCCTCCTCTTACTGCTCCTTTCTCTTCTACCCCCTTCTATTCCTCATTCTCCTCTTCCTCCTCCTCCTGTTTTCATCCTCCTGTCTTCCTCCTGCTCTCTTATTGCTCCTGTTCTTGCTCCTCTTAATCTTCCTCCACATCCTCTTCGCTCTCTCCTCCTCCTTCTTCAGGCCAGAACGGCGGACTTGGATGAACTTATGTAGCCCCATTTCATCGACCAGAAGAAGGCAGGTATCGAGGGAGTCGATGGATGGCATATTGCAGCGCTACTTAAAAGGATCCAATTTCATTGTGTACTAGGCACGACATCGGACGCGCTCTTTGTTAAAAGAAAAACTGTTACATGACACATTGCAAACATATTACATATATATACTCTATTATATATATATATATATATATATATATATATATATATATATACACACACACACACGAGGGTTGATCAATAAATAATGAAAAATAGAGTCAACGAAGTGTTCTTTCCTAAAACTATTTTTCTGATTAATAGTTTACTTGCTTAGAACAGCGCATGAAAAATACATTGATCTGTGACGTCATACTGGTGCTAGGCAACGCGTTGTTTGTCGTCTGCTATATGAAAATGTAAACAGTGGATGAAAACGATAAATGTGTTGCGATTAAATATTTGCATAAGAATGTATTGACACCGAATGAAGTTTCAAGTGACACGCGGGAAGTGTTAGATGATGATGCCCCTTCACAGGCTACAATCTACAGATGGACTGACGAATCCCAGCGGATCAGACAGTCAACTGAAGATGAGTGCCGCTCTGGACGCCCTGTTGACACATGTAGCGGTGATAATGACCAATTTGTCCAGGATGTAATACTGAAACATTGGCGACTGAGTATAAGATGTGTAGCCGGGTGTCTGAAGTTATCCTATGGCACCTCTGGCAACATTATTACCGAAGTTTTAGGCTGCCGAAAGGTCTGTGCTCGTTGGGTGCCAAGAATGTTAACGGCCGAAAATGAGTAAGCCCGACTGCAAACTTCCGGCAATAATCTGGAGGTCTACAGGGCAGATCCTGCATGTGAAGTTCCCCGCAGATACGTCACTATGCATAAGACCTGGGCTCACCACTTTGACTCTGAGACCAAGCTACAGAGTGGTGGTGGTGGCAATGGTGGAGATGACCACCACAATTTTTGAACGGATTCAAAACCGTCGGTAGCCTATTGCTCATTTAGTTTACACCGTTCCAGCTGCTTTGACACTTCTCTCCAGCTGTCTCAGGTCTCTCTGGCAACCGGACTCAGACCTCCACTGTACAAAACTCTCTGATTCGACGTATCGCTCGTGAATCAGCTGGTGCTCTGAGCTTACCTTCAAAGCAGTGCTTTAGAAATGTGTAGTCTGCGATTACGATAGGCCTACTGTTCACACACTGATATATTGTTTCAAACATTTTAACTTCTCGTTGTCTCACACGCCGTTGACGCTAATAGGAAAACATTCTGTATATTACCCTCCAAGGTGGATTTCCAAATCACCATCTTTTGTTTAACCATCAGTTTAATGACATCTCATGGCAACATCGGCCGCTGAAGATTTATCTCATGGAACGCTACTGATTAAAATGGGTGCCCAGAGAATTAATATTATATGTGAACGGACAAGATTAAATTGGTCCAGGGACATGATCTGATTACATTGGATAAGACAGAGCAATTCATTTATTTTCTTCAAGAATAGATTACACGATTTGCGCCAGTTTTCTTCAGTGTTGACAGTGACGTAGACGCTAGCGAAAAAACGCCTTTAGCTCAGCGGCGCCATCTATAAAGACGTGGTCCACAAACATCAACACCCTCTACCGATCTGTCGTCCATGCTCAATCCATTCATTACCGTCCGCCATTTCGCGGAATTAAATAAACGTTGCAAAATCTTGTTTTCGCGAAACGAGTCGCGCGATGTCATCCGATTCCAAACGATCTGACGAATGATTTTCGAATTAGGCCTACAGTAATATTTCATATTTTCTACGTTTTCTTCACAATATTTTCGGTCATAGGGCCTACAGCAATAACTGATTTCGGAGTCCATATAATTCAAATGCGAAGGTATTTTTATTGTCGGTCATTAATGATCGTCAGTTATAATACACACGCGCGAGCAGCCACCCGAGAAACGCTGAAATATGTTTTGGTTAAACAAATTCAGTTTTTGATTTAAATTCCAACTTCAGTTTTCATTTTCAACTGTCTTCAATTTTGAAATTGAAATTCAGTTTCCAATTAAAATTCAGCTTTAAGTTTCCAATTTCAGTTACATTGGGCCTACGTCAGTTGCTATATTCAAATTTCAATTTCACCGGTGATTGCTACTCGAGGCTAATCGGCGACAAAAAGGGCAAAGCTTTTTGAAGCAGTCTCTTCTATGTCCAATAAAAAGAGGGGAACGAGGGTTCGGGTAAATTTGAACTGTGTATCTGACGTGTAATCAGATCCTAAACATAACATCATAAAATTACATCGGCCGTCGCTGAGTGTCGCTGCAGCTCGCCTTTCGTCTTACACGTTGAGGCGTTACGCTGGCTCTATTTGATCGATGGTCCATCAGGCCTTTGAAAGGCGGTAATTGGCACCACAGGCCATAAATCCATGCCCCATCCGCCCGGCAATGGGTTCACGTGTCGCTTCTTAGAAATATAGAATACATAATGGAAGACATCTATTTTAGTTTACATTGCGTCAATGTGTAGGCATACATATTCATTACATACACGCGCGTGCATATCGTGTTGCGAATATTGTGTGTAGCCTATAACTATATGGAATATGTAGGCCAATAGCCTATAACGAATAATATATATATATATATATATATATATATATATATATATATATATATATATATATAGGCTATATAAATATATATATATATATATTCACTGTATTTGAATCAACGTATGTATTTGTATATAGACTAAGTTCGTAAGTTGAACAACTTTGTTACACAGCGTAGTGTTTTTTTATACGGTGTCTCGGTACGTTCAGGTTTCGTCGATAGTTTTCTAATTCTACCGAAAGTAACGCTCTGTCTTTGCCCGTCTGCAGCCCTGTCTGTGTGTTTCTCTCCCTCTGTATGTCTCTGCAGTAAGGCAAAAGCGACGATCAGATGAAAGTGGGACCTAAAACCCAATTAGCCACGAAACGAGACATCGGTGTAGAGAAAAATACGACCGGCACTTACAAGATCCGTGGAGGGCAGCGAAGGATGTTGCAGTGGGGGTCAGGATCAGGGAGGGGATACAATTGTGAGGCAGGTCTAGAGGCGAAATTAAGTCGTGGAGAGCAGTTACAGAACGGAGTTGAAGGGACAGGACCGGCATAGGCGGACCAGGCGAGTGCCACAATTTAGGAGTGCCATTTAAGAAAATGTGTTTTGTTGTTTTCAATTATTTTTTCAATTATTTTTCAACGATTGCAGTATTTTGTGTGGGTTAAGTACAAAAAATGATTTTAATTAGGCGTGGTCGGGGGCGTCAAACTTTGCTTGGAGCGTCATTGAAGCTAAGGCCGACCCTGTGGAGGGCAACAGAGGGGTTAAAGCATTGCACTGAAATTTTCATACTCAAAATTTGACTTTCAGACCACAATTGCGCAAAAATTATGAATGCAAACAAATATACTTTTAACAAAACATGAATCCAATATTATTTACTATTTAATATTAATATATAAAAAAAATACTATAGAGGCCCTACATTTAATCAAACAAATGTAGGCCTATATAGTGCCTTTGTACTAAAACCAATACCCCCAGCTTAACGTTTAAATCGAAAAACTAGGGAGTTCGACCATTCCCAAGCGTGAGACAAATTTTGAAGTCGCAGTAACGGATGCCCATATCGGTCTATTCGAAGGAGAAGGGTGGATGCGTGGGCAGATATCTCCGGGGTCGAGGGGACAAGACCCCCACCTTTAGCAGTGGGGAACAGAGTTTACAGTTGTCCCCCACACATTTTGAAGAAAAACCAAAAAGGGCAAGAAACCTTTTTCGCACGCACGAAAAATTTTTTCACCTCTTTTTTGACCAGATCAGTTCAATTGTGTCGCGTCCCCCACCCCCACCTGTCAAACAAGATCGTCGCCCCTGGCTGGATGGGAAACAGAAGGGGGGAAAAAGAGGGCAGAGGAAGCAGATAAAAACACCTTCCGTCTTTTGTAGCGCCTGAATAACAACATCGTTATAGAGATTAGGATTGAAATAGCTAAACTGAAAGACGCACAAATATTTGACGTAAAAGTCCAACAACAGCACTCTCGCTAAAACCATTGCATTATAAATTCATATATAGAACGCTTTAAACGCACAAATAGTAATGTGCAATGTATCTATCTATATGCGTGGTAATGCGTGAATATGATATACAGGCCTATAAACATGTAGGCCCTATACAAGCAGTCGTTTCCGTATATATTATGCATTTATATAAAAAAAAGTATTGCTCCATCTACGTATATAACATAAATATAAGCATAGATGATAATTATGTAGGCGAGAATCAGGACGTAACATGTGCGCATACAAAAATAGATACATACAGCGTTAGAAATTGTCCGTCATTTACAGTTAAATCATGCCTCAACAGAGTTGCCAGAATTTTTTCCAGTAAAACTACGGGCGTCCCATTTTCTCATTCACGGGTGCCCACTATTTATGGCTAATCCGTGTTTTATTTAACGGGGACTTCACGTGTTTTTACGACGGATCTTAATTTATTTACGGTGAGTCCTCCATTTTAGCTCAGTTTTACGACGAACGCCCGATTATTAACAGCGGTGATTTATCCTCAAAATTAGGCTACTCTGATTAGCCTTGCTGTTAAGGTGAATGGCCTTACTTTCACGGCGAATGTCATGCTACTAAATGTGATTTTCCGGTTTTTAGTTGACGCAACTTAACAAATGGCTATTTAGGCCTACTTCTATTTTACGGTACGGTAAATTGTCTTCCTTAAACGAGGACTTGTGTTTCCTTGCCTTATTACTATGGCTTGTTAAACTATGATTCGCCTTAATTCTTGCGAAAGAACAGCGAAATAGAACCTACAAGTATGTGTATCTATATGGGTCGGGGGGGGGGTCCATAGAGTAGTGGTAACATCACTGGCGTGAAGTGCAGTAGGTAGCGGGATCGCCTCCCGCGACCCTCCCTGTCCACTCAGCCTATCATTCGCGAGATGGCGCGTTTGTGAAAATGAGATGTAGGATGTGATGGGCGCCTTGCAAGGCTGCCTTGTACCGTTAAATTCGACTCCTGTAATAACTTGTGATCATCCGTTCATACTGATTTGTAATCATACTGCGTAATTGTCAGTTTGAAGATATTAAACGAAGATTATTATTATTGTTATTATTATTATTATTATTATTATTATTATTATTATTATTATTATTATTATTATTATTATTATTATTATTATTATTATTATTATAATTTGCAGAATGCATGCGGTGGTTTAGGAAGTTATGAACTTACTATAGTAAATTATCACACGTTTATTTTCACTTGTGAGGCAGCAAATGTTTAATTAACTTGCAATTTTATTGTCGCTAATTCCATGGTTCTACGGGAACTGCGCTTCCGTGCGCTAGTAGGCTACGACTCTACCGTGAGAAACATTCATACAAACGACTGATTTACCCTAGACTTTAAAGAGAGCAATAAAAAGGAAATCACGCGATTAAACTTACTGATACCGCTATTTCAACCGTAAAAAGCGGTTCAATTGCTCGTAGCAGTTTTTACATTGTGCATGCACACACACACACACACACACACACACACACACACACACACACACACACACACACACACACACACACACACACACACACACACACACACACACACATGGGCGCCCGCAGCATAGGTCAAGGGGGGTCGCGTGACCCCCCCTGGAAATCATGATGTGACTGCCAAGAGAATCATGGATACTGAAAACCTTACTCTCTGAGTTTGAAAGCAACAGCAAGTGCTGGCTGTTGACGAAAACCCCAGAGTTTATGCACTATAGAATTAATAGAAATAACACAGTAGGCCTAATGGAACCTACCTAGAGCCGGCCAATGCCAGCCCTGACCTTAGGGTCAGCAAGCTAAGGCGACTGCCCAGAGAATCATGGATGCTGGAAACCGTGTACTCTCTCGGTCTGAAAGGTTAAACAGGTGTTGGCTGTTGAAAGATAGCTTGGGTTTCTCTCTGCATGGTTCAAAGGCGGAGGATAGTGAAACGCGAAATCATATCATCCTACAACACTAAGAGAGAGTGGTTGGACTTGGATATACATGTAAAGATAAGACACAGGACAAATAATTACTAAGACAGCTGTAATATTTATGGGCTTTCAGATTGGGAGGAGAAAGAGAGACTAGATCAGTTCATTTCGAGATCCCATCACTGTAGGCCCTATTCGAGAATACAGAGGATTGTAACAAAATTTTAAATTAATAAAATTGATAGTATCTAGTGGACCGCCATTAAAGTAATTTAAACTCATCTGTCGTTTTCAAACTCACCAGCTGGAAGATGTGATGGTAAGTGCAACTAAACTGTTGAGAGTCGAGACTGCGTTTATAAACAATTCGCCTAAATCTGAGCATCACAAAAATTGACCAACAGGATTAGAGATGGCCATATTCCTTTAAATTTTACTTTCTTCCACACAAAAAAATCCGTTTTGTTCGCAGGTTTTACTTGTAATCGCAATCGTAATCTCGCGATTACTCCAATGCCCACAAAAGCTATAGGTCGCGGGAACCAGATTATTCACAGGCGTTCAGTCAAATAAAATCTATAGGCAGGGGGTCAAAGTGCAATGGGGTCAGGCAGGCATGGCAGGCAGTCAGACGGCTACGGTGGACCGTGGATGGAGTTTAGAATTGAAGCGGTGAGGGAGGCAAGTGGAAGAGAAGGAACCAAGTTGAGATCTGTGAAAGAACAGTGTTTTATGTTTTGAGTGAAAGCCATGTGGAAAGATGACAAGAGGTAAGGTTTTGGTGAGTTCGTAGGAAGGATCTGATATTTGTCGTATTTCTGGTGAGAGTTTATTCAAGAGAAGCAGAACAGCTATGACTATAAAGCGATTTGCAAATTTTAGCGATGAGGTGACGAAAGGGCGAAATGTTATGGCGGATGAGGAGCGGGTTGAGCGGCGTAGTTGGACTGTGAATAACTGACGAAGACAGGAGGCACACCATACATCCGACACACCATACATCCGACCAGGGCCGGTTTAACCACTAGGCGAACTAGGCGGCCGCCTAGGGCGGCACAAATCTGGGGGCGGCAGAAAAGCTAGCCTGCATAAAGAAATATTTTTTTAAACATTGCCACCGTTTGCCACCATTTTCTTTATCAATAAATGAATTACACGAAAATAAGAAACGTCAACATTTCTGTGGCTAGTGGTGACAGGATTAAGCTTCTCGAAGCTCCAGTTGATAAAAAACATAATTTGCGAACCTCCATGCTGCAAGCAGGGACGTAACTAGCGTTGGGCTTGGGGGGGCTTAAGCCCCCCCAAACGAAGTTGAAGCCCCCCCAAACAAGTCAAGCCGTTGTATGCTTACGGCTAAAATTCGTATGAACACTGTATAAATGTTGCCATGTTCAAGGTTTAAGCCCCCCCAAACGAAAAATCCTAGTTACGTGCCTGGCTGCAAGAAAGACTAAGTCTTGTTAGACTAGTTATCAATTGAACATGATATTGATGGAGACTGATGGAACTCGTTTCTACATTTGCTAAAGATAAAGAAATTGAAATGACCTTATTAAGTTTGTATAGAGTATAGACTCATGGGCGTCCGCAGAGGGCGCGCTCCCTGGATTTTGCGCATATTTGCAGAGAAATTTTGATTTTTGGGTTTTTATGATTATTAGGCTACAACACGATTTTCAACGTGAGTAGTGTACCGACCGTTAAAATACGATATACGCTCTACAAGTTGGACCTATGTCTTTGTTTAGGCATATCTTTGAAAATTTAACGTATAGGCCTAGAGTTCTCTCTGGGTAATATGGAGATTCATATTGTAAACCCCGAGACTGTATTTATGCCTTCAACCGTGTCGGACTGTCGGCTAATTGGAATCGTATTCCCTTTACCACCGGCTCGTGTTGTTTTTAGCCGACCGCTGCGTAGTCAGAACGTTATATATATATATATATATATATATATATATATATATATATATGCATATATAGCCTATACACACAAATATATAATTATAATATGTAAATATAAATTGACACTGGCTGGAGCGACAGTTTCTGACTAAGTAATCAGCTTCTTCCCTTAGATGCCAGCTAATACACTTTCTGTCAGACTTTTTAAATATACCCCTTCGGAAACAGTCCTAAGCCTGGATGAAGGAGGAATGCGAATCTATTGATCACTGTTGTCACACGGTTCGTTAAACTGAAACTTCTACTAGGCCTACTACGCTTTGTAGCCCAGTGCTTGCCCAGTGACTGTTAACTAAACCTGCAGTATAGAAAGTATGCAGTACTGATAAAATTATAATGTAGAATAATATGGGTCGATTGGCTGCATTAACACGAACTTAGTAAAAGTTTAATTTGAACAACATATAATATTATATGCACCATAGAAGGCGGGTCAAAACATGGATTCGTTCAACGACAAGTGACGACCGTTTATCAGGTCTCTGTATTATGAGTGTACATCGAAAAAAAGTTTCGGACAACAAAGACGGATTCATAGATAGAGTAATAAATCAATTTGGACAAGAACCCAGACGATTGCAATTGTTTTTTGAAGAATAAGGTCAGATTTCAGTCGTATAAAATTTAATTGTCATAATAGTTTTCGACAATGAATGTCTATGAATTTTTTCGCATGTTGGAATCCGCGCCAGAGGATCGAGAGGGAGCCAGCGCAGAGGGAGCGAGCGTCGACGATGCAGCGATCGGTTGCTTTCGACACCCTATTTACTCCCTGTGACAACTAGGCCCTATTTAAAAGTTTGCCCACCCAGAAAAATTCCTGCGGACGCCCATGTATAGACTTAATCGTACGTAGGTAGGACTAGGACTTAGTACACGTATAGCCGTATAGGAGTTCCAAAGTGTTCAAACGACAATTATAATGCACTGTCTCATCTATATTAATAAAGCGAGAATTCTGTGTGTGTGTGTGTGTGTGTGTGTGTGTGTGTGTGTGTGTGTGTGTGTGTGTCTGTTTGACCGGGCTTAACTTCTACAATTTTGCATCTTTTCACTCGAAACCTTCACTACTGTGTCGGCCTCGGTTTCGGACACCCAGTGGAGGGGTTGGCGACCCCCGTTTTCACCGCTACCATGGTGAAAAACGGCCAAAACATCGCCCCAAGCGATAGGAAAATTACCGTACATTAGGCTTACTGCATTGGATGCAGTCCCTGCAGTGACATTAGGATTACTGCATTGGATGCATGCACATGTAACAAACATCGAAGATAAATTTATTGTTGGTAAGTCAATTTGGGGGTGGTGGTGGGGGTGGTGGTGGGCGTGGTGGGTGGGGGTGGTGGGTGGGGGTGGTGGGAGGTCGTGGGTGGGGGAGGGGGTGGGGTGGTGGGTGGGGGTGGTGGGTGGGGGTGGGGGGAGGGTGGTGGGAGGTCGTGGGTGGGGGAGGCGGGTGGGGGGAGGGGGGTGGTGGGTGGGGGGTGATGGGGGGTGGATGGTGGGGGTGGTGGGTGTGCAGGGATTGAAACTTATAACCCCGGGCAACGCCGGGTAATCCAGCTAGTTATTTAATATTTACGTTTTAAATTCCCATTTAACGTGCTGCAGCTAGACCATACAGCATAGGCTGCATAGCTTATGCAGTTTTCAGACTATAATAATTATGGATAACTTTTAAATTTAGAAATTATCAAGTGTCATATTTTTTTTAAATTTAGAAGTAATAGGCCTAACGATTCGTAGGTGATTATAATGAACCACGAATCGATTGTACTAAATTAAAGATGCAACATTCAGTTGCATTCCTGTGTGAAGGTTATATTAACTTAGTTAATTTAATATTAATTAGTTATCCCACTTAGTACGTGGGGGCGCAGTGCGACAGGTTCGCCTAGGGCGCCAAATACTCTGGCACCGGCCCTGCATCCGACCCCCAAATTTAGAAGAAACGCCAAAAAAGGTCATCACACGGGAAAAATTTGTTTACCTCTTTTTGAGCAGATCAGTTCAAAACTCGTTTTTGACCAGATGAGTTCAAAAGTGCCCCCCCCCCCATCTGTCAAACAAGATCGCCGCCAGTGCTCCTGGCCGTGACTGACCTCCCCTGCAAAAAATCCTGCGGGCGCCCATGCACACACACACACACACACACACACACACCCACGCACGCACGCACGCACGCACGCACGCACGCACGCACGCACGCACGCACACACACACACACACACACACAAACACACACGCACGCACGCACGCACGCACACACACACACACACACACACACACACACACACGCACGCACACACACACACACACACACACACGCACACACACACACACACACATTCCTACATATATACATAAATGACGCGATTAAGCCAATTGGTTAGAGCTCTCGGCCTGTAACGCGGAGGGTCCGGGTTCGAGCCTCGCCCGAGACAGTTGCTGTGTAGAGACATTGAGCAAGTGGTTCACTCACAACTGCTCGGCACCATCGATGTTTTGTTGTATGGTCGTGTGTGCACCTCTGAACTCTGAGAGGAGGGCAATATCAAATACAGTTGTATTATTGTATACATACATACATTCATACAGACATACATTCATGCATACATACATACATTCATACACGCATACATACATTCATACAGACATACATACATACATACATTCATGCATACATACATACATACATACATTCATACAGACATACATACATACATTCATATATACATACATTCATATATACATACATTCATGCATACATACATACATACATACATTCATACACACATGCATACATTCATACAGACACACATACATACATTCATATAGACACACATGCATTCACACACATACATGCATTCATACTTACACACACATTCATACACACGCACACACATGCCTATGCCTCTATTTAACAACCGCCAATTCTATTCGATCGTCGTCTTGTTTTATCGTCCAACCGGGACTACCTCTGACGAGTTTCCCTGAAGAGGAGCTATATAAATAAGCACTTACAATTACACTTTTAGCACAATATTCCCCATAATTGTTTAGATGCTTGATATATATATATGTATATATATATATATATATAATATATATAATATATATGTATATATAGGGCTTTGGAAGTATACTTTATTGTTAGGCTATTCACTAGCGTTCATTTATCTAATGCTGTATCGGATAAAAGCTGGGTCCTATATGCGGAGACGTCTGCTAAATTCGATCCATGCATCATCTCCTTTTATGTACCTGCAACCAATGAATCATCTCGACATTTATATAGCGCCCTGTTATTCTTGTATACTGCGCAAAATGTATGAACACTGGTTCTTCAATACAGTATACAGATATAATTTGTAAGTATACTTGTTTGTACACATGTGTTATTAGAACTATAAATAACTATGTTTATGCATGTATACACATAAATAGCAGGTCAGAGTTCAGACTATAATAGAACAGAGTGAAAAAGGTCCAGTGTCCCATAGGGAATCGTAGGGGAGGCTCCTTTTTTCTCCTTTTCGGTTTGTAAACGAGGAATGGGGAATGCTAAGGCCCTGGAAACTGTTACTGGACCGATTCAAGAAGCAGAAGAAGAGCAATCCTTCAGGATGCCTGAGAGACAGGCTCAGGCAGCCATAGGTATGAAGCGTTAGAAACTTCATTTTCTTAGCCTCGGCATATAAGAGCGAGTGGTCAGTTCTCTCCCTTACGCAGGGACGTAACTAGCGTTGGGCTTGGGGGGGCTTAAGCCCCCCCAAACGAAGTTGAAGCCCCCCCAAACAAGTCAAGCCGTTGTATGCTTACGGCTAAAATTCGTATGAACACTGTATAAATGTTGCCATGTTCAAGGTTTAAGCCCCCCCAAACGAAAAATCCTAGTTACGTGCCTGCCCTTACGGTCTAATCTTCCCACCGACAGTGGATGTCAGTGTATTCATTATAGCTGAGTTAGCTATAGAGGGCGCAAGCGAAGCAGTAACCTTGAAACAAATTTCTGCCCAAGCGGAATTTGAACCCCGACCTCCCGATTGACCGTCCAACACGCTAACCACTATAGACTATAGCGCACGACCGTTCTAAGCTGAAACCAGTGTCAAATGCATATGACGTGATGCCCCGCAGCCCGCAGAAGCGTGCTAAACATATGACGTAATGCCCCGCAGCCCGCAGAAGCGTGCTAAACCTTGTCAACAGTAAACATCGCAGGCCGTAAATATGTCTGTTGTACAATTAATTTCGAGTTGATTTATACCAAACTCGGCAACTCGCTCGCCGCTTGCAGCTTTGTGTCATTGAGCTACAATGGCTTTAGTAAATGCGCTAAACATGTCACAAAAGGTTTTGTTTTCGGCTATATCTTGTTATTCACGATATTTCAAATATGATTATTATTTATTACAGTGGTCATTCAAAAGCCTACCATTCAGATCTATAGGCACTATAGTCACTCTTAGAATCCTTCCCTTTAGTCAGATGAAACATGCAATGCAGGGACAAAATAAAAACTGATGTGCACGGGGCCCTAAGTGGTGGGGCCCGCCGCCCCTGAGCTGGCGCTCATAATAGTCCATGATATAGATCCGGCCCTGAGACCGACCACGTGGAATAACTTTCATCTGATTTGTGCGTTTTTTTTACCTATAGGGACTCTGCATACATTTTTCACAAGAATTTTTAACTGCTGTTTAGTGCCTCGGTTGGGCTGTGAGCGCCTCTGAGTCTTGGAGGAACACTATGCAACTGCTCTCATGAATGAATGAATGAATGAATGAATGTAAGGTTTTTGCCTTCGGGTGGCCTTGCATGGCTCACCTCAGTCCTGAAGTTCACCCCAGACATCGGCGATTTTTGCCTTTTATACGTATTCTCTCCTGGTTCCAGGAATTGATCCACGGGCGTTGCATGCAGGGCCTAGAGTGTATAGGCAAATGCATTACCAGTGTGCAGCCATGCGTGTATATTCCATGTAATTTCCCGATGTAATCTCTCATTGTTTACCTTCTGTCGATTTCTTTACGGTCCGCTTAACTCTGTCTATACTCATATTGTATTACGATCACACATGATATGCTACATATCATTATCTATAGTCACACATCACGCTGTACAGCCTTATATATATATATATATATATATATATATATAATTATATATAACATAAATCATAGACCCTATTTGAATCTAACAAGTATCCATACTATATATATATATGTGTATATGTATGTATATATATATGTGTATATATATGTATATATATATATACACACATCCATTATGGACAAAACTGTTGAGAAGAATGAGAGATGCGACGTTCCGCATGGCTTGCTGATGATGGTGTTGTCGCTGTTCTTGCGATTGATGATAACGTATGTGGCGTGCGCAGTGAGCCGTGATACCTTGCAAAACCTGTTGACCTGTGTCGAAAGAGCCTTGTCGAGGCATCGCGGCTCTCCGCTTTCGCCACCGTCCTTCCTTCCGTCCTTCCTTCCTTTCTTCGGGGAATTTCTGTAGCGCCATGCTAACATCGCCTTTCGCAATTTCTCATAAAATGAAGAACTGCAAACAGCGATCCGGTATGTGTTTCATGGTACTCTATGATGTATACACTGTGACATTTACAGATATTCAGTTTTTTGGCCCGGAATTAAACTCACCCACTCAACGGTCATCCGTCCATCCATCCATCCGTCTGTCCATCCATCCATCCATCCATCCGTCCATCCATCCACCAGTCCATCCATCAATCCGTCCGTCCATCCATCCATTTACCGTCTGTCCCTATATTTGTCTGGCAATGTTGACAACAGTGGTACAGCATAGACAACAAGTGCCTGCGTTCATGAGGCATTACGTCGGATGTTTGTATAGGGCCTATACATCGCTCATCTAGATCGATGCATGCTGGTTAGGCAGGGATGGCTAAGCTTGTGTAGCGTCTATAGACATAGCCAGGTAACTAAATAAGTAACCAACCAACCATCCGTCGAACCAACCCCATTCGACCAACCAGTAATACTAGCCACCTACCTTCCTGCTTATACCTAACTAGCTACCTACCAAAATAACGGTTAACCAACCTACCAGACAATCAACCTACCTGGTACACACATGCCTTCATACTTACCAAACAACCAACCTTCCTATCTACCTACCTATTTCCCAACCAACCAACTAAGAACTTATCGTATTTCTGGTGGAACATTGAGCAACAGACGAGTGCCTTCACAAGATTTCACTTCTGAGGTTCTTCCTCAAAGATGACCTTGACCTCGATCGCTGTGGCTATCGGCCTTTGTCGGGGGCGTGCCAGAACGCCGGCCCGGATACACGAGGGAAATTATCCTTCCCGTCAAACGGGGCGTCCGACACTTAAAGGGAGTTTTCCCGCACTTTGTCCACACGCACCTCGTCCCAACCCCCCCCCCACTCTCTCATCCCCTAAATCCTGCTTCATGTTGTGCACGCAGAGCGTCAGAGAGGTTCCCGAAAAAGCAGCTGCATAAATACATGGTGGCATGCTGAATTTGGGCGCTATATAAATGCTCTGTTTACCATTCACGATTTCAGTTTACAATTGTCGGCGTGTATAGCTACAACTGCGCTTGGTGCACGCCTTGGTGTTAGATTTGTCAATTAGGGGTCCGTATGGTGGCACGAAATTCGTGTGGGGTTTACTGTTGATGGCATGGTATTGTGATATAGGCCTAGACTGGTACCCTTTAGATATGACGTCCTTCTGGTTTCCCGGGAAGAATCGTATCGTGTTCTTTTGATCTGTACAATACAATACAGTGGGTGGTAGAGAATGTGGACCAATGTGGAAAAGTGTGTGAGTGACAGAGGACTGGAACCATGCGGAACATAGTGTGGGGTAGAGGACATGGAACCGTGTAGAACATTGTGGATGACAGAGGACGTGGAACTACGCGGTGCATGGACTTGCAAGTGTTCCAGACGATCTCTGTATTCAGATGCAACAACAGCCGTCACCAGTCGGCGCCACCAGCGGCAACGAATTGCGAGAGGACGATCTATGTTTCTCAAATGAGCCACCACTACCGTGTGCACAGGGAAAAGTACAGTCGCATCGGGCCGCATAAGAATACCGTTGCGCTCATATTCCACGCCATGTAGTGCTGATTTTGACTCTGCGCAACGTGCGTTGAAAAATGTCTTAAAACGCACTTGTCCGTGTAATTTAGATAGTGCTGCGTGCTGCGCTTTATAAAGTACTTAGAAGACAACAAATCGAGTAAACTTACATACTGACCCAGTTAGCTACATTGGTAAGTACATAGGCTGCGTCCCATACTCCTCTGCGCAAAAGAGCGCACGCATCGCGGTTCGCCTCCCGAAATTTACTTATTTCAGAGTTCAATCTCGGGCTAGTACGGTCCGTATACGGGGACATTAAATGGCGTGGCGCCTGTTCAAACGGTGGTGAAGGATGTCACCCGATCATTTCATTGAACAATGAGCACCGTCGAGGCCAAACGGTCGCTATATAAAAACGTGTACATTTACATTTATATATTTAGGGGTAATCGTAATCTCCGCGTATATATAGCGTTGAAGGACTTAAGTACTGTAGTCGCATGCACCATGTTATTCGAAGGCGTTGAATCAAAAGAAAAATCAGACAGGTTTGTCACGATTTACCACTTCGTGATTTCATTGTTAACGTCTTCATTCCAGATTGGAGCCCAGGTTCCAGGCCCGGCTCAAGACATTTGGCGGCCCTGGGCAAATTGGCGAAATCGGCGGCCCTATGCAAACCGGGCGGCGCTAAGCACAGAAAAAGTTGACCTTTTTTAGTCATTCACCTCTTTTTACGAAAAATAATTAACTTTTTTTTGAAAAAATGGAAAATTGGCGGCCCCTAAAAATCGGCGGCCCTGGGCGGCTGCCCACTTGCCCATATGGACGAACCGGGCCTGCCAGGTTCCTTGTTACACTATCTGGAACCTGATATTCGTGACGCAAGCGACGAGCCTTTTAGTCCGCATTCTTACTAAATCCAATGCGATTTTTATCTATCGACGCTGCACGCCAGCGGCCAACCCCAATTGTCGTTTTCAGACAAATCGTCTCTGATTCGAAGGCCAGTGACGTCCATTCATCCCGATCTGCACCCCTCCTCCACAATTCCCTTGCCCTCCACCTATTCTTCCCTCCTTCCACCTACATGTAGTTCCTTTAGCGAAAAGAGACCACCCTTATCTTCATCCAGTCGATTCAGCAAAGTATGTCCGTGAATTGGAAACGAGAAGTATATATCAGGTCTAACACAGACTCCGCACGTCAGAACTCTGACGTAATATATCGGCCGAAGTGACGTGTATAGGCGCTAAATATATAAGTCCATAAAGCGAATTAAAAGCGCGTCCGTCATTTCGCACCTAACGAGATTAGTCGTCACCGGTTATTTAGCGCTAGTTTAGACGGACGTTTCGTGTCGAGAGTCTTCTGTTGATTTATAGACTGCAGTGAATTGCTCGGCGAAAAGTAGGCGACAGGCTTTCGGAAACGAACAACATCCTTACGTCAATCATTTGCATCAACCCGGTTGTTAACAACGTCTTGTGATTGACATAGAGTCATAGACCATAGGCTCCTCCATACTCAACGCTACAAATAGAGCTAATTTAATGGAGACGATTGAACGGCTGATGATTTTATGGGTTGAAATGGAATCGTTAAATTGTGTATAACTGAAACTTTGTAAGTCTTGTACTGTTCGACGGCATTTCATACATGCAGGGCCGAAAAATAATGTGTTTACTGACAGAAAGTGTACCGCTGACATTGTCGTGTGTGCAGCTGATTTCTCTGGAGTGCGCAGTGTTTATGAATTTCTGACAGATTGGTTCAAGCCAACTAAACATAGGCCTATATATGCATTCATTCTAATACCTGAAGTTTTAGGCCTAAGCTCACCAGTACAAGTACAGTTTGACAGTTTGAGGAAGACTGTGCAGTTGATACTTCTGTGTATTTTAGAGTTTAGACACTGATTGTATGTCTGTTAGTGTGGCGATGTAAGGTCAGCACTGACGGCCCTCGACCGCTGATGCCTTACATTACCACAATTAACAGACAACTATAGATACTTTCGTTTGTAACTTCCGTATGGCAACGTTTCGTGTCGTGACACGAAGTAGCCTCCTCGTTTGGTGGTGCTAAATATCTCACCGACTGAAGAATGTTGGCTATGGGTTAGAATGGAAGTCTAATCGTATTCGTATCTGATGTAGTTTTCAATTTCAGCGACATCTTGAGGCTTCTAGGTCGATCTTACCTTTCCTTTCCGATGGAACTTTGGATTATTTGGTTATCAACGGTTAAACGAAACCTTATGGCATCGATAGCCGTTGAGGTGGATTGGGAACATTGTTTTGAATATATAGGCCTATAGCAAGTAGTTTAAGTTTAACGACACTGTGTGATAACAAAGATCATTAGTGTCGCCCTCCTCCTTTATCCAGGCTTGGGACTGGCACTGCCAGAGTACTAGCAGTGGCGGAGTTCTTTTGACTATAGTTCTTTTGACTATAGTTCTCACCGTTCATAAATCATAATGTTATTATTATGGCATAAAATACAGCTCGGAAATTAACCATATAGGCCTATGGACCTGCGATTTGGCTCCAGTAGCTTAGCGACATCTGACGGTATCAGAGATAAACATTTGATGTCGTTTACGGAAACACTGTGTGCAGTGCTGAAGCACCGTTCCAGTTGATCGATTGGTTTGCAGTCAGTGCGGGATTTAGGCATAAGCTAAAAAAGCTACAGCTTAGGGCCTCACAATCCGCAGAGGTCGCAGAAAAAATCAGAATTTATGTTGGGGGCTTTAAAATTGTTTATTTGTACTGTAGAGATTATGTAGAACCTTTTAAAACGGCTTGTGTAGTAAATTCCATCTATCCTGAGTTGGCGCCAACTATACGCAGAGCGGGTATAAAATGTGTTGAGTGCATGGTAACATTCTTTGCGACACTGAACTGTTGCGATAGAACGTGGCACCCGTTCCGGCTATTAAATAATTATACTATAGGCATATATGTTTTCAAGTTTTGTGAGACCTTGTGATGTAATTTTTTAACAAGGGGCCTCCAATTAAGCGTTATATATCTTAGGGTCTCACCAAGTCTAAATCCGGCAGTGCTTGCGGTAAAGCGATTGTTTTTAGTGTTTATAACGACGTCTCATGCATGGGTGCCACCGTGCCACGGCCGTTGACATCGACTCTACCTTGTGTCCTTGTCTTACATTATCCCGCATGGTTAAACCAGTTGCGAGTGATAATTATTATAAGCATCTTTGGAAAGCGATTCGAAGTGTCTATAGAGTCAATGATCATGGTATCAAAGTTTAACAACGCCGTTGAGTCAACCTTGACTTGCTGGCAATTTCAGCACAGAGGCCTATGCAGACAGGATTATTTAGCAGGTATGAAAAATAGCATTTAAAAGGGAGCTGTATACGGTTCGCCCCAAACCTTTCCATTTTCCAGTAGCTTCACAGAGAATTAAGTTGTAAACGTCGCAATGAATTTATTGTTTCGTATAGGGGCCTATGCATGTTAGCATGTTAATAATATACAGAGTGTTATTTTTACAGTAACATTTCAATAGTAGGATTTCAAATCACTTTAAATGACATTTCAAATGACTTATTGCACATGTGATAGAAATTTTGTTTGCTTTTGTTATAATGTTTCAGATGGCATAAAAACCAAAGATTTTAAAAAGGGAACCTTTCCAGAAATGCAAACGGCCCGTGTATACGGCCTATTTATATACTCAAAGTGAACGGTCTATATACATTATAGTATATATAAATATATTATATTTATATATTATATATATTATATGTATGCTCTTGGACACATGTATCGTCTTTCGAAACTCGTACATAATTCATTAGATAATAATCAGAAAAATCTGGGACAGTGGATAATATAAGAAAACAGCTCAATAGGAAAATATCTCAGAGACTGAGATAATTAAACTGATGATGAATACAGGAACATTTTTTAAAAGTCGACTATTATAATGAAAAACAAATCAAAGAGACGATTAATTAATTAATTAAGTAGGTAGTGCGTGGACTCTCTTTCTATTGCGCCCACTTGCTACTCATGGCTTCACACAGAGAAGTCTGATCGATGCTTTTGGAATCTCTTTGACAGCAGACAATAAGTCTTTCTCTGCAGGCAGCAACCAGCCTCTGAAGCCGAGTAATAATCGAGTCCGCATCTTTCCATCGCATGTTCTGGCGCTAAATAATCTCCGACGTCATACGAACCAGAACTGGGGCACATTTATATTGCGCAGAAATAAAGCCCATTACAGCATCCAAAAGACCCACACCATATCTAAATTAATCCAACTGACTTATATATGTATATAATGTATATCTTGCATTGTGTCATTATATACATATACAGGATGCAGGATAATATATGCACATACATGATCCATATCACATAATATATACATATTTGATTGAAATATTTAATACATACATAGTTACATACATGTATACATCACATAAATAATAAACCCCCTACATAATATAATCTTGTATATATCACACATAAGGAAACATACATCATTCAATTGTTTACGATGCTACTGCATCTCATAAATTCATATATCTACCTTATATTGCATGACAAATATATCTTGTTTTAGCCTGTACAAACGCATCCACACACACACACACATACACACACACACATACACAGACACACACAACCACACGCACGCACATACACACAACCACACGCACACATACACACACACGCACACATACAAACACACACAGCCCCCCCACACACACACATACGCACACACACACACGCACACACACATGCACACACCTACACATACACACACACGAACACACACAAACACGCACACACACACACACACACACGCGCACCTACCCACACACAATCACACACACACACACACACACCCACGCACCTACCCACACACACACATACACACACACGCACACATACAAACACACACACACACACGCACACACACACACAAACACACACACACGCACACATACACACACGCACACATACAAACACTCACACACACACGCACACGCAAACACACACACAAACACACACACGCACACACACACACACACGCACACACGCACACACCCACGCACCTACCCACACACAATCACACACACCCACACACACACACACACACACACACACACACACACACACACACACACATACACACACACTATATTTAGTTCTACTGCACTTCGTGTGGACACACGCGCCCATATAATATATATATATATGTATATATATATTTGTGTATATATATATTTGTGTGTATCTATGCGTGACTGTGTATGACAATTGATGCGCTGCATAATTCGTCATTACTGCAGTGACAGGGCAACAACCTCTGCAGCCATAAGAATCGGACGAAACGATATACTATATACTCGCATCCATCATCCATCCATTGCTCACGAGTCGTAGTGTATACACTCACCGCCCCCACATACATAACAACCAACAGATGGATACATCTATAGGCGTTTATATAGCGCCGTGGGTTTATAGAGGCCAAACACACACGCACACATACATTACTATTGTGTTTATTTCATCCGTCACCATATTTTATTACAGAGCCATAAATATTTTGCTGTCCACACAAATATATCCATATACACCATACACACATTCTTCCTCCATTACAGTTGTGGATACACCATACACAAGCAAGAAGGTGCTTTGGATATATATATATATATATATATATATATATATATATATATATAAGGCCTTTATGTGTTTAGAATATATACAAGTATGAAGCTTCTGGGCCATATAGGATGCTCCATATATATATATATATATATATATATATATATATATATATCCATATATATATATCCATATATATATATCCATATATATATATCCATATATATATATCCATATATATATCCATATATATATCCATATATATATCCATATATATATCCATATATATATATGGACCCATACTTATTTGTCATATATATATATATATATTACATATGTGTATTACGTGTGCTCTGCGTGTAATTACAATTGGCTCTTCTGCATTCAGGTCCTTCTTCGGATGGAATCGATTCTTCACAGAAGCAATTCGCCTACTTCGTCGCCGTCATCGTCTTCCGAGTGTACTTCTTTTTCTTTTTCTTCTTCTTCCCCCTCCTTCTCCTCCACCAATTCCTCCTCCTCCTCCTCCTCCTCCTCCTCCTCGTCTTCTTCTTCGTCACCCGCCTCTTCTTATTCTTGTTCTGCCTGTTCTTGTTATTGTTCTGCCTGTTCTCGTTCTTGTTCTGTCTGTTCTTGTTATTGTTCTTCTGCCTGTTCTTCTTCTTCCGCCACCTCATGTTCTTTTTTTACTGTTCTTCTTCTTCTTCTTTTTCCTTCACCTCCTTCTCCTCTGATAGTTTTATGATGAAAATCTTCAGTAGTGCTACTTCATAGATCATACTCTGTTTCAAAACCCAATTCTGTTTGTCATACGCCTTCTAAGTCTCTCCCCACACCAACCTTTCATCCGTCCGTCCATCTAACTTTCTCTGCATCTCTTCATCCATCCATCCGTCCGTCTGTCCGTCCGTCCGTCCGTCCGTCCGTCCGTCCGTCCGTCTCTTGTAGATGTTATTCCGAAAGAGAGAGATAGGAGGCGATGTATGTGACGAATTAGTGGTAAATAGCGACATCTGCAGTCAACCGTTAGAAGTCCGAATAGGCTCCTCCTCGTCCTCCTCCTCCTCTTCTTCCTCCTCCTCCTCCTCTTCATCCTACCTTTCCTCCTCCTCCTTCTCCTCCTCTTCATCCTACCTTTCCTCCTCCTCCTCCTCCTCCTCCTACTCCTCCTCCTCCTTCTCCTCCTCTTCATCCTACCCTTCCTCCTCCTCCTCCTCCTCCTCCTTCTCCTATTCATCGGTAGCTACCCTTCCTCCTCCTCCTCCTCCTCCTCCTCCTCCTCCGTCGCCTCCTGCTTCTTTGCTTCACGTATACACAACAGTCAAACGCTACGCGAAGTCACGCAATTCCCATCCACGTTAACCATTGCTTCTTCCTCTCCTTCCCCTCAATTCCTTCCCATCCCTCTAATTCCCTCCTCCTTCCCCTTCCCTCATTTCCTTCCTCTCGCCATTGCGTCCGCTTCCAACTTCTCCAAGTCTCGTCACTTTTCGTTTCTTACACAATCCCGCTTGTTTTTCCGATTTCATGGTGAACGTCATTATCATCATCACCACCACCATTACCTAATCATGAACATCATGGAATGACTTCACAGGAAACAACAACCTTCTCGTCGTCGGCATCATCACGACAACTGTTACAGTCGTCATGATAAAAAAAATCATCATCATCATCAGCGTCATCATCATTGTCGTCATCATCATTGTCGTCATCATCATCATCGTTGTCGTCGTCGTCATCACCTTTGTCAGTGTCTGAAAAAGCAACCGTGCAATCTTCCACCATCTCCCACCCATTAATCCACTTTCGTCTTGACACGTCCTGATCACGTCCGTTGAAAGAGGAGGAGGAGGAGGAGGAGGAGGATAAGGAAGATGGTGAAGACTAGGAGGAAGACGAGGAGAAGAAGGAGGAGTAGGACAAGAACGACGACGAGGAGAAGAAGGAGAAAGAGAAGGGACGAGGAAGCAGAAAGAGGAGAAGAGGAAGAACAAGAATGAGGAAGACAAGGAGGAGGAGGAGATGAAGGAGGAATAGGAGGACGAGGAGGAGAAGAAGAAAGAGGAAGAAAAAGAAGTAGGAGGACAAGGAAGAGGAGGAGCAGGATCTTGAAAGGAAGCCCGCAATAGTAGCAGTATCAGTACCGGCCTTATAAGATTTCGGACCCTGTGCAGAGTATACTGTACGGGCCACATGACACAAGTCAAATTGTTTTCATCGCTAATCATTTTATTTTAGTAGATTGTTAACAAGTACAACATGTCAAATTTAACAATACACGAGAATTCTGGGATATAGAGGAAGTTGACTTTTATTTTATTGACAAAAGAGAAGATTTAATCAAAACCATAATATTCTTATTAGGGTGTCTTGCTGATGTTAATTTTCTGCGATATTTTCTGCGATATTTTCGTGCACAATCCCGCTAGTTTTTCCGATTTCATCGTCAGCGTCATCGTCACCACCACCACCCCCCCCCCCCTAAGTTGTGGGTCCTGTGCGACCGCACGGTTTGCAAACCCCTAAGGCCGGCGCTGTATGTATGGCTTACATATCGGCAATGCAGGACCGTTGACATCAATCACAGGCCTACCTTAAACCTAGCATTTAGGGGCTATCCATATATTACGTACGCAAAAATCCGGGAAAATTGAACCCCTCCCCTCCCTGTTCGCACGCGTACTTTTTTTCTACCCCCCCCCCCACCTGCGTACGTACAGTTGACGCACCCACCCACCCTAAAAGACAAGCTGCAGAATGTGTCAGTTACACAGGTTCAGGCAGCAACTGTCTGCACTTTAGGTCAGATTGAAGGATGAGTAATCCATGAACTCACTGTTGAGTTGTGCGATAGTTTAATAGCGTTCAGAGGTAAGGTGGCATACAAGTGACACCTCGCCCACAGTCGTACTTCCTCTGATAGTACCAGATAGCTGGAAGGACTGAACTCTAGCTGACTTGAATGAAGGCCAATCAATTTGCGTACGTACATTTATCAGTAGACCCCCATCATTCGGAAGCGTACGCAAAACATGCATTTCGGTTACCCCTCCCCTCCATGCGTACGTAATATATGGATGGCCCCTTACAATAAGAATGAGTACAATCTTTTAAATATTCTTCTTATTAGTTCTTCTTACATAGCTATTAATCGCTTTCGACCACGTTTTGATATAAACGATTATTGGTTAGTTTACTGCCACAGCGAGGTTGATTAGCATCGCCATCGTCTTTGTCATGGATAGGCTACCAACGACTAGTAGGTTCTAGTGTTTAACATCTTGCGGTTGCCAGAGCCGTTAATGTCTACCATGCTTTACCCCTTTATCTAGAAATTTAGATAGTCGATATTAACGAATGGTTGGTTTCTGCTGTTTTACGACGCTGTGTCACAACAAAGCTCGCTAGCGTCGCCCTCCTCCTTTATCCAGGCTGGAGACTGGCACTATCAGAGTACGGGCAGTTGCGGAGTTTAGATTAACGATTGTACTAGTTTTTAGTGTTTAACGACATCTTTTGTCTTTAACGTCGACCTTACCTTTTCTGGCTTTATATTCCATGTATTAGACACTTTAGACTTAAATAAGGCGGATATATATATATATATATATATATATATATATATATATATATATAGCACCGATAAAAGGGATTTAAAGGTGTGTAAAGTACGCTTAGCATTATCTACTGCCTATAGCGACATCTTGCGGCTGGTAGGGCCGTTGGAGTCGACCTTATCTGACCTCATCGTTGTTTAATAATAGGAACCAGAGAAAACACAGGAAGATAGACGTCACGCGATATGTGACGAATTTACAATAACAGCAAAATGAAACAAGAGTCATTTTTAAGTCTTGATCATACATGTGTATGTACGCAATTACACATATCCCCTGGTTGCGTGATAGTGTAGTGGTTAGAGTGTTTGATTGCAGTGGCGGCGATCTTGTTTGAGAGGTGGGGGGGGGACATTTTGCAACTGATCTGGTCAAAAAAGAGTTTTGAACTGATCTGGTCAAAAAAAGGTCAAAAATATTTTTCGCGCTCACAAATTTATTAACCTCAGCACTACAAAATTTGATGACCTTTTTTTGGTGTTTCTTCAAAATTTGGGGGGTCCGATGTATGGCGTGTTCCCCCACTCTTAAAGGTGGGGGTCTTGTCCTCCTCGAACCCCACGGGATCGCCGCCCATGTTTGATTGTCAATCGAGAGGCAGGCGTTTCAAATCCCCGTCACGGCAGAATTTTGTGTTTAGATTTCGGCTCCACCTGCACCACTTAGTCAGCTCAATTACAGGCCCGGTTCGTCCATATGGGCAACTGGGCAGCCGCCCAGGGTCGCCGATTTTTAGGGGCCGCCAATTTTCCATTTAAAAAAAATTTAATTATTATTATTCATAACACTAAAACAAAGGTCATCAACTTTTTTGTGCTTAGGGCCGCCGATTTGCCGATTTGCCCAGGGCCGCCAAATGTCTTGAGCCGGGCCTGCTCAATTATAATGAGTACACTGACCTATATTGTCGGTGGGAAGCTCGGATGGCGAGGGAGAGGACTGGTCACTCGTCCACATATGCCGAGGCTAAGAAAGTGATGTTGCTAACGCATTATACCATGATCGACTTTCGGGGTTAGCTTTAGAAACGGCTCTTCTTTTTATTTTTATCTTCTTCTTCTTCTTCTTCTTCTTCTTCTTCTTCTTCTTCTTCTTCTTCTTCTTCTTCTTCTTCTTCTTCTTCTTCTTCTTCTTCTTCTTCTTCTTCTTCTTCTTCTTCTTCTTCTTCTTCTTCTTCTTCTTCTTCTTCTTCTTCTTCTTCTTCTTCTTCTCTTCTTCTTCTTCTTCTTCTTCTTCTTCTTCTTCTTCTTCTTCTTCTTCTTCTTCTTCTTCTTCTCTTCTTCTTCTTCTTCTTCTTCTTCTTCTTCTTCTTCTTCTTCTTCTTCTTCTTCTTCTTCTTCTTCTTCTTCTTCTTCTTCTTCTTCTTCTTCTTCTTCTTCTTCTTCTTCTTCTTCTTCTTCTTCTTCTTCTTCTTCTTCTTCTTCTTCTTCTTCTTCTTCTTCTTCTTCTTCTTCTTCTTCTTCTTCTTCTTCTTCTTCTTCTTCTTCTTCCTCTTCTTCTTCTTCCTACTCCTCCTTCTCCTTGTTCTTCTTCTTCTTCTTCTTCTTCTTCCTCTTCTTGTTCTTCCTACTCCTCCTTCTCCTTGTTCTTCCTACTCCTCCTTCTCCTTCTTCTTCCTCTTCTTCCCTTTCCTCTTCTTGTTCTTCCTACTCCTCCTTCTCCTTGTTCTTCCTACTCCTCCTTCTCCTTCTTCTTCCTCTTCTGCCCTTTCCTCTTCGTCTTCCTCTTACTTTTCTTCTTATTATTCTTCTTCCTCTTCTGCATATCCAATTCTTCATCATCATCATCATATATATATATATATATATATATATATATATATATATATATATGTATATATATGTATATATATATGTATATATATATGTATATATATATATATATATATATATATATATATATATATATATATATATATATATATATATATATATATATTATATATATGACGATGATGATGACGAGGGGCTTATGTGTTGAGCAGTTCTTTATAAATAAAAGACAGACGATAGCTGTGTGGCTGCATTTCCATATTTTTTCTATAAATGAAGATGTGGCAACAATAAGGCATATATAGGCCCTATATATATATATATATATATATATATATATATATATATATATATATATATATATATATATATATATATATATATATATATATATATATATATACCTAATATCTGCTATCGTCTTTCAGCCAGAGTGCTCATTCGGATTTTCCACCCGGAGTGATTATGACATCTCGGTTGATAAATAAATTATATGAAATAAGCCTATACGTCTTTGTGCATATAATTATTTGTATGTATCTACATACATGTATACGCGCGCGCGCTTGGTGTTCTTATTATTATGCTTTTATTTAGCGCGCCACTATCTTACGACCAAGCGTCAATCGATGGCGCTGAGCTATTGTGAATGAAGAGCTTGCTCAGGAGTTCGTAATCATGCAAAGTAACCGGCAACCCGTGTGCTTGTATACTATGTGCGTGTGTAAGAATAATGTGTATGCACGTGCTTATATCCAGGGTGGGAATTGTTTGACGTTGGGGTTTAACCCCCTAGTCTTTCTTAAGACCCCCACAATTAAGTCTTCATTGCACACCCCAGGGGGTCGTTTCCAACCCCCTCAGTTGCGCTAGTGTGATTTAGCATTATTTGACTCTGAGTCTCTGACAAAGAGAAGAAATTTCATGGTGTATCATGTAGGCAGTTTTGAATTTTCTCAACAAAGGAATTGATTTTGATTTCGAGTCTGACTTGCAAAACTGCTGGCGTTGAAATCAGCTGCTTTCGAATTTTGTTGACATCAGTTTGCAAAATACGGATGAAATATTAAACCGCAGTCTTTTTTCTACATTTACCACACTGCATATATCACCAATGCTGCCTGCTGAAGTGGCCCCATCTGCATAACTGTTGGGTGTAAATCTCCTAAATATCTCAGCGCCACACCAATCCTACGTCACGTAGACTCTTCCCACCCACCCTAGCTTCAAATCCGACAGCCGCCATTGAAATATAGGAAGTCCCTTTCTTTGCTTAAACACAGAATGAATAGGGTTGTCGAAGAAATATTAGTGGCGCACCTGCCTGCCTGTGGTTACATCCATACAAAGTGGGTGTCGTAAATTGTTCTTTGCTGGTTCGGATTCCAATTCATCAGCTGACTTCCGTTTAAAGCCGTTTATGCTTCTGACGTTTAGCTTCCGTTTATATACCCAGAGCGCATGCGCCGGACCGATTTAGATTTCCGGCGCTAAGAGCCGTCTTTGCTCATCTGTGTATGTCTTGATGGTTTATGAGTCTGCCCTCCATCTCTCTGTCTGTCTGACCGTCTGCTTGTATACGTCTGATTACCTGTCCGTATGTCTGCCTTTATGTCTGCATGCATGATTACGCTTGTGTGTTCTTTCTGCTTGACTGAGTTTGCTGTCATCTAAATCTATTAAAGGCGGATTGATTTATATTACGTTTCTGTTGCTTCTTTCTATGCCTCCCTATGGCTGCGTGTATGGGTCTGTCTGTCTCTGTCTGTCTCTGTATGTCTGTGTGTCTCTGTGTGTCTCTGTCTGTGTGTCTCTGTCTGTGTGTCTCTGTCTGTGTGTCTCTGTCTGTCTGTCTGTCTGTCTGTCTGTCTGTCTGTCTGTCTGTCTGTCTGTCTGTCTGTCTGTCTGTCTGTCTGTCTGTCTGTCTGTCTGTCTGTCTGTCTGTCGCCAGTGATGTAGTACTCGAGTCCGGCCAAGGACTCGAGTCCGACTCGAGACCGATTTTCTGCGGACTCGGACTTGGACTGTCACGACTCGGACTTGGACTCGGACTCGAACCCATGACTCGAATTTGACTCGCTGACTCGTTTTCCGAGTCACAATTTCTGGGCAGAACAGGCAACTGTATTACCATGTCACGGCCAAGACCACCCCCTCATGGGAGAACTGACCTGAATACCCGGCCGACCGTCGTTACAGGCATCAGCCAGAACAGGTGAAACTATTCCGTTTGAAGTGAAGACGAGTAAACATCATGAATAGGCTGTGGTATAAGACAGAGGGTCTCTATTTGGCCTGGTATAGGAAAATATAGGCCTATAGGTTGCGGCGCCAACCAGTTCCTACCAGCAGACAATAGAAACTAATGAAGTGAAGACGAGTATCATAAATAGACTGGGGTATAATACAGAGGGTCTGTTATCGGCGTGGACGGGCACATTTATAGAGGCGAACACCGTGAAGAGCATGATATTGAACCGAATACTAGGGACTGTCGATTTGTAAATATATCTTCAATCATAATGCTAAACTGTGCATGGAGTTATTAATTTATCGCTTCGAATTAGAAGAAACCTTCGTATCGCCCTTTCCAGTGTAGAGAAGGAGAGAGGACGTGACATGACACGGCTGCACTTGTGGCATTTAGGCCTACAGTTCTAGCTGTTCCTACCTACTGAACTTGTGTTTAGCAGTGGAAGAATTTTCGTGTGTCCTAATGTCGTGTCAGATTATCAAACAGAACTTTATTTAATTTAGTGTTTTAACTGTGAAATTTTTGTAAATTACATTAACAAAATTTTCTGCATAGGGCCTAAATATTTCTGTTATTTTTCTATGCATTGAATTGCGTGGTTCAGTTTATTTTGATGTGGATGGACTTGGACTCGGACTCGGACTTGGACTCGATCTCTAGTGACTCGGACTCGGACTCGAGCACCTCAGGACTCGGACTCGACTCGGACTCGGCTTAGATGGACTCGGACTTGACTCGGACTCGGCTTAGGTGGACTGGACTACATCACTGTCTGTCGCTGTCTGTCTGTGTGTCTCTGTCTGTCTGTCTGTCTCTGTCTGTCTGTCTGTCTCTGTCTGTCTGTCTGTGTGTCTCTGTCTGTCTGTCTGTCTGTGTCTGTCTGTGTGTCTCTATCTGTCTGTCTGTGTCTGTCTGTGTCTGTCTGTGTCTGTCTGTCTGTCTGTGTCTGTCTGTCTGTGTGTCTGTGTCTGTCTGTCTGTGTGTCTGTCTGTGTGTCTGTCTGTGTGTCTGTCTATGTGTCTGTCTGTGTGTCTGTCTGTGTGTATGTCTGTGTGTCTGTCTGTCTGTCTGTCTGTCTGTCTGTCTGTCTGTCTGTCTGTCTGTCTGTCTGTCTGTCTGTCTGTCTGTCTGTCTGTCTGTCTGTCTGTTGTGTCTGTTGTCTATCATAGCCTTGATCACCGTCACCATCATTACGACAATGACGACCAATGTGACCATGCATTACCATATATCGCTATCATTATAACTCGATCAACCATCCATAACACTACCACCCCAATTACCCAGCTCTCTCTCCATCTGCTTCTCCTCATCTTCATCAACCACCTCACCATCACTTCCACTATACGACCACCGCAATCGCCAACACCACCGAAAATGCCAATATCACCATCACAGTATGCACTAGCTGCAACAGAACCAATAACAACTAACAATCCCTTACCACCACCACTGCCATACTCAGTCTCCACTAACACCACCACCACCACCACCACCACCTCCACCACAACCATCACCACCACCAGCACCATAACCACCACAACCATCTCCACTACCACCACCACAACCACCACCACCATCACCACAACAACCATCAACACCACAACCACCACCACAACCACCACCACCACAACCACCACCACCACAACCTCCACCACCACGGTTACAACAACCACCACCACAACCACCGCTGTCTTTCCAAGAAGTTAATTTAGAAACCATATAAGGAAAAAATCAGCAGCGCGTGCGCTCGCACACATCCCCACGCATGTATGTGTGTGTGTGTGTATATATATATATATATATATATATATATATATATACGCACAAATATTGTATTGTATTGTATTGTATTTGGATATTTATAAAGCGCTTCTAGCGGGAGGGCCATTCAGAAGCGCTCCCAGTGCGAGAGACCCCGAGAGAAACTTAAAAGAGGAAGAGACGTTACCTGAGAGAATAGAAGAACGAACGTACGGAGGAAGCTCATTCCAAAGAGCAGGGCCAATGGAGGCAAAAGACCTAGATTGAGCCAGAGAAGTCCTGACACGGGGAACGAGGAGGTCCAAGCGGTCAGATGAACGAAGAGGACGAAGAGAAGCATATATATATATATATATATATATATATATATATATATATATATATATATATATATATATATATATATATATATATATATATATATATATATATATATATATATATATATATATATATATATATAATGGATATAATATTATGTATTGATGTTATCTTATGAGCTGGTCGTGATAATATAGAAATTGTGCACTGCAGTCGACAGCGGGTTCCGGATCATATGGCCGACGGTTGACGTGTCGAAGACCTAAGAGGCTTAATCCATGCATGCACAGCCTCTCACTTCCTGGCTCCATCTATCCATATTACATATATATATATATATATATATATATATATATATATATATATATACAAGTTCTCGTGTACATATATAGTTTTTGTAAATATATGGACGCATGTATATAATGTATACGTATTACTACGTGTAAGCTTATATGTGCATTAAAAAAACACATATTATGTGTTTGTACTTGTATACAATATGCAAGTGTCTAATTTGGCCTAGGGGCAAATATATATATATATATATATATATATGTATATATATATGATCACTCGATGGTTTATTTACGGGCTCGTCATGCATGTTATATATATCGTTACTGAGAGAAGCACCTCAGTTTATATATATATATATATATATATATATATATATATATATATATATATATATATACAGGCCCAGTGTATATAATATTTACATATATACATGTTACATATATATAGACTATGTGTGTTCATATATATAGGTCGTCAATACATACGGAGTTTGTGTGAGGTGTTATATGCGTTGTCTTGGTCTTGTGTGACTGCAGGGGCTTCGTATACGTCCTCATGACGTCCAACTGAGATTAGTAAATCCTATTTGCCATGATAAATGCCACTGACTGATGACTGCTGCTGATGCTGACAATAAAATGATGATGACGACCACTGGCGTAAACTTGTCCAAAATATTGGGGAGCATGGGGTCTGGATCAGTGGTGCAAAAAAACCAAGTCTTTTCATGATGAACAGTTGTTTTTTGTTTTTCTTCGTTTTTTATGGTTTTTGTTGTTTTGGTTTGTCTTTAAAATTTTCGGATTTCGAATAATAAAAATCATGGAAAATGGCACGGAGAAGAGCTCCAACTCAGTTTAATTCAGTTGCGATTTCCGAAAATTAAAAATCATTAAATCAATGTTATTAAAATAACTTCTACAAAAGTAATAAATTTGTTTAAACAAAGAAAAAAAATTTTGTGGTTTTCTTTTTTGTTGTTGTTTAAAACCAAAATTTGAAAAAAAACTTCTTTCACCTCTGGTCCGGTTAATGAAATGGGGAGTTTTGATTACACGTAAATTTCTTTCATATTGAAGATAAAAATAAATCTTTGTTTTCATTATGAATTTCTGATGGTATTTCAGTTCTGTCTCTGCTTTTCTGTTTCTGAAGAAATGTGTCTATATTGAAACCATAGGCGTAGCTACTCTGAGGCATGGGCGCCCGCAGCATAGGTCAAGGGGGGTCGCGTGACCCCCCCTGGAAATCATGATGTGACTGCCAAGAGAATCATGGATACAGAAAACCTTACTCTCTGAGTTTGAAAGCAACAGCAAGTGCTGGTTGTTGACGAGAACCCCAGAGTTTATGCACTATAGAATTAATAGAGAGAGTGGTTGGACTTGGATATAAAGATAAGACACAGGACAAATAATTACTAAGACAGCTAGAATATATATATATATATATATATATATATATATATATTATCTATGGGCTTTCAGATTGGGAGGAGAAAGAGAGACTAGATCAGTTCATTTCGAGATCCCATCATTGTAGGCCCTATTCGAGAATACAGAGAATTGTAACTAAATTTTAAATTAATAAAATTGATAATATTTAGTGTACGGCCTTTAAAGTAATTTAAACTTATCTGTCGTTTTCAAAGTCACCAGCTGGAAGATGTGATGGTAAGTGCAACTAAACTGTTGAGAGTCGAGACTGCATTTATAAACAATTCGCCTAAATCTGAGCATCAGAAAAATTGACAAACAGGATTAGAGATGGCCATATTCCTTTAAATTTTACTTTCTTCCACAAAAAAATCCGTTTTGTTCGCAGTTTTTACTTGTAATCGCAATCGTAATCTCGCGATTATTTCGATGCCCATAAGAGCTATAGGTCGCGGGAACCAGATTATTCACTGGCGCTCAGTCAAACAGAATCTACAGGCAGAGGGTTAAAGTGCAAGGGGGTCAGGGCAGGCCTGGCAGGCAGTCAGACGGCTACGGTGGATGGAGTTAAGAATTGAAGCGGTGAAGGAGGCAAGTGGAAGAGAAGGAAGCAGGTTAAGATCTGTGAAAGAGCAGTGTTTTATGCTTTGAGTGAAAGCCATGTAGACAGATGACAAGAGGTAAGGTTTTGGTAGGTTCGTAGGAATGATCTGATATTTGTCGTAATTCTGGTGAGAGTTTATTCAAGAGAAGCAGAACAGCTATGGCTATAAAGCGATTTGCAAATTTTAGCGATGAGGTGACGAAAGGGCGAAATGAGGAGCGGGTTGAGCGGCGTAGTTGGACTGTGAATAACTGACGAAGATAGGAGGCACACCATACATCCGACACACCATACACTCGACCCCCAAATTTAGAAGAAACACACCTAAAAAGGTCATCACACGAGAAAAAAATGTTGACCTCTTTTTGAGCAGATCAGTTCAAAACTCTGTTTGACCAGTTCAGTTCAAAAGTGTCCCCCCCCCACCTGTCAAACAAGATCGCCGCCAGTGCTCCCGGCTCGTGACTGACCTCCCCTGCAAAAAATCCTGCGGGCGCCCCATGCTCTGAGGCAAGAGGAGGCAGTTGCCTCCTCTTGGTTTTATAAATTTAAAAATTTCCTTGGGTTTTAGCCCTGCACCTGGATTTTGCCTCCTCTTGAACGGTGAATCCTGACCCAAGAGAAGAAATTGAAGAAGAAATCCCAAAAAAGGTCATCAAATATTTTGACATAGCAGAAATCTCCAAATTGTTTGCCTCCTCTTGCATTGAAGTCTGGCTACGCTTCTGATTGAAACATAATATTTTAATATTTGAAGAAAATTCTCCTCTCGATTTTGGGGTGGGGACATTGCTCCGGCTCCTCAATTATTGGGGGGGGCACGTGTCCCGGCTGACGTTGCCCCGGCTCCCCCCAGAGTCTACGCCTATCGACGACAATGGTTATGATGATAATGATGACGACGACGACGACGATGATGATGATGTTGGTTTTGGCTGTGATTTATGATTAAATAACACATTCATCTGTAGACTGCGGGGTCAAAGATCATCGCCGACCTCTATCATGCCACCCCGTCGTCATCCATGTGTAAGATTGTGATATCATGGGTGTGGTTGTGCATATGTACCCAAAGAAAAGCTCTCCCATCGATTGTAAGACGCTTCGCAGTATAACACGATGGTGCCGAGACTAAGAAAGTGAAGTCGCTAATACTTCGTATGCCCGTGGCTGCAGCCTCTCTGCAGAGTTGGCTTCTTCTCTTCTGTATATATTAGGGTGTCCTAATTTTGTTGAATATTTGTATGCAGTCCCTCTAAAAAGTTTCTATGTTGTCCCATAATAACACCTGTACAATTTTATAACATTCTAAAAATATTTAGGGATGAAATAGAGAGAGAGAGAGAGAGAGAGAGAGAGAGAGAGAGAGAGAGAGAGAGAGAGAGAAGAGAGAGAGAGAGAGAGAGAGAGAGAGAGAGAGACAGACAGACAGACAGACAGGACAGACAGACAGACAGACAGACAGACAGACAGACAGACAGACAGACAGACAGACAGACAGACAGACAGACAGACAGAGATGACTCCAATAACAGCGCATGCTCTGCTGTCGCACTAGAAGTCTAGACGAACGAAAGTTAGCAAGCACGTGACGGAGTCACTGATCAAAAACTAAACGCTGCAGAAACAGTATCTGTATATTTACACTTGACTTCCTTAACTCTCTCTCCATTTGCAGATCTCTCCTTTCATCTTCCTCTTTAACCTTCCCTTGTATATATGTACAATGTACATCATACATATCTGCATATATATATATATATATATATTATAAAAGGAGGACAATGTAGTGTATATATTATACATGTAGGGAACTTTGCGCTTTGATACATGCTTGTCCTTCGGCAGAGGAAATGAGTTCCAGTTATTACAAGTCACAGACCGACAGACAGACCGACACACAAACAGACAGACAGACAGACAGACAGACAGTCAGACAGACAGACAGACAGACAGACAGACAGACTGAGAGCATGAAATCGAAGTAGTCCTATGCAGGCACGCAGAGAGAGAAAGAGAGAGACAGAGACAGAGAGACAGAGAGACAGAGACAAGCCCAATGAAAGAAACACACAATAGGTTTCGCAACAGAGTCACCAATATATTTGTATGTTCAAAAGATATATATGCATACCTATAATTATAATATGCAGATGATATGTTTAAAAGCGCAACAGAAATACAATGTGTTGCCACTGGCAAAAATCCGTGCTTACGACACTTCAGAACTTTTACGACGCAATCACATACATACATACCCTACATACATACATACATAGCCTACATACATACATACATACATACATACATACATACATATACTGTGATATACATGTTTATATATGTATATATATAGGTAATCATGTTCATATATAATATATATTATATATAGGGCTACGTATTATAAGCGACACACATATAGGCATTCTCTACAGAAAGAAGAAACCCCTATAAACAAGAAATAAACACGACTCACGCTGGATGTTCTCTCACGTACACAAATCCGCCACCGAATGTTAGAGATATCGGATAAGGCGAAGGCACGGCATCAGGCAACTCGTGTCATAACTGACTACGGCGCTATATAAGTACGGCTTTTCAAGAGCCGTAATTTGAGCGTCATTATGACCGCTTCGATGTTTCTCATTAAGTCGGTCGAGCGTGGGTTCAAATCCGAGTGTTGTGCCCGTTAGGTGTGGCTGTGTTTGTTCTTTTTGGATGCTTGTCTGTATGTTTGGTTCATACGGACATGCGCTGGATCAGTGGTGAGACTGAGAAAAATAAAAAGCAGAGAAAAAGAACCGAGGTTTAGAAAGCACACATGCAGACAGACGTATGGAGAGAGATAAAGAGAGACCCAGAGAGAAGTAGACAGAAGGAGATAAGAAGAGGGAGTAAGAAGGACGGAGCCAGGCATAGTAGGAAGAGACATAGCGAAAGAGATGAGAGAGAGAGAGAGAGAGAGAGAGAGAGAGAGAGAGAGAGAAGAGAGAGAGAGAGAGAGAGAGAGAGAGAGAGAGAGAGAGAGAGGGAGATAAGAAGAGGGAGTAAGA
>OY744609.1:9678482-10010982 GCA_963556255.1 Allolobophora icterica | reverse complement strand
TCCCTAACATAGAATCGAGTCTCACGAAGCCATATTACGTGTCTCGCACAGAAGCCATACTGCGTGTCTGATATAGAAGCCATATTGCGTGTCTGATATAGAAATTCAGGGTGACCTTTACGTGGCGTAAGCTAACAACTCTCCAGACAGGAGTGGTCGATGCAAGGGGCACACCTGAGGATATGGAGCAGAGTAGGTAAGCTCAGGGAGCCACGGAGTAGGGTAAGGGCTTCCTGTTTTCCTATAGGGATGCCAATCGTCATCTCCCAATTGAAGGTACAGAACACCTGGCTCTAGCGACGACCTGAGTCCTGAGGGTCTCGTCAACTGAAAGGACTGAGCCGTGGATCATCGTCGTCGTCGTCATCATCACTAATATTTTCCACGAGGACCTAAACAAAATTCTGTAGAACATAAAATTTAATCTAGATCCAGTGGCGACTCTAGGCTTTTCCACCGGGGGGGGGGACGGAGGGCCGGTGATCCTGACAGAGGGACCAGTTCGATGTCTGCTTGTGTCGAAACAAAGAGTTGTGACAAGAGACCTGTATTGGAGCTAAACGAATTCCTTACATCAACAACCTCAATTTAAGACACAGTTGCAAACAGACGCACCTTATGAAAAGTAATTCATATAAACTATAAATAACACATACACTTAATTAAGTGTAAGTTTATGACTGTCATGCCCAGATTCAAACTCGTCACAACGGCATCCATGTTAATCGACTCTGCACGAACAGATTCAATCAACAGCATTGCAAAACTGCTTAAACGCATGAGAGATATAATGCTCCCGTGTCTATCCTTTAATTTCAGAGCACGAAAGTTTCGCGCAGAGGCCGCAAATGTTGCCGGTAAAACAATGCCTATGTTCAGCAGGCTGTATATTTCGTGACAAGCAAGTTTATATGACCAGTAGAAGACAAGCCATGTTCAACATTGTAGCTATAACATATTAGTTGCAAAGGAACTTGAACACTGTAACCAAATCCTAACTTGTATGGGGAATTTTATGGCTTTAACACTCCTGCTATGCAACAGTGCAAAAGACGTAATTTTATAATTTAAGAAAGACTCGTGTTTTCTCGTTAATGATTGTATACCAATTATAACAGTAAGTAAATGGTCAGAGAATTGTTTATTTAGTTTGGAAATGATATAATCAATAACGGAATAGTAGATAAGTTGCCAAAAAGCAGTCTGTGTCCACTTCAGAACGATGCCCAACAGTTTTACCGACAGCAGAGCTGTTTGGGTACAATGGGTCGTATAGAATGCCTATAACTACACGACACACCCATCTAGTGTGACTGAGCCTCTCGAGTTGCCTCACCGGTTCCCATGGGTACAATTCACTGTGTGTTTCAACCCATTTCTTATATAATTATAAGAGAACTTGAATTAAAACATATAACTTTTCAAGCTATTTTTTTAAATCTTTAGGTTCTGAAATAGATTTACATGCATCAATTAAAATTAGAATCAATTTATGTGCATAACAATGGAACTAAATGGCCAATGGAGTTGATTGCCTTACCAACTTCCGTACATCCTTATTTACACCGTTCATTGAGCCTGTTCATTACACACGCACCATCATAACCTTGACCAACTAAATACGAGCCCATGCATGTCTAACCCCTATGACTATGAAGTCTAAGCACTGATAATGACTACGCAATGAATCTGTTTATCCAGGTTTAAAATCTAGAATGCATTCGTGGACTTTCTTGTTAGGACAAATCGTATAACAAAAGAAAGCTTTTCTTTGTGACTAATATCTTTTGTTTCACAACAGCGATAGAAAAATAAATCGAATCCGTAACCTCTTCTATTACCTGATCCCAAACTTAATCTGCCAGTGTTACCAAGATTTCATTTGGAATGTCTTTGTTAGTGCAGGTCTCTCAATTAAGGACTATTAAACATTTCTCAAATATCGCTCATCTTGCAGCAAATTGACCAAAGTGTGCGGAACTACAACGACCACAAGTGGAAATTCGAATACATGCATTTCAAGCTCATAGCAGAAAGGATAGACAGAAGTAGGCCCCTATACTTTCTACGTCATGAAAATAATTAAGACTCTAAGCAATTAAATACCACGAATAAAATAATATCGGATTTCATCATGCTTAACAATAAGTCATATTCTTGAAAATGTCAAAATTAAATAATACCAGATTTCATAATAGATCTGACTAAAATTTGGGTGGGCCACCGGGGGGGGGGGGCGGGGCCACAAACTCAGTTGGTGGGGCACTGGCTCCCGGGCCCCATGTAGAGCCTCCACTGTCTAGGTCAGATATATTTCGCGTTATTATTATTATTATTATTATTATTATTATTATTATTATTATTATTATTATATATTATATTATATATTATTATTATTATTATTATTATCGTTATTGTTATTTTTATTGTTTATTAAATAATTAATTAATTTAACCGAGTTGTGTTATCCCTTAGGAAACAATTACTCTAGTAGCTGCTATTGTTATTATTATATTTTTTCCCTGAAGTACTTAATTCCCCCAGGGACTTGAAAATTATTAGTGTGATTATTTTGGAACGTTATTATTATTATTATTATTATTATTATTATTATTATTATTATTATTATTATTACTACTACTACTACTACTACTACTACTACTACTACTACTACTACTACTACTACTGCTGCTGCTACTACTACTACTACTACTGCTGCTACTACTACTACTACTTTTTTTCTTATCTTTGTTATTATCATTGTCATTAACATGGTCGTCATTATCATCATAATAATAATAATAATATTTATTCTTTAATTAAGCGCCTGCAAACGCACTGCGCTGTACATGTACATGTTATGCGATAAATCTTAACTAGTTAACTACTAACAGAACAGACAGCCTGCAATACACGGCGCAAATTGCAGCCTACAAAGCATGTCCGCCTATGGGACTCGATCCTTGTACCTCTCACACTCTACGCCAGATGTTTTCCAATGCGCTATCGGGCCCCCCCCCCACCGACAATGTTACCGAGGCATTCCTATTATAACTATTCTTACGACGCCGTCTTCACCGGAAAGTACGGCCAACCTTGCAGGAGATTTCTAATGCCAATCGAAGATGCACTTCGTGCCTGCCGAGGGCAAAGAGCAAAGCCATTACGGGAACTTAATTACGGCAATAAATAATCGAGAAATGAAAATTCTGGACCATGAACTACGGACGAACCTTCGTTTTCAGTTATCTAGAGCCAATAAACCAATAATGACCCGAGATCAGAGCATACTGCTCTACTTACTTGCACTGCCGGCCTTTTCTGATTCTCGAAGATAATTTCGATGCTGTCACGTCTAGCTCGCGTGCAATCTGATCATAGACTGCGCTTACTCCGGCAGTCGCCTGGTGTCGCTAGCGTAATAGCGCTGTATGATCTGCGAGTCGGAAGTTCTCTTGCGTGCGGTACACTTATATATGCTTCTTGTTTGGAGTCGTAAGCAATTGACTTGATTAATATTCATGAGCTCATTGTCGTAGTCCTACGTCATGTAGGCGCGTGCTTCGCTCTTTAGCTTCGAACGCTGAGCAAGAACTACATTGCAATGGGGAGGGGGATAGAGTAATGGTAACACTCATGGCCAGGAGAGCATTAGGTTCGCGGATCGATTCCCGTAACCCCCTCTAGGGCGGCGCCTTGCATGGCTGCCAAGCCGTGTGTTTAATTAAGATCTTGATTGTACTTTCATGTTTCAATGTAATCTTACTGCGTCTGTCAGTTTGAAATAATAAAGATATTATAATTATTATTTACATTACAAGATAATTCTGAGCAGTAAGCAGGTCCGCCAACCGTCCCGGATTCGCCTGGACAGTCCCGGAATCGGCCTTGTGCATCCGGTATCGCGGATTGTTCCCAAATAGTCCCGGAACTTGGTGTAACTATCCAATCTGCATGTATATATGATCTTCGCTCGTGCTGTGCCTATATGCCTGGTAGGGGGTTGTCCATTAATTGTGTCAAAAAATTTTAAGCAGTTTTTGGTCCACCTCCCCCTTGTCAACAACTGTCAAACATTCAAGAACCCCCTAATAAAATTATGTCAAAATAAATTTACCCCCTACAAATTATCTTTCCGTCGAAAATAAACTCTAAATATTAGATTTTCGAAAAGAACCCAGGATATTCACATATAAGAGATTATGCAGCGCATTTTCCCATTAATCTGGGAACAATAAACAAGATAATTTAAAACGAAGAAAATAATGCGTTTTATTAAATTACAAACAAGAAAGAAATAGATCACTCATAAAGACTTTCCGAATCTATGGTTGCATTTTGACTAAATTATTGTTGACGTCAATTTGTCTTTAACACCCCCTCCCCTTGTCAAGAATTGTCAAAATTTTCCAAACCCCTCCCTCCCCCATTTTGTTGACATAAATTATTAATGGACGACCCCTAGGTTACTGGAATTTAATCAACGTTTTATTCTTGAAGTTGATTCTAATCAGGCCTATTTTGGCCTATATTATAGGCTATATAGACCACTTGTCTTTTGATGATTTGACTGAAATTTTTAACGACTATTTCCAGTAGACTTTAGAATTTAGATCCTACATTAGGCTGGCGCAACATTCGTTACATACAGTTATATGTGGACAGGGTGAATTGGTAAGGGCATATCGAAAGACAATATGCGAACGTCCCGGATTGGCCAAATCAAAAGTTGGCAGCAAGAACAGTTGTAATGGCGAATAGAAAACTACTATGTCCCAAAGAAATAGATATCTTTGGGACATAACGCTTTCTTTGTCTTTTGTGTTGCGATGAAAGTTTAGGACTTAAAAGACTTACTGTTTACGGTCGGCTTATCGAGTTTCAAATCCGGAGCTGAATTAAGAAAGTACCTATTCTATCTGTCTGTCTGTATGTATATGTATGTATGTATGTCTTTCTGTATAGTATCTGTCTTTTTATATAGTCTCTGTCTGTTTGTCTGTCTGTATGTCTGTCTGTATGTCTGTCTGTGTGTCTCTCTGTATGTCTCTCTGTATGTCTTTCTGTCTAAATAGTGTCTGTCTGTATGTCTACATGTCTGTCTGTTTGTCTGTCTGTCTATTCTCTAGTTCCCTTTCTCCCCATACCAATTAGGCCTATTACACATGCATAATAGCTTATTGGTCACATCTATCAAAGTGGACCTGAGCTCCGACCATATGCTCTCTCAATTCCTCTCCTCCCGCTCTCTCTGTCTTGCAGAATGAAATATGGCGCGTGCCAGATTAACACTTCCTCCTCCTCGCCTTCCATGGCAATGGAAAAAGCTCAATCTTTCGACGACCATCTTTTCTTGTTATATTTTTCAGCCTCAAAGTGTCGGGTTCTAGTGCACGACATGAGACAGGGACTCAGAGTCGTTTCTCGGGGAGGGACAGAAAAAAAGAGCAGCTCGAGTTAGGAATATGCCAGGGGAAGGAGGATATTCCATGCTGACTTGGCTTCTCAAATAATAATAATACTAATCTTTTCTTTATTTAAGCGCCTGCTAACCGCACAGCGCTGTACAGTGAACATACATGTAGTAGAAACGGCAGCCACGCAGGGCGCCTTACATACGTGTATACAGTAGAAGCACTTGATAACAGTTTTACAGGAGTCGAATAACTTATAACTGTTTATACGGCAGCCAACAGGGCGCCAATCACGGCCTACTATTCATTTAAATGAATCAAATGGATCATGACTTAAATAAAACGGGGCAGCGCCATAAAATAACGGGTGGCCAGTAAACGAACTAACGGGAGGCCCGCAATTTAACGGAAATGGCCTGACAACTTGATTGACGGGCAATTTTCCAGTTTTTTACAGGACATTTTTAACAGGGTACGTTTTCACTTGAAGCGACCATCGATTGATGCATTGTGCATTATGACAACGGCGCTTTAGAAGTCATTAGATTACATGAGAAGTCATTACATTACATTAGAAGTCATTTAATTACATTAGAAGTCATTAGATTACATTAAAAGTCATTAGATTACATTTAGGCCCTGTGTGCATATATATGCATACATATATGCACACACATATATTATACGGGTACATATACAGAAACACATATTACGGCATATGCATAATAATATACATATATACACGTTATATGTATGCTATATATACATATATATTATGCATGTATGTATATATATACAATTGCCAGTCTTCTACATTAGAAGCCACAGAGCGAATTGACCGCCATTTTGGCGCGCGATCGAATTACGGAGCAGGAGCCGGTATACGGAGAAAGCCCCAGTCACTCGGAACTCATTCTGAAACGTGACCAATGCTTCAGACCCTGAGCGTTGTTCACGACTGCATAATGCAATTGCTAGAACACATCAACTAGGAAATCAAAAGCTATGCCTTCACCCACTGTTCCTATACGGCTTATAAAGAGCGACTGACAGACAGACACAGCCAGACGGATAGACAGACAGACAGACAGACAGACACAGACAGACATACAGACAGACAGACAGACAGACAGAGCAGTAGTCAGCACATCTGTAAGGCAACTCACCCGAACACATGTCATGCACGCACATAATATGCATGTCACGATAGACATGAATTGTCTGATAACAAAGCAATCATTGCCGATTAGATGAGGAAACAGTCGTCGCTATTGAGAGAATAAAACACAGAAATGGTCCGACTTCAACCAGGCTGCCTGCCACTCGCTCTTTGGGCTCATACAATCAATCAAACAAACAATCAATCAATCAATTTCGTTTATTGTTCTATCCAAGCTGACACATGCGCAACTTGTTACAGAGTTAAGGTGTATAGCTACCATAATACTGTATTCAAATATAAGGGATTTATATGCTAATGATTATGCAAATGTGCCACGACAGCATAGGGTTGCTTCTGTCGTGTGAGGAGATACCTTTGATACAAGGTCAGACTCCAATTCAAAGTCCTATATCTAACCTACAACTCCCTACAATATTTCCAGCCCAAGTATCTCCGTGATCGCTTCACCATCCAACCAATCGGCTCCACCCGATCATCCCCCTATCGCAGTCTTTCTCGACACCCGGTCACTACTCATCTCAAATTCTCCAGCGGAGCCATATCCAACACTGCATCACGACTCTGGAACGACCTCCCTTCCGAATTCCCAGATTCTCGGTTACTCCATCATCATTGACAGTATACCCTCCACCATTCGCCTCAGGCTACTCTGTGTATCACCTCTGGGCTTTCCACTCAAAACTGAAGTCTCAACTTTTCAAGAACTTCTACCCAGACTCCTCTGATCCTTCGCCTTCTAATTCTTCTCGCCCTAACGACACCCGCCTTAACAGCTGCTCTGCCTCCTCTCTTGATCTGTACCCTCTGGAAACTCGGACCTCCTTTTGACTACCCTTTGAAAAAACCTCTGATTTGACGCTGCGCTCGTGAATACGCTGGTGCCCTGCTCTTGTCGTTCGAGTGGCGCTTTAGAACTTAGGCGTTTACGATTACGATTACGATTACGAGGTCAGTGGTACAACTGGAGAGGCACTCATTGACCTAACATGGGCACAACGCTGTAGATAGATTTAATTCATTATTTATTAAGCGCCTATTTCATCTAATCGAACGACCTCTATAGCACCGTTATCACAAAGCACAAGTTTAGATGAGACTGGGAGGGAGAGGTTTGGCTACCCGCCCTCATATGCCGAGGCTAAGAAAATGAAGTCGTTAACACTTCAAATCTGCCTCTCAGGATAGCTAAAGAGATTGATCTGCTTTTTCTTAGTTCTGAATAACATTAAAGAACTGAGAGAACGCAGAAAACTGGTCGTAAATGAAGAACCTTTCTTCACCCACCTGTCTCGATCGAAGCCACGTCCGAACCTCTGCATGGATGTCACAGAACAGCACCAGCACCAGCAGCACCGAAAGTGCAATCTGAAGCACCCTGCGGACAGAAGCGGCAACGCGCCGTAAAGATAAACCGCACCGGATGAAATAAGAAATTGTATTACATATGTCAAAGGCTCAAAGTCAAAGCATATAATTATGTATGTAGGCCTATGCACGTGAACACTTACTATATGGCCTTTTTGTGAGGCACTATATGGCCTTTTCAATGCCTCACAAAAGCGTTGCCTTTATATACGCGAACCTAAATGCAGTCAAAGTCGCTAAGAAAAAGATTAATCAACAACAGTGCTCAGATAGAGGGGTTAAATTGCTTACCCAGTAGTGGGGTGGATCTCAAACTTTCTGTAAATCAAATCTAAATGCTATAGGCTATTATAAGCCCATCTGGCGAATCAATTACTCATTATGCGCTGATCGCCGTTCTCATAAAACGTAAAATGTATGAAACACGATGCACATGGTCGATAACAATTGGAGACAAAACACCAGACTTGTTGTCCTCGAGACCAAGGTCTTGGTCTCAAGTGCACTAGAGTTCGTTTTTAAAAGTCTTGGCCTTGGTCTTGGTCTTGAGACCAAAAGTCTAGGTCTTGGTATTGGTCTTGAGGTTCAAAGTCATGGTTTTGGTCTTGGTCTTGAGGTTCAAAGTCTTGGTCTTGGTCTCGCAAGACCAAGACCAAGACCGGCTGTCAATATGAAGTTATTTAAAAAAACTCAAGAATAAAAAAAATTATCAAACCTCTTTGCATCATAGCCTACGACAAATACCTACGGACGGATGCAAGTCTTGTTGGTTAGGAAAACCCACTGACAGCAGCAAATAAGTTATGCTGTATCTGGAAGCCCTGCCGAGACTTTTTCTTAGCCAGACGGTTTGATAAACCATGGGAGAATTTCAGAAAAGGCTCACGATTTGTAGTTACATCCAGTGCTTGAAAAGCTGCTGTGTGTGCCAGCGACTTCAGCACCTATGGAAAGTATTTTTTCACATGGCGAAATTTTTATGAGGCCCCACGAGCCACGTCTGGTCAGAAAATTCTGAGTGAATTGGTTTTTATAAAATACAAAAGGCATTTGGAATAACATTTTGCATGAAGGACTTTTGTAAATACGAATTCCGAATTCTCTGCAGTCTGCATTTAAAGTTAATTTGCTTGAATAAAATAAAAGACTCACGTTTTCATTAAAATAGCGAGTAGTCCGACTTGACAGGTTTTTTTGTAAGGAAAAGAAGTCTTGGCCTGAATGTGATTTTTTGGGGTCTTTTCTTGGTCTCGAGGTTCAAAGTCTTGGTCTTGGTCTTGGTCTCGAGGTTCAAAGTCTTGGTCTTGGTCTCGAGGATCAAAGTCTTGGTCTTGGTCTTGAGGTTCAAAGTCTTGGTCTTGGTCTTGAGGTTTAGGGTCTTGACAACAAGACTGCAAAACACCTTAATTGTTTTTTCCATTCCCTTCTTCGACATTTCAGAGCTCCTCACAACGGAGTCGGAGGCATCCAGCCGGATCTCCCTTAATTCTTAGGCTGTCGGGTCTCCTATTTTATGTGGCAAATGATCTCTCCACTACTACTGCCACTCACTCACCCTCATCTGCCTCAGGCTTCTCTACTCATCACTCCACCGGCTTTCCATTTTCCATTCCAAAACGAAGTCTCACCTCTTCAAGAATTCCTACGCTAATCCACCCGATCCCCTGCCTTCCAAGATTTCTCGTCCTCAACGAAACCCGCCTTAACGGCTGCTCTGCCTCTCTGGTCTCTCTGGCAACCGGACTCGGACCTCCAGTAGACATCGATCTCTGGACAACCCCTCGGACAAGTAAGTCCCTGGTGTTTTGGAGTTTACGATTACGATATGTCACAGTTCATACGACCGATCTCGATTCGGGTCTAAGACCCGACTGATTCAACCACTGCATATTCTATCATTATTTTTTATTTACATATGCATTGGTTATAGCCTACACAATGCTACATACGCCTAACTTCGTATACGCGGTGCGTTTGTCCCTTTCCAACGAAATCGTACGTTAGGTCACGAGATTCGATAAATCGATCAAAGGCAGGGACGCGATGACGTCGCCCTCTGACGATTAAATCTGTCAAGAAAAACACAAGAGACTCGCACCATCTGCCAACATCTATCAATCCTTCTAATTGCCTTGCTCTTTTTTGTCGAATTTAAAAACCTCGGAAGTAAGTTTTCTAAGGAAATGACGTTTTCTGAAAATGTCTCAAATATATATCTGCTCGTCGTTAGATGTCGTCAGTGTGTTAATTCAAACGGTTACGTCATTGGGACCTGCAGGTCTGCGTCAATTACATCTTCAAGTATTCATCAAATTACAGTTTTTATTTGGTCAATTAAAATTATAATTACACTTTGCTCAGCCTGGGTCATTTAAACTACAATCACATCGGGGTCTAGTAATTACAACAACTGCAATTACTTTCAGTGACATCGTGAGTCACAAATTAAGTGATAATGTGTGCGTTGCATCACAGTATAAATAATTACACAGTAGGTCGACTCCCGGCCGATGCAGCAGTCAGAATGTGTGACCGATCGCCATTTTGAAAACGAGTCGTTTGCACGTCGATACCCCGGAATCCATCACATCAAATAAACGTTAAAACAACACTGAGGACTACACGCCGATAGGCCTACACCGGAATCCATCACATAAAATATTTTTTAAACGTTACAACAACATCGAGGACTTAATTAGAATTAACAATATTATTTTTAACGTTTATTTCAGCTTAAATCTATAATTCAAGATTGCATTTTCAAAATGGCGTCACCCCAAAACAAGTCAACAGTTAGCAATGCGAGTCGACGTACTGTGTAATTATTTAAACTGTGGTTGCATGTCCATCAACACAGTTATGTTCGTTTCTTCAAAAATGATAATTAGAAATTGATATGGCGACACTTCAAGAGAAAACCAGAGAACATCGAAAGTTAGACAAGAAGAAGAGAGTATCCTATAGTAGCGTAATACTGTGACCGTGTAACGTCCTTCTGTGTCACTGAAGGCGTTTGTTAACTTTAGCAAAGGATTAAACTCTCGACCAAACTTCTCTGACTTTAACCGCCTTCTCTATGGTCTGCTTGCGCAGAGAATTCTCTCCAGTGAAGCCGAAGATTCTGTTAGGCTACTGGAACTGGTTTCTAGAATTGAAATCCCGTTTCTCGCTGATCAGTCCAGGGTGGGAATTGTCGGGTATTTGGAGGTTCAACCTCTTAGTCTTTCTTAGGACCCCCTTGAACACCCCAGGGGTTCGTTTTCAACCCCTTCAGTCCGATTTTTTTGAACTTTTTCTACAGCAATTACTCTCTCAAAAAAGTTGATGACCTTTTTTTTAGGAAATCATCTCTCTCTCTGGGGGGAAACCATGTATCCACATGTATCCTGGGGGGGGGATTTTCCTCCCCTAAATGTCTCTACATTGTAATATTGTTGGCCTCTGGGGGACATCAATCCTGGCGGGGGACATTCCCCCAAAGACGTATAGATTAAACACTGCATGGCTAGTGTGAATAAGCATTATTTCACTCTGAGTCTCTGACAAAGAAATGAAATTTCCATGGTGTATCATGTATGCAGTTTTGAATTTTCTCAACAAAGGAATTGATTGTGATTCGTCTGACTTGCAAAACTGCTAGCGTTGATATCATCTGCTTTCAAATTTCGCTGACATGAGTTTGCAAAACACGGATAAAATGTTCAACCCGACCCCAGTCTTATTTTTACAATTCCCACATCGAGTATACCTGCAAGGCCGCAAATGGGTGGGAAGGCAGCTGCGTATGATGTCCACAGCCAACTGATCTCCCTCAGTGTCCAATGTGGCCCTACTGTGATATAGTTATATCAATCAGCTCTGGTCTCAAAGCCAAAAGCCGTCTTATGCAGCCAGCACAGCACCGGCTGAAACCAGCTTTAAACTGAAACCCTCATCTTTCTAGTAATCTTAATCGTAATTACAAACTCCAAAAACCGCTGATTAAAATCTAAGCTCAGTGCACCGGCTTATCAACTAGCGCTGGGTCACGTTAGATGGGTTGTCTAGAGGTATCAAGCGAAGAACGAAGTCCGGTCGCCAGAAGGCCAGGGAGAGGAGAGAGAGTAGCTGCAGAGGCGGGGTTCGTTGAGGTCTAGATTGGCAGGTGGAGGAGCGGATGGGATCAGGGTGGGAATTCTTCAAGACGTGAGACTTTAATTGGGATTGGAAAGCCTGACGGGTGATAGATAGAGGAGCTTTAGGCGGAGGAGGAGGATGGTGAGTAAGCAGCAGTATTAGTGAAGACTGGGAAAGACCTGAGAATTTATGGAATACTACTGCCACTACTATCATGCCTGCTACCACTGCTACACTAACACTAACAGAAGGTGAGGCAAGGTCGATGCTTCTCTTCTCAGACGACTTGGAGTCATACGTACATACATAATAATAATCGTTTAATATCTTCAAACTGACAATAACGCAGTATGATTACAAATCAGTATGAACGGATGATCACAAGTTATTACAGGAGTCGAATTTAACTGTACATGGCAGCCATGCAAGGCGCCCATCACGTCCTACATCTCATTTTAACAAACATCTCGCGAATGAAAGGCTGAGTGGACCTAAATTTGGGAGGGTTGCGGGAAGCGATCCCGCTACCGCTTGCTCTTCACGCCAGTGATGTTACCACTACTCTATGGACCCCCCCCCCACAACTGCATGCATAGTTGCATACATGTATGCATACATACATATACGCATACGTACTTACAGACAGACAGACAAACAGACAGACACACAGACAGGAAGACAGACAGACACACAGATAGACAGACACACAGACCGACAGTGATGGATGACTGAAACCAAAAAGATTATATCCAAGAGTAGTCGAAGCAATGATCGTTTTGAAACAGGTTCGATGTCGGTCACCGCGGGACATCGAATCTACGTTTCAGCTGCTGGAGAAACGACGAAGGAGAAGAAGATGCGGGGAATGGGATGCTGCGGAGCGGATGGATGGATGGATGAGTGAAACTGAAGGGAGGATACTTCTGGATCGCTTCTGAAGCCAGGAAACGATAATGAGTCCCTGGACATAGTCGTAGGACGACGAACCTGACTGCCAAGGCAGGCAGAGGCAGACGTCTGAGGGGGACCGTCTGGCGATGCGAGGAGAGTCGGACGCAGTCGATATAAATCGTCGGGAAATCGTGTTTTTGCAGAAAGTCGGATAGTAATAATTGATGACTCGGTGAAGTTATGATCTTCTTTGCGAGGGACGATTACAGAGACGCTCACTGACCGAGACAACTTCTCAGAGACCTTGAAAAACACTCAGGGGGACGGACCGAAGCAGACAACGTGGCATGCAGAGACTGACAGTCTGGTTAAAACTATCGGGCGAATGTATCTAAGTTTAAGTAAACAGGACTTAATGTACTTAAGTAAAATTAAAAAGGACTTTATGTACTTAAGTAAAAGTAAAAGTACTCACAAAGTTTACTTTTGTAAAAGTAAAAAGGCATTCTTCCAAATAACACTTTTAAAGTAAAAGTACTGAGTCTTGCTTCTATTATTAACCATAACCCATAACCATAAAATTTATTGTTTTTGTACCACGTGAAAACAGAACAATAAGATCATCTACGAGCGTTAATCACAGGAAGCAAAGGGAGAGAAATCCATAAGGGACCTGGGTCCCGCTAACATCTCTGAAAGACGTTTCCGAAGATTGAATGACAACACTTTTAGTATCCGTACAACTAAATCTGGGAATCGAACAGAACAGAACACTTTCCAACTGGAATCCTCTTTCTCTTTGTTAAATGAATTAGACTTGAACTCGAGATTTACGCTGAAGCAACCATCGTCAATCATCATCATCATCATCATCATCATCATCATCATCATCATCATCATCATCATCATCATCATCATCATCATCATCATCATCATCATCATCATCATCATCATCATCATCATCATGTCATTATCATCATAATCATGTCATCATCATCATCATCATCATCATCATCATCATCATCATCATCATCATCATCATCATCATCATCACAATCATCAACAACATCATAATCATGTCTCATTATCATCATCCTATTATTAGCGTCGTCGTCGTCATCATCATCGTCATCATTAGTAGCAGCACATAGAAGCTTCATAGTCATAATCCTTCTCGTCATTGTCATAGTCATCATCATCATCGTTGTCCTCGTCGTTTGCATCATCGTCAAAATCATCATCATGATTATCTTCCTCCTGAGTCCTAACAATAATATATAATTATTATCATAAACTTCATCATCATCGCAACAGCAGCATAATTACTATAATCGTCATCATGTCCCACCGTAATCTTTATCATCTAGACATTGACCGGGCTGCTGCTGATGATGACGACAACGACGACGATGATAATGATGATAATGACGATGGTGATTGTGATGAAGGTGATTGTGTCCAAGACCTGCATGAATTTAGTGTCTTAAAACCGCTTTTCGATTATTTGTCGATGTTAATCGCGGTAACCAAGGTGCGACCGTACGTACGGTACGTACGTTATTTTTTTCTATAACGTACGTACGGTACGCGTACGTTATTATACCATACGTTCAGATCAGTTCATGACGAAAATAAAATACATAACATTATGCACAAGAAAAGTCAATAACAGTTATGATTTACGGTCGTAACCAATTTTAATCATTACATCTGTTAGCTGTAGCTGTTCAATGATCTCTACTTTTACACTTTTAAATTCCAAATTGCTAATAGTCTGTCTAATGTAGGCTATAATATGAAGATAATTAAGATTTTACGGCACACTTTATAGGATGGTCGGTGCCAGTGGTCATTTTATTGGCAATACTAAATTTTAGTACCGTTCGTAATTAACTATAGGCCTGCGTACGGGGAGACTAATACTGTAGAGTTAAACTGATCATTTTTTACGTACGCGTTCGGTACTCGTACGTTATAAGGCTGTAGTTATATTGAGGCTCTTTGCGAATGATCAGATCAACTTGTGGCATTTTTAACGGACGCGTACGGTACGTGTACGTTATTTTTCCGATAACGTACGTACGGTACGCGTACGTTATTCCGGTAGGTAACGTACAGTCGCACTATGGCGGTAACGTCGGTGAAAATCGAAGCGAATTCGCCGAAAAGATTATAATTATAAAAATGATTCGACTGTAGTCTGGGCCGGTCTGGCGCTAGAAAAATTGCACACATTTGTAGATTATTAGCTTCTTTGAAGGCGGTTATTTACTACTTAACGACGCTGTGTCATAATAAGGATGATTAGCGTCGCCCTCCTCCTTAATCCGGGCTTGGGATGGGCACTACCAGAGTACTGGCAATGGCGTTGTTTCCTTTGAAGACGTGAATCGGGTAAGCTCATATCTACCGAACGTGATGAAATTAATTATAGACCAATATATATTTATGCCTTCTAATTGCATGTGTAGGCCGACATGTTCTGTATGAACCCTTATGAATATACGGCAAAAAACGTTTGACACTAGGTTGGACCATGGGCTCCTATATGTTAGCCTAATACACACAAGTACTTATAGCGAAGATGGAGCGAAGAAGGGAGGGGAGGAAATGGAAGGAGGAGAGGAGATGGAGAAAATAGGAGAGGAGAAGAAGAGGAGAGGAGCTAGTCGAGTGGTTAAATTATTTCTTATTGGTTTTTCGATGGCGCTAACGTTTAATCTTCCAATCGAAGAACTGGATATCGTCAGTGACGAGTGCATTTATTATGTAACAGTCCGCATAGTCACCACTGGAGAGTAGAGAAAGAGAGAGCCAGAGAGGGAGACAGAGTGACCAGGGTGAACAGCTTAATCCCCTACAGGGTTCGATCTATGGACGGTGGCGAAGGAGGAGGAAGACATGGATTCCGACAGAGGTGGAAATTTATCTTCGACGGGCGATATCCTTAAGAAGTGAGAAGAAAGACCTCTGGACGGGAAGGAAATCTATGAGGCAAATGTATCTGCAGTGGGAGCGTGTCTGAATCATTGGGCGGGGTCAGTTGTTGCCCATAAATTGTGCCCTGGTTGGCGCCCCCGTGAAGATTCAACGACTCAGAAAGAACGGGTTTGTAAACACTTCAAGGAATGCAAGATGTGACCGATTGGGCAATCAATCCGGTCATTAGCTCATCACAACCAATGGCAAATCGCCCAGATAGAGAGAGAGGCAGAGACAGAGACAGAGACAGAGACAGAGAGACAGACAGAGAGAGACAGAGAGACAGAGAGAACGACAGAGACAGACAGAGACAGACAGAGAGACAGAGAGAGACAAAGACAGAGAGAGAGAGAGAGTCAGAGAGAGAGAGAAAGAGAGACAGAGAGAGAGAGAGAAACCGACAAACAGAGATAAAGACAGACAGGGCAGACATACAGAAATGGACAGAGAGACCAACAGACAGAGACATAGACAGACATAGAAAGAGAGAGAGAGAGAGGAGAGACATACAGAGACAGACAGACGGACAGACAGCGAGAGAGAGATTGAGATAGACATAGAGACGTGTTCGGACTGGGAATGGTCAGAAGAACAACCGTCTTTGATCATGAGTGAAATTTAGACCGGCGATCACGTAAGATTGAGGATCAAGAATAAAGGACGATATAAGAGGATCGAGAATAGAGGACGAGAAAATTAGATGAGGGTATATAGAGGGTCGAGGACTATAGAAGAGGAGGCTCGCTGATGATCGCAAATAGGGGAGGAATAGGGTTCAACGAGAAAGACGAAAGACGAATAAGAACAGAAGAGGATTGAGGAAACTTGCATAGGCTTAACTTTGTGTTGTGAGTTTGTGACTGTGGTGTCCGATTACCACCACCTTTAACAGTGGTGGTGACAGTCACTACCATGTTTTGGTCCTGTGCTGACTGCTGATATATTTTTGCGACATGATAGCGTTGGTTTGATTTCAAGTAAGTTCAACTGACGACAATTTAGGGGTGCTCGATAGTGTAGTAGTTAGCGTGCTGGACAGTCATTCGAGAGGTCGAGAGTTCAATCCCCGCTAGGGCAGAAATTTGGTTCGAGACTTCTGCTCCATCTGCACCCCCAGCCAACTCGACCATATTTAGTACACTATATACTTAACAATCAGTCTATCAGTGTCGTCAACATTTGTGAAACAGAATGTAAACACGTACTTTGTTATCTGCGAGACTAAGCATACTAAATTCGTACGTGGAGGGAGAGGACATTGAGAAGGGAAGGGGATAGGGAAACGGGAAGGAGAGGGGATGAAGAAGGGATTGCTCCTCACCACTTTGTGGGGGAAAGTTAAGCTCTTGAAAATGGAGGAAGATGAATGAGGATAGAGGGACGAGAATAAAGAAAGGTCGATGATTGATGATAGAGAATAAAGGAGAATTGGGTGAGAACAGAGGAGGATTTAATAATATTGAGAGTAGATTGAGGAAGTTTGAGGAGAAAAGAGGTGAAATAGAAGTATACTGTACACGTGGAATAGAAGGTGTATGAAGGATAGTGGAATAAAGGGAGAATAGCAGAATCGAGGGAGAATAAGGAATGGAGGGGATTAAAAAAGGATGACGTAATCGGAGTATTGAGTAACGAGATGTCTTTTCGTTGACGTTCGTCTGCCAAGATTGACATGTGATGTTTGGCGCGAAAGGCTGTCGGACAGAGCAGCCTGCTCAAGATGAATGGATGTTTAATCAACCACATGTCAAGATCTACGACTACAGGTCAGAGGTCAGAGGATGCGTCTGCTCCGAGTCTGACAGGCTCACTTCCGTTTGGTCTGTTTGAGGCGATCCGTAAAGTCTCTCCTCTCCTCTCCTGTCGTCTCCTCTCCTCTCCTGCCCTCTGATCTCCTGTCCTGTCCTGTCCTCTTCGCTCTGCTTCTGTCCTCTCATCGTCGTAATCGTAATCTCGAAATTTCTACAACGCCCAAAAGCAGTGGCGGCGATCTTGTTTGACAGGTGGGGGGACACTTTAGAAATGATCTGGTCAAAATACAGTTTTGACCTGAACTGGTCAAAAAAGGTCAAAAAAATTTATCCGCGATAAAATTTGCTGACATTTTTTGGATTTCTTCTAAATTTGGGGGGGGGGCAAATGTGTGGTGTTTTCCCCCCCCCCCCCACTCTAAAAGGTGGAGGTCTTGTCCCCCTCGACCCCCTGGGATCGCCGCCCATGCCCAAAAGCGAAGTCGCTGGAACCAGCTTATTCATAGGCGCTCAGTCAAAACAAAATCGATAGGCAGATAAGGTCGAAATCGGTTCTAAGTCAAGACCCAAAAGGTTAGGCAAGCAGACAGCTAAGGTGGATGTTTAGAATTGGAGCGGCGAAGGAGGTAATGGGAAGAGGCGGAATCGGGAAAGGATTTGTGAAAAACAAGAATCATCTGCTTTAATTGCTAACCAAATGCGACGTCAAGCGAATGCCGATGGAAAATACTTGTCGGAATGACTGTTGCGACATCTACCGAACAAACCAAGACAGAAAATAAACACAAATAGCGTAATTTAATCAGTGAATTTCTATAGCGCCGACGTTGAATGCTCAAACAATCTTCTACTGACTAATTCAATAGCAACCATTCTGTGTGCGTGTGCCTTCTACTGAGCTTGTTCACGAAAAGCCCATCGTATCGTGGCTATTTATAGTGCCCGTGAAAGTCAGTCTGCAGCAAATAATTAAATATTTAAGGGTCCAGAGTGAAACGCAGCAAACCAAATTACAGTAGTACATTGTGTCGTATCCAATAATGGAGGGAACGATGAAAGTAGGGTGCGATGTGTAGGGGAGAAGACTGAAAAATGCCCTCACAGAACTGGCGGCACTACGTTTTTCGACATGGGAGTGGGGTGGCAATTAAGAGTAGGGCAGGAACTTCAAAGGGTGAGAACACCCTTCAGTCCTTGACTCAACTGAACTGAAACACTTTATTGTATGCTAAGCAATTACAATTACAGCAAAGCTCTGTTATATCGAACCTCAAGGGACCATTGTCAAATCCAGTCAATAGGGTTCGATATAATATATATCCGAGGTTCGAAATAAGCTAGATATGACGTCACTCTCTAGAGTCTATCCGACTTGACGGATATAATAGCCTATAGGCCTAATGTAAATCTCCAAAATTTCCGAGCGCCACACACAAGCCGAGCTAGAGAAACAGGCTATAGAATTCACTGCAAATGTAAATGTAAATTTACGCGTCTTTATATAGGACTAGCGACCATATGGCCTCGATCCTGCTCATTTTTCAATGAAATGATCGGGTGAGATCCTTTGAATGGGCGCCACGCGATTAAGGTCCACGTGTACGGACCGTGCTAGCTCGAGATTTAGATCTCTGAAATGAGCCACCTTCGGGAGTCGAACCGCGATGTGTGGCGCTCTCTCACACAGAGGAGTCTGCATGGGACACAGAATACGCCCTTGTCAATGTTGCTAACTGGACCCTTCCCCTTGTCAGGTCTGGCGTTACTGACAACAACACCCCATTTGTGGCGTCCACACTCCAAAAGAATACTAAAGACAGGCCTAGATTAGGCTACTCTGCTGAACGCGCAGGGCTTAATATACTGCGGGGGTGGGTACTTCATACAACTACGTCCAGCAATTAAAGGTACTTGAACTAGATGTAATGCAGTAGGCCTATATTATTTGCTTTCTGACTGAAGTTGGTGTCTAAGCACAGTCTTTACAAAAAGAGTTTTAAGTAGGCCGCTATCAATTTTTTATGCGTTGGGGGCAAAATCAGTTCCCTTTATCCACACTTTGTTCCATGCTGCGGTTTGTCAGCGTGTGTTTACTTTGTAAACAATAAACGATCATCATCATCATCATCATCATCATCATCATAAAAGTAAGTAAGTATGTTCTTTAATGAACCGCCTGCAAACGCACTGCGGCTAACAGCCATGTTATGCACAAAAGAGGCGCATGAAACAAAGGAAATACGATAAAAAGAAAATGTTACTGGAAAATGTTATAAGAAAAATGTCATTGAAACAAGACGGAAAACGTCTCAGATACACTAATTACTCGAATTATGGGACCAAGCTTCACCAAGGGGACGGTCAAACCCCATCCAATAGTTTACGAATACAGCATTCTGATTATAAAACGCATCCTGGTCAGCGCGTCGCTTTTGGGGATTTCACGGTTGTCCAGGAGAGGACGGAGCGCATCAGTGCATATTTTAACGGACTTGAACTACTGGGACAAAGTTAGCCACAGCAATGCATTTTAGAGCATTTGCTGCCAAATGGAGCCCGTTTTAGCCACTTTACATGGGACAAATCACCCAAACTACTGGGACATATCTTAAAACTACTGGGACATTTGTCCCACTAGTTATACAGTTAAAATATGCACTGGAGCGCATAATCACTAGTGTTAACTGGGGGCAGCAAGGCATGACGGACATGTGCACATTGTGCAGGGTTAAGCAGAACGGCGGCAAAAAGCGCTGTCAGCCCTCTCACAGAGTGCATCAAAGGAGTCGGTATCTTCTGGCAAATACCCAAGCCGAACCAGCTTTTTATTGAACTCACGGAGGCGCATTCGCATCATCATCATCATCATCATCATCATCATCATCATCATCATCATCATCATCATCATCATCATCATCATCATCATCATCATCACCACCACCACCACCACCACCACCACCACCACCACCCACCACCACCACCACCACCACCACCACCACCACCACCACCACCATCACATTTGTCCTTATTTGACCCTTCCGCCCCTCGTTGCGGAAGTCTTTAGCGGATGACCAACAGCCGGATGTGGCCTCTGCAGCTCTACAACTTATTATTTATTTGTTGACATAGCCTACAGTCAACGACCTCAGCAGTACATCAGTGCATCAGCTCGTCGCTATTTACGTAACATTTACTCTCTTGCGTACATACTTACTGTGACCGGTAGATCGAACGCAGCCTAGAACTTGATTGGATGAATGTTGCACGTGATATGAAATAAATAACATGATTGGCTGACTTGTGACGTAACTCCATAGAAAGAAACACACGCGATGACGTCATTATCAGTTGCCACAGTAAATATTCGAATACAATACAGTAAACCGCAACGGTCTTTTAGTTAGACTATGGTTTTGGTTTCTCCGATTTTTTTCGCTGAAAATAGAAACTGAACAAGGTAACCGATAAAGTAAAATATTATAACTGTTTGTTATCGAAATAGGCCTATTTGGAAGAAACGAGCTCATCGTTTGAGTAGGATGATAGAAAATGACGTAAATGGCGAGTAAATTATGTTTACTTAAATCTTGTTATAAGACCGGGTACGTCCCTAAATAAAAAAAATCATTGAAAATTAATGTTTCAGTAAATTTGCCCAGCTAATTAGAAGACAAATTGCTGCATTTGATGAAGTGAACGAACTTTAAAACTTGTATAAGTCTCCTAAGCGTGAATTTTTCGATGTGATTATTATATTTCGCACTTGGGTCTGTTAACAAAATGGTTCAATATAAGGCTCGAACACCAGCGTGAATCGAATGTTACCTGTTTAGGGCCTATAGTTCGAAATCCATGAGCTGTCGTTTCATAAGCTTATTCCAGGTATGTGTTATACATGGGCGTCCGCAGGAATTTTTTTAGGGGGGCGCAAAATATTTTTAGTAGTGCAACAATTTTTTTAGGGGATGACGCTTTTGCATAGAAAAATTTGCATAGAAAAAAATGATGATCAAGGACTTTACTTAAATAATTAAGTGTTTCTTCGCATTGAAAATCGTGTTGGGACTGTTGTAATAATCATAATTATCAAAAGATTTTATTTTTATAAAATATTTGCAAAATCCAGGGGGACGCAAATGCGCCCCCTTGCGCCCCCCTCCGGACGCCCATGGTGTTATATAGACCTATAAGCAACTGACTGAAAATTGCCAATTTTTATTTGTTATAGGACTTCATGTCCAACTTCGGAATCTTTAGCGGTTAATTCTGTTCTCGAAAGTGCAGTGGTTAGCGTACGTGCTGGATTGTCAATCGAGAGATCGGAGGTTCAAATCCCCGCCAGGTAAGAAATATAGTCTGAGATTTCTGCTCCGCGTGCGCCCCTAGCAAACTCAGCTATAATCAGTAAACTGACCGTACTCTGTCGGTGGGAAGAAGAAACGGTGAGGGAAAGGACTGGCCACCCGCCCTCATGTGCCGAGGCTAAGAAAATGAAGTCGATGACACTTCATACCCATGACTGCCCTTGGGCTAGCTAAAGGGACTGATCTTCTTCTGTTCTCTGATTTTCAGATATATGTGAAGGAACGGAAATGGCATGATTCTGCATGAGCCCTTTAATGTGATAATTTCATGTTAAGATTGCCTGTCACATAGCTTTTGTCATTTTAATGGCTAAACCTTTCTCAGAATACACTGTCTAAGCAAAAATACACAACACAAAGAAAGCCAACTGAATAGAGCCAACGTCAAGCAAAGCTCATGAGGTCCAAAACAGAAGACCAACAAGTACTTTTAGGAATATTTGTCCTCTGGTTCGTATCTTTATGAAAATTTAGGTTCTGAAGTTTGTTCTAAGCTGGAAATAATACAAAACATGAAGAAAGCTAAAATCAAAACAAAGCCAGCAATAAACAAAAGTTATAATTTATAAGGATATTGCATATTAAAACAAATCCCAAAGGCTGAGAACACAACACCAATTGGTATTTTTAAATTATGGTTACTCTGTTTCATATATTTACATCACTTTAATAGTTAAAACTTATTTTCAGCAGATTAAAAGAAGAAAAACAAGAAATTCAGAAAGCCATCATCACTACAAGCACAATGGCAGGTATTTTCAAAATTCAGATTCCTCTACTTCATGCCTTTATCATTTTAGTTGGTAAAAATTGTTTTCAGATGGTCTTAAAACAAAAATGTAAAGAAATCCAATATTACAGCCAAGCAGAGTCAACCACAGAAAAGCCAAGAAATCCAGAAGACCAGGTCGTATTTTAAAACAAATTTTCCATTTCAAATCTTTGTAATATTTCACTTTACGAGCTCACTGTTTCTTAAAGCAGTTAAACTTAGGCCTACCAGCTTCAAAGATGTCATCATTAGAGCAAAGTCCCGAGGTCCTGACCAGAAGATCAGCAGGTAGCCTTTTTTCAAAGTCTGATTCCTCTGTTTCATATATCGTTGTTATTTTTGGGAGACTTATTTTCAGCAGATAAATACAAAAGCATAAAAAGCCAAAAATTAAAAGCCACCAGTAAGGCAAAGTCACCACAATACAAAGCCATTGACAGGGAAATGCACAGAGGTACAGAAGAGTAGTCCTACGTGTTGTTTATAAATTACATTAAAAAGATTCAAGTTTTTCATGCCTTGTTACAGTTTTCAGCAGAGGCAAGATATCAGTAGAGTCGAAATCAAAGCAAAGCCAAAACCTAAACAGCCATCATCGAAAGAGAAGACCTGAAGGTACTTTTTCAAATGAAGATTTCTCTGTTTCATATCTTTATGTCACACTATCAGCAAAGTTTTGTAGAAACCAAACCATGTAAAATATCAAAAGCCAGCATCGAGAAAAGCCTACTTCAAAAGAAAGCCAGTAACGTCAGCACAAAAATAAAGACCAGTGCAGAAGATCAACAGGTATTTTCTACTTAAAACTGGTCTGTTTCGTGTATTTTTCACACTGTTGTCAATGGTGTTTCTTTCAACATACAAATTAACAAAGTATCAATAAAGCCAACATCAAAACAGCAACTTTCCAAGCAAAGTGAATATGAAACCAAAGCCCAATGGACTAGTACAGTACTTCAACACAGGTATTTCGAAATTAGATTTCTGTGTTCTATATCTTTCTGACATTTATGGACCTAGATTTCTCTGTTTCATTTCAGAGTTATACTGGAAAAAGTTCAGCAAAAATACGCAATATCTGAAAAAAGCCAACACTGAGAGAAAAGCATCTTCAAAGCAAGAACATGAAACAGTTCAACTATGGAAGATTAAAAGGTATTGATGAAACTAAGTTTTATATAATTTTAAGGGCTAGAACTTTAGTTCATCCAGTAAAAGAAAAAATGTCAAGAGAGCCGATGTTAAAACATAGCCAGAATAAAAAAACAGATCTGAAGTCAATAACACAAGTTCAACTGGTATTTTGGTACTAAGTCTCACCTGATTCATATCTTGACTTCCTTTCAGGCATTAAAGTTTTTTTAACAGACAAATATACAAATACTAAGAAAGGCAAAATCAAAACAAAGCGGTCATCAAAGGCCCAGAGAAGACTGGCAACAATGTTTCCAATTAAGCTTTTCTGGCTCATATAATGATAATTGAAGTAATTTAATACTGAAATTTTTAGGAGATAAACACAAACACCAAGAAGGCGAACAGAGCCATCCTCGATCAAAGCCCAGAGAAGATTGGCAGGTATTTTTCATATTAAAAATGCTTAGTCACATGAAGTCATGTTAGTGATGAAACTGTGTTGAACAGATAACACAATTTATGTCACGAATGTCAAACAAAGCTATCATCAAAGCCCAGAGGAGACTGACCGGTATGTTTCAAATTAAGGTTTTTCTGTCTTATATATTGAATGTGTTTTAATGATGAAAGTTTTTCAGCAGATAAATACAAAGCACAGGGAAAATTGGTAAGTATTATTCAAATCAAGATTTCTTTTCAAATATTTAATGATGAAAGTTTGTCAGCAGATAAACACAAAATACCAAGTAAACCAACCTCACAACAAAGTCTTCCTCAAAGCACAGAGAAGTCTGATAGGTATTTTTCAAATTATGGTTTCTCTGTCTCATGCATGTATTGAATGCGTTTGTATGATGACAGTTTTTCAGAAAATGAATAAAAGAAACCAAGAAGGCCAAATTCACAACAACGGCCCAGAGGAAATTCGCAGGTATTTTTCAAATTAAGGTTTTTCTATCTTATATATTCAAGTTGTTTTAATGATGAAAGTTTTCCAGCAGATAAACACAAAACCCAAGAAGACCAAAATCTCAAGAAAGCCATAATCATGGGGAAATGGCAGATATTATTGAAATTAAGACATGTCTAATATCGAAATAATTACTGATGAAAGTCAGTTCTCTAAACAAAAAACTAAAATGACCAAAATCACAAAAAGTCTTCCTCAAAGCCAAGGAAGATTGGTATATTTTTTATGCTTTCTCTAAATGCGTTTTAATGAAAATTTTTCAGCAAAATACAAACACCAAGAACACCAAAATCAAAAGAAAGTCTTCTCAAAGCCCAGAGAAGATTGGCAGGTAATTTTTAAATTGAGATTTAATTGTTTTATGTATTTGAACTATTTTAATCAAATTAAAGTTTTTCAGCAGACAGACACAGAAACCAAGAAGACCAAAATCACAACAAAGCTATCAAAGCCCAGAGAAGACTGACAGGTAATTTACAAATTGAAATTTATTTCTTTTATGTATTTGAACCATTTTAATCAAATTAATGTTTTTCAGTAGGTAAACACAGAAACCAAGAAGACCAAAAATCACAACAAAGCTATCAAAGCCCAGAGAAGACTGACAGGTAATTTACAAATTGAAATTTATTTCTTTTATGTATTTGAACCATTTTAATCAAATTAATGTTTTTCACCAGGTAAACACAGAAAAAAGAAGACCAAAATCACAACAAAGCTATCAAAGCCCAGAGAAGACTGACAGGTAATTTACAAATTGAAATTTATTTCTTTTTATGTATATGAACCATTTTAATCAAATTAATGTTTTTCACCAGGTAAACACAGAAACGAAGAAGACCAAAATCACAACAAAGCTATCAAAGCCCAGAGAAAATTGGCAGGTAATTTACAAATTGAAATTTATTTCTTTTATGTATTTGAACCATTTTAATCAAATTAATGTTTTTCACCAGGTAAACACAGAAACGAAGAAGACCAAAATCACAACAAAGCTATCAAAGCCCAGAGAAGACTGACAGGTAATTTACAAATTGAAATTTATTTCTTTTTATGTATTTGAACCATTTTAATCAAATTAATGTTTTTCACCAGGTAAACACAGACACGAAGAAGACCAAAATCACAACAAAGCTATCAAAGCCCAGAGAAGACTGACAGGTAATTTACAAATTGAGATTTATTTCTTTTATGTATTTGAATCATTTTAATCAAATTAATGTTTTTCAGCAGATAGACGCAGAAACCAAGAAGACCAAAATCAAAAGAAAGCTACCAAAGTCCACAGAAGATTGACAGGTAATTTACAAATTGCGAATTACTTGTTTTATGTATTTGAACCATTTAAAGAAAATAAAGTTTTTCAGCAGATAAACACAGAAACCAAGAAGACCAAAATCAAAAGAAAGCTACCAAAGCCCACAGAAGATTTGCAGGTAATTTTTAAATTGAGATTTATTTGTTTATGTATTTGAACCATTTTAATCATATTAAAGTTTTTCAGCAGACAGACACAGAAACCAAGAAGAACAAAAATCACAACAAAGCCCACAGAAGATTGACAGGTAATTTACAAATTGAGATTTACTTGTTTCATGTATTTGAACCACTTTAATCAAATTAATGTTTTTCAGCAGGTAAACACTGAAACCAAGAAGACCAAAATCACAACAAAGCTATCAAAGCCCACAGAAGATTGACAGGTAATTTACAAATTGAGGTTTACCTGTTTCATGTATTTGAACCATTTTAATCGAATTAATGTTTTTCAGCAGGTAAACACAGAAACGAAGAAGACCAAAATCACAACAAAGCTATCAAAGCCCAGAGAAGATTGGCAGGTAATTTACAAATTGAAATTTATTTCTTTTTATGTATTTGAACCATTTTAATCAAATTAATGTTTTTCACCAGGTAAACACAGAAACGAAGAAGACCAAAATCACAACAAAGCTATCAAAGCCCAGAGAAGATTGGCAGGTAATTTACAAATTGAAATTTATTTCTTTTTATGTATTTGAACCATTTTAATCAAATTAATGTTTTTCACCAGGTAAACACAGAAACGAAGAAGACCAAAATCACAACAAAGCTATCAAAGCCCAGAGAAGATTGGCAGGTAATTTACAAATTGAAATTTATTTCTTTTATGTATTTGAACCATTTTAATCAAATTAATGTTTTTCACCAGGTAAACACAGAAACGAAGAAGACCAAAATCACAACAAAGCCATCAAAGCCCAGAGAAGAATGGCAGGTAATTTACAAATTGAAATTTATTTCTTTTATGTATTTGAACGATTTTAATCAAATTAATGTTTTTCAGCAGGTAAACACAGAAACGAAGAAGACCAAAATCACAACAAAGCTATCAAAGCCCAGAGAAGATTGGCAGGTAATTTACAAATTGAAATTTATTTCTTTTATGTATTTGAACCATTTTAATCAAATTAATGTTTTTCACCAGGTAAACACAGAAACGAAGAAGACCAAAATCACATCAAAGCCCAGAGAAGAATGGCAGGTAATTTACAAATTGAAATTTATTTCTTTTATGTATTTGAACGATTTTAATCAAATTAATGTTTTTCACCAGGTAAACACAGAAACGAAGAAGACCAAAATCACAACAAAGCTATCAAAGCCCAGAGAAGATTGGCAGGTAATTTACAAATTGAAATTTATTTCTTTTATGTATTTGAACCATTTTAATCAAATTAATGTTTTTCACCAGGTAAACACAGAAACGAAGAAGACCAAAATCACAACAAAGCCATCAAAGCCCAGAGAAGAATGGCAGGTAATTTACAAATTGAAATTTATTTCTTTTATGTATTTGAACGATTTTAATCAAATTAATGTTTTTCAGCAGGTAAACACAGAAACGAAGAAGACCAAAATCACAACAAAGCTATCAAAGCCCAGAGAAGACTGACAGGTAATTTACAAATTGAAATTTATTTCTTTTTATGTATTTGAACCATTTTAATCAAATTAATGTTTTTCACCAGGTAAACACAGAAACGAAGAAGACCAAAATCACAACAAAGCTATCAAAGCCCAGAGAAGATTGGCAGGTAATTTACAAATTGAAATTTATTTCTTTTATGTATTTGAACCATTTTAATCAAATTAATGTTTTTCACCAGGTAAACACAGAAACGAAGAAGACCAAAATCACATCAAAGCCCAGAGAAGAATGGCAGGTAATTTACAAATTGAAATTTATTTCTTTTATGTATTTGAACGATTTTAATCAAATTAATGTTTTTCAGCAGGTAAACACAGAAACCAAGAAGACCAAAATCACAACAAAGCTATCAAAGCCCAGAGAAGACTGACAGGTAATTTACAAATTGAAATTTATTTCTTTTTATGTATTTGAACCATTTTAATCAAATTAATGTTTTTCACCAGGTAAACACAGAAACGAAGAAGACCAAAATCACAACAAAGCTATCAAAGCCCAGAGAAGAATGGCAGGTAATTTTAAAATTTAGATTTATTTGTTTTATATATTTGAACCATTTTACTCATAATACAGTTTTCCAGGAGATAAACACAAAAACCAAGAAGACCAAAATCGAAAGAAAGCCTTCAGAAGATTGACAGGTAATTTTTTAATTGAGATTTATTTGTTTATGTATTTGAACCATTTTAATCAAATTAAAGTTTTTCAGCAGATACACACAGAAACCAAGAAGACCAAAATCACAACAAACCCCACAGAAGATTGACAGGTAATTTACAAATTGCGAATTACTTGTTTTATGTATTTGAACCATTTAAAGAAAATAAAGTTTTTCAGCAGATAAACACAGAAACCAAGAAGACCAAAATCAAAAGAAAGCTACCAAAGCCCACAGAAGATTTGCAGGTAATTTTTAATTGAGATTTATTTGTTTTATGTATTTGAACCATTTTAATCAATATTAAAGTTTTTCAGCAGATAGACACAGAAACCAAGAAGACCAAAATCACAACAAACCCCACAGAAGATTGACAGGTAATTTACACATTGAGATTCATTTGCTTTATGTATTTTAGCCATTTTAATCAAATTAAAGTTTTTCAGCAGATAAACACAGAATCTCTCTCTCTCTCTCTCTCTCTTAGTTCCTTTCGTTCCTTCCAGAACATCGGTCGACATGATTCCTCCAGGTGTGTATGTTCTTCAGATAAGACGATTTTTAAAGTAAGTAAGTAAGTAAGTAAGTATATCCTTTATTAATCCAACTGCTAACCGCATTTTGGTTTACACATGTATATCACGTCCAGATTAAAGTACTAAGGCCTATATTCCGGTGAAAATCATCCTAATTATGAAAGATTTACGAGCTAGACTGTCAGCAGTCGGGAGAACCCGATTATGAACACGGGGTCGCAAAGTATAACCCGTATGCTTAACAGGAGGTAATAGCACATGAAGCACATGTGTAGGACATGTAAGGACGGTCGTGAAAAGTTTAGAATCAGCAGTACGGATCAATTGTTCGAATCTAGGGTAGTCCACAGGAAGATAACCATGCAGCTTTAATCAGTCTCCTAAATATTGCCTGTAGTCTCTCACGTCCCCTCTGCCCCACATAACCCCACCAAGCGGACGCAGCGTACGTAATCCTCGCCACTGTGGTAGCTGTCACCACATCGTACATTGAGGGGCCAAGTAGTCCATGAGTAGTCAGGATCCGTAATGCATACATTGATTGTCTTGCACCAGTGCATAGATTGTCAACATGCACGTCAAAGCAGAAGTCATCGGACACCCAAGATCTTCATGATTCTGACTCTGGAAAGACCAGGAATCTCCATCGGCTGGTTTTCATTCAGTTTTCTTCTCGGCTTACGGACAACCATTTCCTGGGTCTTTGCTTGGTTAAGCTTCAGATTACATCTCGCAGCCCAGATCTCGATGTGCCTGATTTCCGAGTTTATCAGGTTGCTATTGGCAGCAGGAACCAGGAGATAGGTGTCGTCAGCGTACTTGAGTATCCGGTTAGTTGGATGTTTAGGTTTAAGTTTGGATATTGCTGTTAGGAACAGTATCGGACCAGTTCCTGATCCCTGGACAATACTGCAGTTGATTTCAATCGCCGCAGAGGTAATTCCTTTAAACTTAGTGCAATGTTGTCGTTGGTGGAGGGCCGCAATGATCCAATTGTAAGCAACGTCGGGAATGGGTAAGTCCGCCATCTGTTCAGCCAGATAGTCATGCCTCACCGTATCAAATGCTTTTGAAAAATCCAGCGCTATCAGATGTACACAGGGGCTGGACGTCAGCATTTCAGTGAGTTGATGCGTTAATGAACTAAGTGCGGCAGTAGTAGACCCAGTGGGCCGAAACGCATATTGATCTTGAAAGTCGCGGTTGTTCTGTTCGTACGTCAACATCGGATAGAAATACTTGCGCACCACGATCCGCTCAAGTATACGACAGAGGACTGAAGTGATTGAGATTGGCCTGTAATCGGCCTCCGTCTTCGGGCGGGAAACCTTTGGGACAGGAGTGATGCAACTAATCTTCCACTGAGGAAAGACAACCTAAGCACAATATGATACCAAAGCTATTTTAAATGACGATTCCTCTATTTCACATCTGTATAACGCAGTATGTATTTCAGCCAATAACCTAGAATCATTATTTATCCAACAAGAAAGCAAGCACTGAATCCAAACCATCATCAGAGCAAAGTGTCCACACACCAATGAACAGGAGATCAACAAGATTCAACAGATATTTTGAAATGAAGAGTTTAACTCTGTTTTATATGTTTGTTATTGTAGGAGCAAGAATTTACTTTCAGTACAGGGTAAGTAAAAAAAATAGAATGCCAAGGATGCAGGCATCAAACAAGACTCAGAATTCCAGAACAGATGAAAAACAGGTATTCTCCAATTAATATTTCTTTTATGTCTGTATGGGGCCATCCATATATTACGTACACAAAAATCCGGGGAAATTGGACCCCCTCCCCCTGTTCGCAAGCGTACTTTCTTCCACCACCCCCCTGCGTACCTACTCTTGACGCATACCCCCCCCCCGAAGACCAGCTGCAGAAAGTGTCTCGGCAGCGACTGTCTACACTTTAGGCCAGATAATTGAAGGATGAGTAAGGGCCAATATAGACAAATTATAGGTGTCTCGTTCACAGCACAGAATAACTGCACATGGCTTTTAGATAATGTAATAAAATGCCATCGGACTACTATAGGACAATACAGAGTTATAAATAGGCTAATGTGGACGTCATAATTAGATATTTATTTTGCGTACGTACACATTTTGTCCCCCCCCCCGTTCGCACCCGTACGCAAAATCGCCAAAATCCGACCCCCGACCCCTAATTGCGTACGTAATATGTGGATGGCCCCTATGTCAGCCTCATGGCAAGTTTTCTCAACAGATAAATAAAATTGATGAAATCCATTCCCCTAGACAATCATGGTCAAAGGCCAGAGAAGACCAGCAATTATTTTCTCTAATCCAAATTCCTCTGTTCATAATCACTGTAACTTTAGGAAGTTTAGGGGCTAGACTTACTTTCAGCAGAAGAAAAAAACATGTACACTCGTGTAAATAATATTTGTTTGTCTATTCTGTTTGGGAACGCTGCCATCTTGAACGAACACGCTGGAATCGTGATGATGTCGTCATCGTTCTTGAGGGTGGGCGGTGTGTCACGGCTTTGTCTCCGGACTTTGTTGGTGACAGACGCTCAAGAAACCACCAGCACTCCAGAGGGATTGAATTACGGCAGAAGATTACCAAGTTTATCGCGGGAAGTTACGTCACACGAAGCCCTCCCCTCCAAACTCGATTGAATACCGACCCAGGGCTGATAAGGGTGAGCGACTCGCAAAGATCTCCGTCCACTTTCCCCTTTTTTTCGACTCCAGAGACGAAAAATCGGACTCCCGTCAAACGGCCAATCACACCATGACTTCAATCAGTAATCGATTCAGTAATCAGGGGGTGGGGGCACATGGGCGGCGATCCCGGGGGTCGAGGGGGACAAGACCCCCCACTCTTAAAGGTGGGGGTACACGCCATACATCGGACCCCCCAAATTTCGAAGAAACCCCAAAAAAAGGTTATCAAGTTTTTCGCGCTCAGAGTAGAAAATTTTTTCGCGCGTGAGCGCGAAACATTTTTTGACCTCTTTTTTTACCAGATGAGTTCAAAACTCTTTTTTGACCATGTCACTTCAAAAATGTCCCCTCCCCCACCTGTCAAACAAGATCGCCGCCACTGGGGGGTAAGTATAACAGAGATCGAGGGGCAAGGAAGGTATGTATACATGTACTAAGAAATATCCTGTTTCTGTGAAATCCATACAACGCCGAATGCATGCGTATATCAGAAGTCTTTTTAGTATTGCAAGACTAAGGTTTTGATAAATGACTCGTACGAATAGCCTACTTACGTAAACGTCTGTCAAAACCGAAACAGCGTCACAAAAGAGCAAGAATGCACTAAGAGTACTGTTGTTAGATGGATAGAATGTCACGACACCGAAAACCTTTGCAAATGTTGCTGAACTTGAGCGCATAATACGCACATGTTCATGTAGGCAGGCCCTCTGTCTGATTAATGTTTTATAAAATAATCAGAGGGCCTGCCTACATGAACCTGTGCTTATTGTGCGCTCAAGTTCAGCAACATGTGAAAAGATTTTCAATGTCGTGACATTCGACCCACCATTTGACAACTGTCAGTGCATTCTTTCTCTTTTGCGACGCTATTATTAAATTGCACACTTTTGTAGTAAAGATCGTAATGGTCACTAACAAGAAGTAGGTTTGGCCAGGTCAGTCCTTGTAATATGGGCAACGAAACACCCTTGCAGAGGCAATAGCGGCGACGAGATCCAGGGTTGCTTGCGTTCGGGCACGGGGAATCCCAGAGCTCTAGGCGCCACGTTCTACAGCTCACCGCACACTGGACTGGACTTGATATGAAGGCGCCGGAATATAGCCAAGTAAGGCGCGGGAAGTCGTCCCTCTCCTATAGTTAAATCCGTCACTGAACAACAGGACTACCGTACGAGGCAATGAGGCTACAATACGATAAAGAACTTAATGTACACATAGACTGACCAGTGACCCCTCCCAGTTACCAGACATAAAGGTCAATCAGTCTTGTCTCTTAGCAGTCGGCAGTCGGGAAACACTTAATTATTCATCAGTCAGTTACAACTAGACCAACAGCATTGAGATGCAGAGCAGGTTCGATAAAACAGCTATGTTTGTATGTGTTTGGATTGATTGTCGGCCAGGCCATTACTGCTATTCAATATAACCAGAAGCTCGAAATACCGAAGTTCGATATACCGAAGTTTTGCTTTAGGGGCCGTCCATATATTACGTACGCAAAAATTCGGGAAAATTGGACCCCCTCCCCCCCCTGTACGCAAGCGTACTTTCTTCCGCACCCCCCCCCCTGCGTACGTACGCTTGACGCACACCCCCCCCCCGAGAAGACCAGCCGCAGAAAGTGTCTCTCTGCACTTTAGGCCAGATTGAAGGATGAGTGAGGGCCAATATAGACAAATTATAGGTGTCTCGTTCACAGCACAGAATAACTTCACATGGCTTTTATATCATGTAATAAAATGCCATCGGACGACTATAGGACAATACAGAGTTATAGATAGGCTAATGTGGACGTCATAATTCGAAATTTATTTTGCGTACGTACACATTTCGGCCACCCCCTCCCCCCCCCCCGTACGCACCCGTACGCAAAATCGCCAAAATCTGACCCCCCTGCCCCCCCCTCTTTGCGTACGTAATATATGGACGGCCCCTTACGTTAAATGTCGAGACGGTATTGGCATATTTGTTATATAATATTGTTTAATTTGGGGTAGTCAGCCCTACTGTTGTTTTCGTTAGCGGTAACGAAAACGAAAACCTTTGTTAACGAAAACTTAAGGTTTTAGTTAACTAAAACGAAAACGAAAACTTATACAAAAACGATAACGAAATAAAAACTAAAACTAGCGGAACCCACGAAAAACGATAACTGAAACTAAAAGTCAAAAGTAATAATAAATTAATAACGAAAACATATATATAACGAAAACCAAAACTAAAACGCCCAACGAAAACCTATAGGCTAGCTGTAGGACCATCGCGATTATTGGTTTTCATCATTTCATGATTTATCGAACATAGCTCCCCCAGTTAACCACCTCCCTAAGTAATTATTCCGGACGCAGTCGGGCCACAGGTTAACATTTCCTGACAGCTTCTAACCAGTGATGCCAATCGTTTAAGAGATAAACCCAGCGGCCAGCGTTAGTGATCATCCCAAGTTCCCATTCCCAGCGGCCGCAGCGTTTCTAATTGGTGCTAATTAAGCGCATTTCAGTTATAACCCAAGTTGCCAACGGACGCAGTAGGCCAGTAGCCCCAACTCATTATCCTTAAATCTTTTGCAATGACGAGTCATTAAGAACCACGGAACCACCGGAAGTCATTACTCGATCTGTGAAACGTCCATCCCGCTACAGTTACTTAGGGGCCGTCCATATATTACGTACGCAAAAATTCGGGAAAATTGGACCCCCTCCCCCCCCCTGTACGCAAGCGTACTTTCTTCCGCACCCCCCCCCCTGCGTACGTACGCTTGACGCACACCCCCCCCCCCACGAGAAGACCAGCCACAGAAAGTGTCTCTCTGCACTTTAGGCCAGATTGAAGGATGAGTGAGGGCCAATATAGACAAATTATAGGTGTCTCGTTCACAGCACAGAATAACTTCACATGGCTTTTATATCATGTAATAAAATGCCATCGGACGACTATAGGACAATACAGAGTTATAAATAGGCTAATGTGGACGTCATAATTCGAAATTTATTTTGCGTACGTACACATTTCGGCCACCCCCTCCCCCCCGTACGCACCCGTACGCAAAATCGCCAAAATCTGACCCCCCTCCCCCCCTCTTTGCGTACGTAATATATGGACGGCCCCTTACTAGTCTTCAGAATCACGTCATTTACTAATCTTTTTAGTCGGCAGTTTGTGCAGTTACATGACTTACATCGAAGCTCGTTATCTTCAACTGTTAGCATTTTCCAATGTGTTGAAACTAAATTTAACAGTCATTAAAAGGCTAAACATGTATACGTGCATGGCATACTACCATACTGAACACCTTGCTGTAAACCTGATGATTGCTTTTTGTAATAAATTGATGTACATTCACGATGGATAAGTACCAGACTATCAGTGACCAGTGGCGTCTACCAATGGTGGAGTGTGGAGAACGATCTCCATCGAACTTCAAAAGTGGGGGGTTTGACATATTTTGACTGAAAGTGGGGGGTTGCATTTTTCATGATAGCTCTTTTGTCCAGTGTGATAATATAACCAAATCCAACAAAGCAAAATATTTAAAATCCGAAAAGGTCAAAAAAAATTTTTCGCGCTATGCGCGATAATTGCTCTGACTCTCTTTGGGCACTGTCAATCTAGACGTAGACTCAGCACCTATTAGGGCCTAAAGTAGAAAACATTCAGCTAAGTCATCCATTAATCTGTAGGCTGATTAATTCGTTTATTTTACGACGCCGTCATATCAAAGACGATTGGCGTCTCTCCCACTGCAGAATCTCAGAAAACACCACAATGTGTATTTCAGGGGGTAAATTTGGGGGGTTGATTCTCCATTTACTTTTGGGGGGTTAGACGCCACTGTCAGTGACCAAATAACTGGAACTAAAACGAAAACTAAACAAAATAAAACTGAAACTAGGAGGTTTCAGTTTTTATTAACTATAACTAAAACTAGATGTAAAAACGAAAACTAATAACTAAAACACCTAGCACGGGAAACTAATAATAACTGAAACTAAAACTCGAGGCAAAACTAAAACATCACTAGTCAGCCCAAACAGCCACGTTCTTTGGACCCATAAAAGGCCTGCCATTCTGTTACTGGTGGCCAAAAACAGGCCCTGACCCCACCAGTCTCCTGCCCCATTTCTCTCCACAACCTCCCATCCTTCGTCTCTGATCTCCCATAGATGCATAGGTCTTTCTCTCTCGCTCTCTCTCTCTCTCTCTCTCTCTCTCTCTGAGGTAGACTGCCTTCCCAATGAGATGCATTTTAGCAGCCCGAGTCTCCCACCTGCACTTACCCACCCAACTACAAAATCACAACTTCTTAACATCCGATGCACTGTAGCCGATAGCTGTTGCAGCCAAGAGTTGCAAACACTAATGTGAAACAAACAAGAACGAATGCTCTGTAAAGCAATCAGTCTCCACACCGAGTTGTACTTGACACATTCGTGTTTGTTGTGAACGGACCACGGGGAGGGAGGGGTTGGGTTCACGATCTCATTGCTCCGTTACAAGTGTGTCGCACGGCGGTTGACTGGTTAGAGCGCTCAGCAAACAATACGGTGTGTAGGGGTCTTGAGCAAGTCGTTCATTCACAATAGCTCATTGCCATCGATGTTCTGTCGTATGGTCGTGTGCACTTCTGAACACTGGAAGGAGGGCAATATCAAATACTTGTATTTTATACCCTGCTAGACCATGACTAGTAGGAAAATAAATAAAAATCCGATAGCTTCCATATCATCACCGTAGTAATGATCAAGGCATCAGATGATAGTCGCTACTATAAATTTTGGACCTCTCAAAGGTTCACTAAATGCCTTCTAAGAGTGGGATCGTGGAATCTGCAACATCGCTGAAAGCATTTTAAATATTGCATAAATTGGCCCGTCTATCTAATAAAACTTGCGATGTGTGGTTAAAATTTCTGCCAATTCTGAGATGGTCAAGTGGGAGGCATTGGAGAAGTTGAACTTAGGATATTCAGCGCTGCGATTAAGAAGTGCATGAGTTCTTTTATGGTGCAATAAACATTTCATTTTTAACATTAACATTTATTATTAAAAATGCTTTCAGAGGTACTATAGATTCCACGACCCCACTCTCGGTTTCTGATTGACTTGGGAGGTTCTGAAAAAGGTGCTAAACAAATGCTCTGAACGACTGAGTTAGGAAGCAATAACAAGATGACAGCGTTTTAAAATGTCCTCTTGGCGACTGAGACGCAGCTTTAACGATGACAATTCTATGCTTAATGTAAAAGTCCACCATCTCCTTCACACTAAAGTCCATGATCTCACTGCGGCTTAATCGATCGGCTGGATGCAAACTGCTCAAGGTCGAACGCCTGAAAACCTACAGTCAAATACAAAATACATTAGACGGAGAAGATGAGTCACTTACGCTAACACATTTTTGTGAGGTACTTAAAAGGCATTAGTATAGTTTACCACTTTAACAACGAGCATTGGTTCACAGTCACTTTTAGTATACCGTCGTATAGTGTTTAGTGAGTTAGTGTCTACGTACGTACATACATACATATATACAAACATGCATGTATACATAAGAAAAGCAGTCATGGGCTTGAGGTGTTAGTGACTTCACTTTCTTAGCCTCGGCATATGAAGGCGGGTGGCGTCTTCTCTATTGCCACTGGATATATGCACTGACAGTACATGATCAGTTTACTCATATCCAACTTCGTCAGAGGGTCTAGCAGAACAGAAATCTCAAAACATCTTTTGGATCTGGTTCAGCTTTGAACCTCTGACATGCACGCTATGCACTAGAATACCGTAATGAAAACTAAATAAAAATCAGCAGAAAAATTATGGCTACGGTCAGCAATCACTGTGTAATGCAACACAATAAAGCGTCACTACAAGGAAATGTTTCAGTAGCACCAGTAATTATCTATGCCCAAGTAAGAGCCTTCAACAAATGCACATGGGTCCGGCTCAGATATGATTGTAAACACTGTTGGTACAAGGTGAACATTACAAGCAAAAACATTACTTTGAAAACACAGTATGTGGGCTCTTGTGGGGGTAAAGTTATCAAAATCTGAACAGTTCATGGCTTGGCCCATGTAGCTAACGGGGAACAACAAGGGATTTTCCCCACAAAGGGACATTTGCCAAACTTCCGTGCAGATGTTCTGCATCATAAAGGCTACTAGTGCCCTGTAATATAATCATCTGTAAATAACTTGTAGAGCAACTTGAATTGTTTAGGGTTTACCATATGTCATCAACATTACTGCCCACAATGACATCAGGAGAATGCTTGCTGTTTCAAGTATTGTTAGATATAACCATTGCTGCTTGATGTCTCATTGCTATTAGATATTATTCAGTTCACAGACCAAGGCAATGGAACCACGATGGCAGCTTTGGTTCTTTAAGCTCTGAATTGCATATTTTAGAGTCTTGTTTTGAAGAGAAAACTCACACTGACCGGCAAGCTGACTGTTTGGAACCTTCTCCTGGTAGTACTGGATCTGAGCTACGAAAAAGAGACAATAGAGTAAGTCAGTAAGTATAAGTATACTGCTTATTAACCAATTGGTAAACACAGTTAAAAAGTATAGACATAGTATATATAAAATAAATAAATCTATGAAAGCATAGATATAATATACATCAATAAACTATAGATATAGTATATGTCCACGTACATTAAATGTTGGCCAACCAAATTATTTCATGTCGTTCTCGATTCCTCAGACTTGTTCAATGAGGTCATCTGATTCTTTCTCTGATCATACCTAGGACTAAATCTGGTTTTACTCAACGACCTTTCCTGTTGCTTATTTTGGAATGCTCTCTCTCCCTGTATCTATTCATCCTGCTCAGTCATAGATGTTACTCGTTCTTGGTTCAAGGCATACCTTTTTCAAGTTTTTCAAATTGCTTATCCACTGCAGACTGCCTCTCTGTCTTAACGGACTGATGTTCTGGATATTGACCTGATTATAACTTAGTTCTGGTGTGCCATCGGTTTTTACCTTGTGCACTACACACCAGTGCGATAGAAATTACCAATTAATAACAATAACAATATACACATTTACATAAACACATACATATGTACATACAAGTCGCTGTTGCTATTTCATCAAAGCAACTTGGTTTTTAGATGAACTTAAGACTATTGCAGTATTCCCATAAGGGGTCATTCATAAAGGATGCCCACAAAATATGACCTACTTTGGACCCCTCTCTCCCCCTGTCTACAATTGACCCTCCCCTTTGCAGAACTTTGCATGCCAAAGCCAATTTTCAATGTCATCCTCATTCCTTTAACAATTATTCCACAGTTCCTGTGCACGTTTAAGTGACAGTTCGGGTTTCATATCAGGATTTGCAGTAATAAAAGCCTCTTTAAAGTCACAGTAAAGTTTACACCATGCATGAGGTTTTAGGCAATCACCTCACAGACCTTTTCGTCTTTCAGGGAAGGTTGAAACAAGGTGGTGTTAAAAAACTATCAAAAATGTAAAAAAAATTAAGAAGCAGACGTCTGCACTGGTCATAACCTCCCCTTGTCTGCATTTGGATGACCCCTCCCTCCCCTCATTGCGGAGGTCCTTTATGGATGACCCCTAACATAATGACAGAATGTACAGTGGTCTAATGCAAGAGTCAATTGAGGACAAGGGAAACACAAGTAAAATGAGTCAATTAAGGAAAGGGAAATGAGTCAATTAAGGATGGAGAAATGAGTTAATGAAGGACAGGGAAATGAGTTAATTAAGAATGGGAAACTGAATCAACCAAGGAAAGATAAATCAGTCTATTAAGGAAAGGCAAATGAGTCAATTAAGGACAGGGAAATGAGTTAATTAAGGACATAGAAATGAGTTAATTAAGGACAAGCAACCGAGTTAATTAAGGAAAGGGAAATGAGTTAATTAAGGACAAGGAAACGAGTCAACAACGTACAGGGAAATGAGTTAATTAAGGACAAGGAAACGAGTCCACAACGTACAGGGAAATCAGTCAAATACAGGTGCTTGAGGATGAGAAAGAGTCAAAGAAAGACAAGACACCAAGTCAAGTTAGCAAAGGCAAGTGAAACAAACAGTAGAGGTTTGAGCAGAGGAAACTATACATTCGCATCTGCAACCACGGACCGAACGGATGTACTTACTACTCGCATTCCCGTGAAACTCAGCATCAACCTGTTTCCACTCTACACAAAACAAAACAAAATATTTTCAACCAGTCACTTATATAGCACTTTTCTGAATACACAACATTTCTTGTAAATGGTCATTTATAAAAAAAATGTTAATGTAACATTCTCATAGCACAGGGATGGCGAACCTATGGCACGCGTGCCCAAAGTGGCACGCGTTGAAATTTTTTGGGCACACGGAATTCAGAGCGTCCCCAAAATTTAAAACTTAGAAATACAAAACCTCTGTAGGAATCCTCATTTTCTTGGTTGAAGGACTTTATTTTAACACCATTCAAAAACAATCTTTGAAATAACATCTTTAATTCATTTTTTTATGCTTTGTTAGCTAAAACCTATATCAGAAAAATAATTATATACTGTGCAAAATTCCGAGGGGCACGCGATGGTATTTAAAATAATGATTTAGCAGCATTTTGGCACGCGCCTTAAAAAAGGTTCGCCACCCCTGTCATAGCATCCACAACTCTACATCATAGCTGAAACTTTGAGGATTCTTGAAAGGTGATATATATATTCTGATATATATACAACCAGCATTTACCAAGGTACAATTGAGGAAAAGAACTCAGTCTATTTCAACAGAGCTTGAAATGACAATTTGGACTCGTTTGTGTACCATGTATTGTTTAATAGAGAATCAAGACTTGCCGTCGCTGATGTATTTGACGTTCTCGTCGTGAGCGACCTGTGCGGGAGATTCTATTGGGGTGACGGGTGCAGGGATCGGATTTTGATGATATCCGCGAGGAGTGTTGTTGTACGGCGTCCTGCTGTCAGACAGAAAAACCATTCACTTCAATCCCCAACAAAATAACATTAGATGATGGAAAGAAAAAATACTGGCCAACTAGTTGAGCAATTGCTCCGAGTAATGTCGAGCAAACTGGAAATGAAAACCTCTTTAACAGTCCTACATGCTATTGTTATTTGATGCAACACAAGGCTGGGACCCACACAGTTTGTCTAGTAACATGAAGCGCACAGCGCTAAGAAGAAACAAAAAACACACCCAACTAACATGAAGTAGGCAAAGGTAAAGGAGGAGGTGGTAAAAGAAATGTATGTATGCATGCGTGCATATATAAGTACCTAGACACAATAGGGCTTTCTAAGTACCTCACAAAAGTGCTGTGAGGTACGTAATGGTACTGACGACACAATACGGCACAAAAGCACTGAGCTTTTGTACCATACCTGTAACTCTGTTCATATATGTAGCTTTCTAGAAGTGTTACTATCTCTCTGCAATTTGGCAGCATTACAGTCTGTCTTTCTAATGATACTGTCAGCAATTCCCACCTGTTTACAGTACTTAATTAAACCCAAGCCACACAAATCAAAGCAATCGAGTGCAAAAATAACTGCAATAATAACAATAAAAAGGTCCAACATACAGTGCCGTAGCATAGCTGAAGCCGAAGAATAAATAAGATGCTTTATACAGCACAGTTAAGATTAAAGAAAAGTACATCGTGCACGAGTTCTACAATCAACGAAAGTCATACGTTATTTTGAAAATACTCAATACCTGATATCATATGTTGGTTGCATGGGGGGCATTGTAGCGGTAAACGGGGGCTGATGTGGTCCAGCCATGGGTGGCATCGGGCCAAAGTGCCGGTTGTCCAGCATCCGGCCAGGATCCATTGCTCGACCCATTGGATACCCTGAAAAACAAAAGCACCCGGAATGTACGGAAAGGAGTCAATGACAAGCAGTTATTACTTATTCTCCATAGCTGTGATTGTGCAAAGCAGTGTTTGTAGACTAATGAGTTTCTGGAAAGGTCAAATCTAAAATCACACAATGCAATGACGAAAAACCAATGCAACAAACATCATCCCTACGCATCATTTCACCTCCATCAGGAATAAAAACCCAACAACAGAGAGACAACTTTTCTTTCTGCTGAATTCTGCAAATACAGATTCAAAAGGCAATCAAAACAGAACAGAAACTTCTTGCACATCGTAAAACAATTTCATCAAGACCTTCACAACAGGTTTCAAATCTCGGAATTTCACAATATTCCGGTTTCACCAAGAGAAACTGTGCAACAAAATCTCTAATGTACAAAACCTTCAGCATTTACTGTTCAAAACAACTACTATTAAAATTGCTCAGTCAGAGAGACAAGTGAACAAGCAAATCCCAAGGCACACTTCTAAGCACGTGGCTTTTCAGGTTCGTACATTTTCATTCGTTCACTTATATTTTCAGTTTTCTTAATCACAAACAGCACGTCACTGGAAACTCTGTATAGTTGCTCTCAACAAAAGCACAAAATTATTATTGCCTAAGATCTACATTTCTCAGTGACCTTTTGCACATTAACATTCTAGTAATATTTTTTCATTAATTACATAGATCCTTATTATTATTATTATTATTATTATTATTATTATTATTATTATTATTATTGTTAATCAGGCAACTGATATGGCATAGCAAAGCGAAACTTAAAACATGAGCACCTTTCAAATAATGACAGGTAAGGAAAATTCAGTAAAGTGTGAACACAAAGGTTTTTTCAACCAGCAACTGAACGTGATCACAGAAAGGCGAAGGAACTTGTGCTTTCAATACAATATATGTTCAAGTAGAAAGTGAATAAATATATATGCCATAAGATAGTTTATGTTTAAAAAGACAGAATGGACAAACCTCTGTGCCCTCTACCATTTCGTCTGCACTGAAAACTTGCTGGTACATCAAATACAAAATCAAACACCAATTAATAAAAGTACAAACTTCACTTTTCACTTTGACAGACCGAGAATTCAAAATCTCACACATATACCAGGATACCAAATATTAGAATTGCAAAAACAGAAACCATTTACAAAATTTTACCAAAATTCCCATCCAAGAATAATTTACCCCCAAACCATTTCCCCTGATGGTTACATGCTTCTTTATCACAGCAAAACATTTTTACATCTGAACGTTATACCGGTAAGATTCCACTACATGTAAACATCACATTCAAAAAGCCGAATACGATTAAACCACCAACTGGGAACCATTGTAAAAAAACACCTTAATATACTAATATAGAATTCGAATAAGCAATTCAACGTAGAATTGTGGTTTGCACTAACAAATTCTCAACAGTTATAATCTCCAAAAGCAAAGTTAGCAGCTAAAACTTTTAATAAACAACAGAAAATGTTCACAAAAATCATACACATTTTAGCTAAAACACACAAGATCTTAACAGCAAAAATTTTCATAGTTTCTACGGTTAATTTTTTATCTTGGGAAACCAAACAGGATACAACGTCCATCAAAAGTTTTCAAGACAGTTATGCATGGCAACTAATGCAGTATGACAAAGGTTTGAAAAGCTTCTTTTTGCAAATCCACAAAAACTGACATCAAGAATTTCCAGAACCTTAAAATGTCCAAAAAAGTACATCTTAATGACATACAAATGCTATTCTAATCTAAGTAACGAAAGTTTGTAATGTAACTGTGTTGAAACGCTCTAATGTCTCCAGACTAACCTTGCCCTCGAGAGAAGGGCTGGATACACTGCTGACTGAACTGGATCTTTTGCCGATGTGGAAAAAACACTAGCATGATCAAACAAAAGATAGGCTGATAAACACATCTGACAAAGCAACAGTTCTGAAAGGTGTCATAGCTTAAAACAACAAAGTTCAAAGTCTATGCCACTAGAATATATTAAAACATCTAAATACTAAATACTGAACAACAGAGCCAATGGTTCACAGCAGTAAGTCCTTACCACATAGGTGTGCAGACCAAGAGAAACAATTAGCATACATAAATTGTAAAATCAATGAAAATTCCTCATCTGCAGGGCTGTAGTCGAGGGTATACACGGGTATACAGCGTATACTCACCTCTAGACAGTGTATACTCATGGCTGTAGCGAGGGTATACAGCGTATACTTACCTCTCTAGAGACCGCATAGCCACTGACTAATGAAATTTCCACAAAAAAGAAAGGTAATGAAAGGTTCTGAGGGCGAATGACTAAAAAAAGGTCATCAACTTTTTCAGAGACGAATTACTAAAAAAAGGTCATCACTTTTTTTTAGGGTGACACCAGCCCTAGTGACGCCACTTCTCACCGGTAGCATGTACTCATCTCTAATTTTACCACTACAGCCCTGCTCATCTGACTATGTTTGGACCATATTTTCAAATGATTTTAAAATGTTTAAAATGCACTTTTTTAGATCAACGGCACAGGTGCAGCTCTTTTGAGCAAAACTTTAATCCTTTAACGACAAGAGGGATTAGTTTTCCATGTATTTTAGAACACGCTCATCATTAAAAAGTTAAACAAACATGCATACATGAACAGTTACACAGATACATACACACGTACAAATCAGAAACAGAACCAAACCATCAGGAACACTTTAAAACTTGCTAATTTTGACAGCACCATCACAAGAACACTTGAGAACCGTGTACAAAATCCATTAATACTTGTTCCTACATTGAAAGTATCCACATTTGTATAAGTTTCAAAGCTAACTAAAACAAACCAACCTCCACCACGTCCTCTGCCATTCTGGAACTCTGGTGCTATATAAATAGTTATAAAACACAAACTTTAGTGATTCAGACAAAAAACTTATAATTTGTTTTGGACAGTAAATTCACAACAAAATGCATGACCAAAAATCACACAGACATTTTTCTACACTGAAAGTATCAAAATTGTTCAAAAGAGCCATGCAAAATAATTCAGTTCATAAGCTAATAATAACGACAATGCCTTGCAGCATCAAAGTCTAATAATCTTCAATATCATATTCAACAAAATTAGGTACAAAATCAAAATAAACAATGCACAATGCAGAAATCTTAAAATCTTTCAAGATATTAGAATAAACCAACCTCCATGCCCCTGTCTGTTTGGAAAATTTGGTGCTAAATAAGTGAAAAAAATCATAACTGATTAATAAAAATATCTAAATCAATGACAGCCCAGTTCAAACACAGCAAGGCAATCTGTGACTATAAAAATATTTCTCAAAATGAAAGTCCACAGTCAAAGACCAGTAACAGAAAAAGCTCATTCACTGAGCAGAAGAGCATTCTTGAGAGCGAGCAAGTACGTCTCGTGTTTGGCAGTTAAACAATTACTGTTGTAATCATAGTCACAAATTTGTACAAATACAATGGTTTTCAACAGAGAGCCTTCGGAGGTGCTTCCATCCCAAGAACGCAAGACCACAATCAGGTACATGTAGAATGGTTTTCAATGAAACTGAATGGTTTTCAATGAAACCGAATGGTTTTCAACAAAATGGAATGGTTTTCAATCAAATAGAATGGTTTTATTAATCAAACAGAATGGTTTTCAATCAAACAGAATGGTTTTCAATCAAACAGAATGGTTTTCAATCAAACAGAATGGTTTTCAATCAAACAGAATGGTTTTCAATCAAACAGAAATGTTTTCAATCAAATACAATGGTTTTCAATCAACTAGAAAGGTTTTCACTCAAAAATAATAGTTTCACTCAAATATAATGGTTTTCAATCATTCACGGAAGCAATGCACCAAGAAGCTTCTCTTGTAAGTTAGCAGCAGCATGTATCTGGGCATTGTGCAAAATAATTTTCCTCTGAAAGGCACTAGAACATAACTATCTAAAACATCTCTAAGGTAGGATGATCAATTATACGTTCCATGTACCACAGCATGAAGATAGTGAAGATAGCCAGGCCAAAGAACATCATACACAATAACTGACTGCACCTACATTTAAAATTTCAGTCATTTGAAAATCAAACTGGTTAGGCTGTATGCTTGTACTCAAAGTTCCCATAGAATCCCAGTAAACTTGGCAAGAAAGTGAACAAAATAATGAAATCTTCAGCAGAACATTTGAAACCACCTGTACCCGTGAACTGATACAACACTGTCGACCGTTGACGTCAACTCAACAGAAGTTTAAACACTGAGAACTTACCCTGGCCTTGAAATCGAGGCCTTAAACCTAGCTGGGGCATCTGGACCCGCTGGCGTCCTAACTGGAAAACTATGATGACCAAAAGAAACCATACTATTAAACACATATAACCAAAAAAACTCGCATCAATGAACCCACGAAACAGTGAAAAGCTAAGAAAGTAAAACAAAAAATTCAATAAAACAGTAGAGACACTTTCTATGATAGTTCACAAGTTCAGATTTTGACAACAAACTTAACTCCTGCTTTGGTACCAAAATCTCAAGAAAATTGAAAACCACTTACAGAAACATTTCATAAATTCATTCATACATAACTCTGAATAAGTTTGCAATATAAAACCACAAAGGATTAAGTGAAAGTAATCTGTAATATGTGCACAAGAAATAGGAAGCTGATTACAAAAGAATCAAAATAAACTAACCCCAGTAACATCTGCCATTTTGAAAATTATACACTATAAGTGTAACAACACAAATCAAAACCAAACAACACTCGACTATAAACTATGCCGATGTTATCTTGCAGATAGTTTACATAACTGAATCCGAACTGTTGAATTGCGAGTAACAGGTAATTTTAAAAACTGTCATTAGCTTAAACTGATTTAACACTTTGGCAGCTGGCCAAATTATTACCAATACGCGTACAGCCCTGTAATCAATTATCGGTAATGTAAGGATATCGGATATCAACGGCCATTGTCACTTATTATCGACAGTAACTCTGAAAATCTACATAAAATTAATGAAAATGCAAATAAACTGCTTATTACTCTACTCTACTCTACAGTAAACTGACTAAAAGTCTGCATTTGAATGATAATCATTGAAGCGTGAAGGCCATAGAAGCACACGCGGCGACATGCGCCGCAAATATAACGTGTATCGTTGCGCTGTTCACGCGTGTTGCAAACATCATCAAAATATTCAAATCTAGTTGTTTCAAACTGTTCATTGCTCTACTCTACTTTATTCTACTCCACAGTAACCTGACTGTTTAGAACATATATAATACGCGACGACATAACTACCAGAACGCGGACTTCTGACAGTGCACATATGCGTAGTCTAATGGCTGCAGTTACAATAAAAATTACAATTAAAATTAAAAAATTTTCTCTGCTATTCAGCAGATGGCAGTACTCACCATAGTAGTAACAGAGACGCGGCAGAATAGATTGCCAGCACGCTGGATATGCCTATAGATGCTGTGGAACTGATGTATACTGAGGTACGAGTTATCTCGTACGTCGCGCCTAGACCCGTGAAATGACATACGAGTTAACTCGTACCTCGCGTTCAGTGTGTTAATGTTTATGCAGTTGTAATTTACCAGGAGTGCATAGAAACAAAAACAATTTACACAATAAAACACTCAACAGTTTTTTATAAATGTAAAAACAGAGCACAGACCAAGTTGAAAAATCAAAGCAGACCAGAAACTCATTATGACTCCATCTTTGGCAGCCAGATCAAGAACCATCAGATAATAGGGTCACGTTATAGTGAGTCTAATTTTTGGAGCCATGTTCCTGGCGATGCTATATCATAACACATGTTATACTAAAGCATGCTATAACATATCTCTACTGTACATACATACAAAATAGAAATTTAGATTTCAAAAGGATGAAAATAACAGACCTTGGTGCCCTCCTCTACTGTTGGGAAAATTTGGCGCTATTTAAACATAAATTATAATCAAACACACAACTGATTAATAAAAATGCAACATTTCACAAGTAATAAACACATATCTTGTTTCTGCAACAAATTTGCAAGTAAAATGAGAACTGCACAAGAAAACAATTAATATATTTTAAAAGTTGGATGTGTAAAGTATGTCTGTACACCAAAGTGCGATTAGCAATTGGTTAATAACGAATATATTTACTTACTTGCTCTAAAGCATTCAAAGAGCAGTTTATAAAATCATCCACTTGCTGAGACAAATACACTAGGAACCAAAAAAATTGCTTTCTGCAATAAAACTCTGACTAATTCTGTATTATGAATACCAAACATCCTTAAGTAGAAACCTAAAACTATTCAGTTGAAACACAGTTATTCAGCATGAAATACTTTTAGGTTTTCAAGAAACAGCAATGGAACCAACCTCCATGGCATCTGCCATTATGGAAATATTGAGCTATTTAAATCAAAACAACAGATGATTAATAAAACAAAAATGTTAGGTTTTTCTGGCAACAAATTCTATACAATTACCCAATCAGACACCCAATAAACTGACAAAAAAAGAACAGTAGTCCCCTAAGCTAACCCGCAGACACAGCCATGGGTATGAAGTGTTGAAAACTTCATTTTCTTAGCCTCAGCTTATAAAGACGGATGGCCAGTCCTCTCCCTCCCACCTGATCTTCACACTGACAATGTACAGTCAGTGTTCATTGCTAGCCAAGTTCTCTAAGGGACAAGTGTGGAAGAGAAATGTCAAAATATCTGTCTGATACGGGAGGGATTTGAACCCAATCTCCCAGCTCAGTATCAATCATGCTAACCACTAGACAACTGCATGCCTCATATCAGTGTCACACAGTTCTAAGCATAATAAAGAGAAGGAAAGCAGTCTCTTAACTGATTCCTACTGATAAAAAGTATTCAATTAGAACATTTATTAATCACAGTTCATTGCAGTATTAATGCAGTAAACTCAACTCCTCAAAGCAGCCCTGAGTTAAGCAGTTTAGCAACTTAATTTTCTTAATCATTTACAGAACCAAACGTGCAACCAAAAATTCTTAAAAACGCATAACATTTCAAGAAATGAAAAACTATTCAAAACACACGTTAGAAAAGCATCATACTTTTTACTGGTTTCAACTCTACATACGAAAATTCAAAAAATTTAATCACATTATTTACTCATTTACATTAAATACTTGTATTCACTCTATTTACTCCACTGAAGACAGGTCTGTAAAAGTAATTTTGTACAGTTTTGCAACTACTAACATATACATATAGTTCTAAGTATATGGAACTGGGAAATATTTAAATTCTTAACCATAGTCACGCCTTAACCTTAAAAAGAAGATAGCTGCAAAAAATCGCAGTAGCCAACGGATTTCGTGTCATAATGATGTGCGTAGTAACAAGTGTCTGGTGTAATTAGCAACAAAGCAGAGCTTGTGCGAGTCGAGGAATGTTGATCCAGCAGGATGTTTTGATGCAGTCTGTGTGCATAGAAGACCGGAACCGTTAGACCAGGTCCAGAAGAGAGCTCTTCTCCGTCACAAGGATGTACAATTATCCTTTCCGGTGACGAAACAATCTCTACGTACAGACACTTGATACACCAACACAAATGGACTCTGGCCTCTGGAACATTGCTCTGGGCAAGGCAGGGATATCAGGATGCTGTTAAGCAGCTATGGGAGAAAACTGATTACTCATTAAACTGCCCTAATGAAATCTCATTACAGCAAACATCAGTTGGTATTCGAAGTGCTATCAGCCATCAACAGCTGGCTACAAAAGCCTGGCTACACCCACCCTGTACAGACCTGGAGACATTAGTAATGTACGTATGTATATACGAATGCATGTATTTATGTATGAGTGTGTGCATGGATGTACATATGTATGTATGTATGTATGTATGTATGTATGTATGTATGTATGTATGCATGCATGCATGCATGTATGGAAGGAAGCATGGAAGTATGCATGTATGCATTTCGGCATTCACCACAATTATCTCTCAACAGTGCTGTCTATGCGGTGTCGAAAGTTTGTAAAACAATAGTGAAAGAACAAAAACACCAAATGTCCCAGAGAAACTTGGAAACAATATAGAATAGAATAGACTGTCAGAAAAATCCGAGCACTGCTAGCAACCGGAAGTACTATTGTAATCAGTGAATTAATTAATAAATGGGGAGAAAAATTGTGTTACTTTTGCATTGTCTTAACTTATTGAAACCAAAGAAGCAGTCTGAAAAACTGTGCATTTGGCTGTTGCTGATTACTTACTGACTTATTTACAACAGTCTTTCCAGTAGCTTAAAGCACTTTAATTTCTCTCCAAGTCTGAGTTGGCTATATATTGCTTACAATTACAGCAATGGCAACCGACCTTTTGCTTGGGATTACCCACGGAACTTGAAAAGTCACCACTGATGGGTAAAACATACACATATTGCAAACAACAGAGTCCCATTGAGCATTGATCAGCACTTCCAGTCCAAGTTGCATCGAGGATTGGAACAACGGCAAAATGAAGTCTGCACTTGGCAGCATGCGGGCCAAGTTCAGCGACTGGCACCCACTTGCAGGTGGTAGAGGATAAAGCTTCCAGATATCTCTCAGGCCATGAGTGTCGTTAATTCACACAAGTGGTATAAACAAATTATAGCGTATGGTAGCATAGTACATCGCAATTACCCTCTTCAATATGAAGGGGTAATCCCCAACGAAAATGCAAATCAGACCCGATTCCTGAAAACAAATTTTCCACCAACTGTTTGCAATCCTGAAAAGTAGCATGGACTAATTGGCTAATCTCCTGAATAGCATATTCAGAAAATAACCCGAAGTTAGATCTGCACACATAATTTTGCTTTTACTTAGAAAATAGATTTTGGGGATCAGGTTTTCGAGAAGTCGCTACGCACCCGAAACGAAAGTGTCGTCAAATATGGCAACACAGGGTAAAGCTCAATTAAAGTTCCACATTACTTATCTTTACTGGTTGCAACTAACAATTTTATTATCCAACTAACTTATGTTAGCAAACATGCAAACAAAGGCTACTTTCTTACTTACTTCATCGACTGTCCACTTACTCGAGACAGATCTCTAACGCAACTGAAATTAAAAACACGTACCTCTTTGTCCACCACGAGAAGTGTAACCTCGGTTGGATCTAGAGGGATTTGCCTGTTGCATTATCTCTAACAAAGATTCTTCGAAAACACAATCATTCAAACAAACATTACACCCAAGGAATAGCACAAGCTAACGTTAGTATGGAGAAACAATGATTAGAATACAGAGACTATCCAAGACCGGAATTAGTAGCATGCAAACGAATTTTACTTTTATAGCGCTTTTACTTCAAGTTAATTTTTGAAAGAACTGTATCGATTTTGGCTAATAAAAGCCTAAGGTACAGTCTGGTTCTGATTTGAAAAGGAAAAAATTTGTCTAACTGAATCAGGCCATTCCCCACTAGATTTCGGCATATCAGGAAGCCAACACAGGGTTCATTTCGCAGGCATTATATTACTACATACTTACTTACACTTCATAATAGTTTTAAGTGGAATAATGCTGAGACTGTTGAAGTTTAACTGAAATCGTCTGGTCGGAAATGTCTAAAGCGGCACTTAAACTATAGGCCAATGCGCAAAGCACCAGTTCAAACACGAGCGCTGCATCAAGTCAGAGAGGTTGTCTATCTAAAGATCCCAAGTGAAGAACAAAATCCCGTGCCTGAAGAACGGAGGAGGAAGAGATCGAGGAGCTATTCGGTGAGTTCGTTTAATAAGAGAGAGAAAATAATTATTGATAGCCTAGGCCTCGTTTATTTTAACGACGCCACCAAGTGATATAGGCCCTATTAGGCCCTACCGAACGCTTCAAGCTATCCTATCCTGATTCCAAGTCTGCGACACCACACAACCACCATCATCACCGGTTACCACCGTAGCACCCTGCTGTCTTTTCTGCTTGACCTCCCCGGACTCTTACCTGGCACCCAGGGCCGTTTTTAAGGTTCCGCGAAGGTCGGTGCAAAAAGTTCCAAAAGGGGCCCCATGTCGGTCGAGCGGCCGTTGGTTGCCAATACCATGTAGGCCTACGGCGTACGACTTAAAAATTATATCTAAGGCTTTTCGAGTAGCTAGGCCTACTGTTGCTATCTGCATGACCTGTTCACTGAGTCGAGAGTTTTTTTTATATCCCATTTACCCCATTTATCCCTTAGTTATAATCATACACACTGTGACAAGTTCTTTTTCCACCTCCATCACACAATAATTATTACTCAACGTTGTTAACCAAATCTCTCAATGGATATCATCCATCATCCTATAGGCCTTGACCAAATCAGGCAAATCCCTGAGCTTTCCTTACACCTATCGACTAACTCTTCGTCTCTTACCTTCACCTCCGATTCCTCTGTCCGCAATCTTGGTATTACTTTTGATCCACATCTCTCCTGCTCTAATGACAACTCCAACCTCTCGCGCACCTGCTTCATGCACATTCATGATCTCCGACGCATCCGGCTCATGCTCGACCTTAAACCTGCGTCCACCATTGCTACCTCCATTGTTCATTCAAAGCTTGATTACTGCAATTCCCTCTTAACTTTGAATCCACCCAAATCAAGCGTATGCAGCTCATCCAAAACTCACTAGCCAGAGATGTCATTAGAACGCCCAAACATCATCATATCACTCCCATCCTCAAATCACTCTATTGGCTAATAGTCCCAGATCGAACCCACTCCAAAGTCCTGTCACTAACCTACAACTCCCCACAATATTCCCAGTCTAAGTACCTCCATAATCTCTTCACCATCCAGGCAATCCGCTCCACCAGATCATCCTAACTCAGATTCTCTCGACCCCAGTCACTACAAAGTGGCTGCTCTGCCTCCTCTCTTGATATGCCCCCAACTCGGCCTTTTTCTGGACTACTCTCCCATCTGATTTGAACAGCACTGTAATTATGAGTAGTTATAGAAGCTATTTTCAAGGAATGTAAAGTTATTTGATTCAATGATTTTAGTTTTTTAAAAAGACGCAAGAACATTTATAGGGCCTAAGTGCTATAGGCTACAGTAGGCCTACTTGTTTGAATTATTAGCCCAAATGAACAAAACAATTATAAATTACAGTAAGTACTTTTACGTGAATGCCAAACTGTAAAAATATAGAAAATAGGTTACATTTAAAATAATTCAAAATTCACAAATTGATATTTTTTATAATTGAAAAAATATTTTCTTTCGTTTGGGGCCCTCCGAGATTTGGGGCCCTAGGCGCGCGCTTAGTGCGCCAATACGTATACGTAAACGTGCCTCTGGACAGTCCAAATCCCACGTCTAGCTTTTTGTGACATGAAAGCGTCAACAACTTGGTCCAGTTGTAAGTCGTTTGCTAGATTGCTCTCCATTGACAAAACGCCAAAACAATGGGTTGTCATTGTCACTTACACTTACTAATTTTGCAGAAATTTGAAATGAGACGGAGACGGAGACTTGCATACGACATTTAGCAAACAGCAACTAAAAGTTTGTTCACATAACCATGTGCAGATTGAGAAAAGCCAGGAAAGACTCTTTTACCTCGAGTTGTCTCGCTGGATAATCAATTTTACACAAAACTCAGGGGCCCTCGGTGCGCCGCACCGTTTGCACCTGTGTTAAAAACGGCCCTGCTGGCACCGGAACGTATAAGGCGGATATGGCTAGTGCGGACTTGATTTGATATAGCGCAGGTGTTAACGTGTTCTTTCTGACGTGGCTTTTGTGTAGCGCTAATATTTTTTAGAAGATTTATATTAGTGACCATGCACCGACCTGTTATATGAAGTGAACCCGGCGTTCACTTTGCTGTGCGCGTTCTTACTTATTCTCAAGACACCAACATGGCTGTCTCACAGTAGAACAGAGAGGCAAGGGCCTAGACTACATCGAACGCAGTAAATCAGTATGTTTTAATGTAATCAGATGGGAATTAAACCTTTGCAAGAGACGCGAATTTTGGATTTCAATGAGTAGATTTTTTGCCGAAATCATTCTTAAAGGTGTTCTGGCGCTTTTAACTGCGTATTTGATACTATTTCCACTCCAGACACACCCAATGACGTCATGGTATTCCTGTTAGAAACTACCATTTTCTCTATTTTGGTGTAGTTGCGTTGCTACAGAAGTCTGTTTACGCTGATTAACATATTAAGCTAACTACTGTCGTTTTGCTTGTAGCCCCATTTATTTTCGTCAAATACGGTTTTAAACACGCTCGACAGCTTTTCGTTTAGACCCGGAAACTGCTAGTAGGCAAAACTAGCGGTAGGTTGAATCATTGCGATCTGAAAATAGTCTTGTTGTGTGGGCGCCAAACTATGTGAATCATTAGTATGCGTGATGCGGCAGAAAGTGAAACGGCGAATATCCAGTGTTTGTATTTATAAAAAAACGCTAGACTGATTCTAAAGTTGTAATATTTTGTGTTGAGGTAGGTAGTCGAAATTTTTCGCTGATGGCTGATAAGATTTTCTGTTGCCAAAATTATGTGAATGCAGGCTTAGAAAACTTGGAAAGACAAGTCTTTTGGCTAAGACACCAGATCAGTTTGGTCAATTTGTTAGAAATAATTTTAGTGTTTCTTGTGATGAGTAACACAGGGCAAGTGAATTTACCAAGCTAGTCCTAAAGTGTCACTTTAGTTGTCTTTGTAAGGTTGAAAATTGGGTGAGGAAATTTCAAGGTCCTGTACTTCATTTTCTTCTTTGTTTCTTATTGTTGTTTGCTTGTACCAGCAAGTGAATCTGCATAAAACTGAATGTATGTTTATAACTAGACTGTGATTTTCTTTGTTGGCTGTGTAGGCGAGAAAGCCTCACAAAGGAGGCAGAGGTATTGAGTTTTTTAGATTGATATAAGTGGCAGCCTGTTTTGCGACTTCCTCAGCTGAATTTGCTGTGTGAGCAACATAGGATGATGCTCAAATGTGTACAACTGTGACATTCCAGACCAGATATTTACTTTTACCAGTAGCCAACAGGTCTGTCCATATCCCTACCCCATCCCCATCAGTTCTGTCCCCATTCCCACCCCCAAAACACCACTAACTTTGCCAGCCTCCTCTGAACAATACATAATAAAGGTCACATGGGTCATACAGATGTCAACACAGCTCCTTATATAGCCTCAACAGATTTCAAGAGGAAAATGACAGTTTTGTCCTGCAACTGCTAAACTCCTCAAAGCATTTCATCTGGTTCGTGTTGCTGGAATACAGAGGTCGCTGTGAGTCGCAAAACGATGCCGGCTGTAAAAAGAAATCGTTGTGCTCATTATGATTAGGTATGGGCCAAATGGTGAAGGCAGTTGTATAACAGATGCATTTTGTACTAGATTCAGTAGCTATCATTACATAAGAGTTTCAGTGACGTGTTTGAAAAATTGATTTTATGCTGTATTGTAGGACAAGTAGGTTCTCCGTCGTCAAACCGATGGGAGGTTGGTTCTCTAAACTGTTTTGGCCATCGAATTCGCCCAGCATGGAGCCAGTCAGCACTCATGTGAAATGTAGAACTGGGAAGTATCCGAGAAGCGACAAGACTCGTTTTGTAGTGCCGGACAAATCTGTTAAATGGGAGAATTCTTTTGATGGATACGATCCACTTTTCTACACAGCTGAAGGCGTCAATGGAAAGCCTTGGGCAGATCCTGAGTATGTATGTCTCTTACGTTTATTAAACTACTGATACAAGTATTATAACGATAATAACCGTACATGTGTTTACATATCGTGAACATTTATGTAGCACATTTTAGGAACCTCTTAAAAGCCCTATGAAGATAGCTGTCTGTTAAAGGGATATGAAGAGGTGGGTCTTAACATAGCTATAAAAAATAGCTTGAGCAGAGTTTAAAGGGACAGCTCGAATTGCAACTGGAACATTGTTCCAAAGGCCTGGACCAATGCACAAGAGTGCACGATGCATTCGTGTTGATGTATGGCAGAGAGGCACCAGAAGATCTCCACAGGCGGTTGAGAGAAGATACCTGCGACCTGATTGAGCTGAAACCGGCACAAACTGCTCTTGTATGTACAATGGAGCAGAGCCAAACAATGAAGCCCAATAATAATAGATATTGATCTGTATCCTCTCTGTAGCAAACTGTGGTTGTGAGAATAATAATATATATATAGCAAAATTTTATAGCCAAATCTACTTATTAATTTTACACTGTACAGCAGAAAGGAAAAACTCGGATGAGCATTGCTGTTATCACGATTTGGTGCCATGACTTCATCTTCTGGATCTTTCACCATGGCTTCCATGCCATGCTGTCCAGGCCTTTCTCCATTTCTTACTGTCGTGGGCTGTTCTCTGCCTTCCGTGTTGTAATATTAAGTCACTGGTGTATTGATATTTCAGTGCATTTAGTATTTGGGAATGTTGCTGTTTTATAATTGTGATTTGAATGTTTGTAATGGTGTGTATCAATTATGTTTTATATTGTGTCTTTGTTTGTGTTTATGTGTATGTGTACTTGAGTATGTATGTATGCTTGTATGTATGCTTGTGTCATGGTGCCCACCTTTGTGAGATAGTAACTGTTATAGGGCTCTTTATTAAGTACCATAATACAAGCATGCATACAAACATACATTCATGAAAGCATTTATATAAGAACCTCACAGAGACACTATATATTTATATTCAAACTTATGCAAATTTTAGAGAGATTACCGATACCACCGTCTGGAACAAAGTAGATGAGAACAGCAAAATTGATCGGAGGAGTCACGAGAAAAAAGAGTATACAGTCGTTGAAGGTGTTCCACAGTGAGTGCTTTATGCATTGTTTACCTAGGTGTAAATTGTGTAACATAAAGTAATCAGCTATTTATGTAGCACCTGACACCCTGAGCATTTATATAGCGCCAATTTTAGATATCTACTCAGAGGCTCTCCCAGCCCATCACTGGTAAAAGAAAGCCATTTTCAAGTGTTGGTGAAAGGTGAAACTAGCATCCCTGGCCAGAAGTACATGTGGATCCAATACTACAAATTGGGGTAATTTCCAATTTCGTTATATATTTGAGAGAGTTCTGATTGCTCAGATGAAGCATATTGCACCATTGCTTGTTGATGGGAATTATAAGCACGTTTTTAGAACCACACGGAAATTGGTGTGTGTGTGTGTGTGTGTGTGTGTGTGTGTATGTTTGTGTGGTTATCAGTGAGGTGGATAAGGAATTTTCTGAGTTTCAGAGAATGTAGCAGAGTGGAGCGTATCTCATTGGGAATAACATCAGCATGGTCACTTTATTATGAGTTAAGTTTTACATATAACTGGCAAGGTGAATTATTTATGTGAATTTCAGCCTTTTCAGTCTTTTATTCGACTGTGAGAGTTTGATGTCATGAATAAAACCAATCTCAAGACAACTTGTCAGTTTAAGGTTTTGTGTTTTAGAAATCCTATTGGTAGGACAGGAATACGGGGCCGTGGGTGTCTTGGTCGCTGGGGACCGAATCACGCTGCCGATCCCATAGTCACAAGGTGCTGTTCAACTGGCCAAGTCTTTCTTTTACATAAAGTTTCTGTGTTATCTGTTTCAGCTTGCTTGATGCAATAGCAAAGTTCTTTCAGCATTCCTGCTTGGAAAATTTTTTTGAAGGAATTCATATTGTTTGACTATTTAATTGTGGTGCATGGAGCCAGAAGCCTGCTGTTCGGCCCACAGTTTGGAGAGAATGTTGGAGACTTAATTAATTCTCTTGATAGCATATGGATGTCACCCTCGCAGTCAGATTTCTGATCGATCATAAACGAGATGTTGTAGCTGAGCTTGCAGTGAAACAGAACTGCTGTTTGGGCACAATAAATGAGCATTTACTTGGCCATGCCCATTTTCCCTGCAGCGATGAATCAGTAATGCCAGTCAGTATTTTAAAATTAATGGTTACTCATTACATTTTGTTGCTTGTTTTAGGTGGAAAGTTAATGAACAAGGCAAAGAAGTATTGCATCCGAAAACACAGAAACCTATTTTGGAGTTCATCTCCATACAGCGGAAAGACTCGGGGGAATGGGCCATTCCCGGGGTAAATTTATTTCTGACATGTCATACATTCAGTATTGAATAAAAGTGTATGTACATATGTGTACGTATGCATTCTGTATGGCGGTTTAGCACTCGTATATAGTAGTTTATAGCATGGACTTATTAATTAATTTATAAATTTCATTTCTTGCATTTATGTAGTGCCTGTATTCAGCTGATGTTGCTAAGCGAGTCCACTTGCTGTGCATTACAAGGTGAGAGCCTAACCAGTCAGTTGCAGATTGTAGCCATCATTTTGGCATCTAGGATGATGAACCAGAAGTTGTTTGGACACAGTCCTAGTTCTTCTGATATTGATAATTTGCATGTCTATAAAAATAATTAACCGATTTGAAAATTACTTTCTACATTTATGATAGTGATTCTGTAGAGGTGCTATATAAATGTATACACACGTACCTACATATGTAGACTTTTCTGGAATAAACTGCTTGGCAACGTATACCTGGTAACCTGAGCTCCTTGGTCTTTCTTTGCATGCATTCCATGAGTGTTTGAAAACCAATATGCAGTAGTTGAACATGGCTTGGTGGTGTCAGGGTGGGAGTGCCTCTGGTGAGTCTCTCTTGAAGAGGTGCTATATAAATTTGTGATTAAGTACACTAACTGTACAGCGCCTTGTGACCGGAGGGTTGCAGGTTCAAATCCCACTCTAGCCGCAGCCTACGGACCTTGGGCAAGTCCTTGACTCGCAATTGCTCGTGGCGCTTCGGCGTGAAAATTCCGGCACAGTATACCAATGCTGTAGTCGGGAGCGCCTCTGAGTAGTAGTAGACTTCGAGAGGCGCTATAGAAATATCCGGAATAAATAAATAAATAAATAAACTGGAGATTCTGTCTGTTTGGATACCTAGGGAATGGTAGACCCAGGGGAGCTTGTAACTGCAACACTAAAAAGGGAGTTTGCAGAGGAGGCCCTCAACAGCCTTGAAGCCGACGAAGAAAAGAAAAAGGCACTCCTCAAGAAAATAGACAAGTTTTTCAAAGATGGATTTGAGGTGAGCTAATTAGTGAAACGATGATATCAAATACATTATCGTAAGTATTTTGTATTTTATTTCTCTTTATCACTTACATAAACTTGCATGTCCAAAGCACCGGTTGCATCTATTCTATTTATTCGAACATTGTAATTTTTTTAAATTGTGTTTGTAATCGAAGAGTTCTATAGCACTCTTCAAGACAAACTCACGAGGTGCTCACGACCCAACAGTACAGAACCACAGTTTTCTAGAAGCCATTAATAACTTGCAGTGCTTTTGTATTCTGAGCCACGTTGGCTTATCGATGAAGTCTGTTAGGAAATTTTAACACCACTTAGGGGTCATCCATAAAGGACGTCCACAATGAGGGGGGGAGGGAGGGGTCATGGAAATGCGGACAAGGGGGGAGGGTGGGTTGTGACTAGTGCGGACGTCCGCATCTAAAGTTCTAAACTTTTTAATTTGATGGTTTTTTAAACACCACATTGTTTCAACCTTCCCCAAAAGACAAAAAGGTCAGTGAAGTGATTGCCTGAAACCACATGCATGGTATAACGTTTACTGCGATTTAAGGAGACTTTTATTATTGCACATCCTGTGATATGAAACCCGAACTGTCACTTAAACGTGCACAGGTACTGTGGAATAATTGTAAAAATAATGATTATGACATTAAAAATTGGCTTAGACGTGCGAACTAGGGAATGTAATCCCGGAGCATTCTGTCAATCCCGGGATTACGGGATTAGGAATTAATCAATCCCGGGATCCCGGGATTATACTTTATGCAATAAAAAATTTCCCGCCTGTATCATAAATGTATATTTAATACTATAACGTTGTTGTGTATTAAAGATTTAATGGTATTAAGAACGTTGTGGCGATGTGTTATAAACTTGTAACTTAAAATGAAAAGTTTAAACGTTCGTTAGGAGTTATTTACGATAAAATTATCGCAAGAAGCGTGAAATGTCAAAAGTAGATTCACCCACTAATGATGACTCAGAGCATAGGCAGAGGCACTTGACAGCAGTTGGGCTCGGTTGATCCGTGATCAAGGTTTCTCCACTAATAGGTTGGCCCACTAGCTTGTATTCGGAGGCTCATTAACTCGGGGTGGGGTGTTTCTGAGTGGAAAGATCTTGATACTTGATAGCAATCCCAGGTGACCAGCGCAGCACCGCTGCGGGAAGACCCAAGCAGTAGCAGCCTAGTAGTCTCGCCTACCAGTAGCACCCGTACTGCAGCAGAGTGCACAGCAGCCTGCAGCACCCTGATATGAAAATAGCCAGCAGAGGCGTCTACACCATAGAAACCTTGGAGCAAATGCTCCATCCAAGACATAGGGGGAGATCTGTCAGTGTGTGTGTGACACCATCTTAGGGGGGAGGAAACGGGGAGGGGGAAGAATAGGGGAAAAGGGACGTTGCTTCAATGACTTGGGGGGTAGACGCCTCTGGCAGGCAGAGTCAGTCTGTAGTCTGTACTAGGGCTCGTACCCGTCGTTGCTGTTTATCTGCCGTAATTAGCGTCCGTTGCCCAAGCCTCAAGGAAGAATTATACAGTGGATCAAGTAAATTTAATCCAAAAATCCCAATTTTTTGTAATCCCGGAAATACGGGATTCCACGTTTGTCAATCCCGGGATTACGGGATTTAAAAAGGTTCCGGGATTCGGGATCCCGGGATTACATTCCCTAGTGCGAACGTCCGCAAAGGGGGAGGGAGGGAGGGTAAGGTCAAATGCGGACAAGGGGGAGGGAGGGGTCCAAAGTAGGTCATATTTTGCGGACGTCCTTTATGGACAAACCCTTAGACAGTTTAGACCCATAAAAGTACTGTTTTTTACGCATAAACAGTACTTTTATGAGGTACTTGAAAGGTGGTTTATTAAGCATCTAGAAACGTATGTTTATAGCTATGGTGGCCAACAGTGCACACAACGGTCAGTCTCTCAGGCCAATCAGTGTGCCAGTCTGGTATTTCGGTCCGTCGGTAAGCGAATGTGTCAGTCAATGAGTGAATTTGTTGCTCAGAAAGAAAGATTTTGTTGCATCTTCGTCTAGGTTTATCGAGGCTATGTCGATGATCCTCGTAACACGGACAACGCCTGGATGGAGACCGTCGCTTATAACTTCCATGATGAGAAGGGGGATTGCGTCGGACGTTTCAAGCTCCATGCTGGTAGGACATGTCTGAAACCTGGCATCATTGTCTGTTTACTCTTGCACTGTTGCTGTTGCCTCTTGTGCTGATCTTCTGCTTCTTCTATATGCACTAATCATGCATCTCTCCTGTACTGAAATTGCATAAAGTCTTCAGTAAATTTAACCTACAAATGACAAGTATATTTGGTCACCTGAAACAGCTAGACAAACAGACATAAGACAAACACACAAATACAGACAGACTAATACAATTATGCTTAAATTCTTCGTTTTGCTGACAGTAGGTTTAAACAGTAGCATGATTTATGATAATTTTAAGGTTACTGTTTTTCTCCTAATTTACTGCATATGTTAAATAAATCATCAGCATCATTATGCATTGTGATCAAGCTTAGTCATCACCAGATACGATAATTGTGTGATCATATGACTTGTGATCAAACTTATGAATTTGTTTCTTGAAAGAATAAGTTTGTCATAGTGCCAGTAAATTTAAAGTTAATAAACAATGCCAGTAAATTTAAATTGAAACAAACCAAGCCGGACAATGACCCAGACAGAGACTTGCATACAGACAAGTGAGGACAGTATCAGTGAGTGCTATTTCGTTCTGTAGGTGATGATGCTGTTGGAGTGAAGTGGATGGATATTGATCAAAATGTTAAGCTCTATGCGAGCCACGCAGACATGATCAAGGCAGTCGCTGTTCACCACAACGCCCATTGGTAAACTGGTTGTGCCAACTACTACTAGTGGTAATCTCGTGCTTCATGCCACGCATACTCCGCTATTTGACATTAAGTTCTAATGAATAAAATTCAAATGCCTTTCAGACGCCAACTGTTTTATATATATATGATTTAGTCACAAGTGTTTAGTAGCGAGTTCCTAGTTATTGTTATGATATATGATAACTTCTGTGTCATTGTTTTTCATCGCGATTCAGCACTTCTGTGTCATTGTTTTTCATCGCGATTCAGCCTGATGTTAACCTTTGCTATTTGAAATCATCTACATTTCAAAACTGTTTTGCTTCGGTTTTTAAATTTTGCTGTTGGTTTGGTTTTCCTGTTGACAATGTTCAGTGTGGAAGTTGGCAAAAGAATTACTGCTTTTTTGATTACTGGGAAGTCGTGGATACTAGTGATTAATTCAGGGAATGTACTCATACCTGGGTCATCTAAAAACTGCCAGTTAAGCCACTCATAATGTTGTCACTGTTGAAGTTGTTTATCTAATTTTTTATTCTTTCAGTAACTTTTTCAGTCTTTTAATTCTTTTCAGTCCTCTGTGAGTGGTGAAGTCGTACTGAGTCAAGTGAGCAAATAATAGTCCAGATGATCAATAAAACTGGAACGAAAGCACAAGAATAAACACCGTTAATCTAATAATTAGGCAGTTGGCAGGGAAAATAGATCAACAGGTACTTGAATGTTATGGGGTTATCCATTAAGGACGTCCGTAAATGGGAGGAGTGATCCAAAACAGACAAGGGGCAGGACTTGGCCCAATGCTGATGTTTGCATTTAACTATGATATTATGATCGTTTCACTGCAGTCTAGTTAACCAACGGTGTCAGCAAAGCAGAGATGGTTCTAGGCGTTAGTAATGCATTGGAGGAATATCAGATGCAGACAAGGGGGGAGGTCAGAAGGCCATTTATTGTGGACGTCCGTTATGGATGACCCCACGTGTAATTTCGCAGTCATGACCAAGGTGCAATTTCTAGATGTAATTTCATTGTTTCAAAGCATTCCCAATCTGGGATGAATTTTTGTCAGTAAGCTCTTACCCAAGGGGTTTGTTACCCGTTGCAGCCATAAATTACACCCTAGTCGTGACATGCCAACTGTTAGAGGCTCATTTCCCTGTTTGTCATTTGAAATTGTGACTCGTATTTAAAGACAAGCATTCTGAGTTGCCGTTGCTGTTTGTTTCCTGCAAAACCTGTAACTCGCATTTGAGGACTGTTGATGGCAAGGACACAAATGAACAAGTGTTTAGTTACTTTAACCATATTGTTTTGAATACTCTGGAATCGGTGCGACTGATTCCGATAACAGGACCAGTTTATCGGCTGTAAAACTGGAGGTTTAAACAGACTTCCTCAAGGAAGCCTGCCGTTGTTTTGCAAGATGATTTTGGAGATGTATGGGGAAATAAGTCATTTCAAGTGTTTATGATATTTCTTGAGACAATGTCCCTTAATTTAAGCTGCAGACAGCCGTTATCATAGATCACTTAGGGGTTGTCCATTAAAGATGTCCACGAAGATGGGGAAACTGGTAACCAAAAAAAGGAACAAGGGGAGGAAGGGTAACATGTAACGTGGAAGTCTGCATCTACAGTTATTTCATTGCAGCCTGTGCCGTGACGCTTTAACGACAAGCATGTACTAAAAGCAACTGGGAAACCAATGCAGCTCATCGTTAAGGTTTAAACACCACGTAAGTCGCACAGTATAGAACTTTCCCTTTGCAGGATGCTGCATCATCAGTGCACCCCACTCTATTGCACAGTTAGCCTGCACAATCAAAAGGTTGGCCTAATATAGGCCTTACTACACGGTTGGAGTGTGGGGTTCAAATTAGGTCATTTTTAAGGACCACCTTTATGAACGGTCCCCTCGTGAACTGTTTTAAGAGGGCGTTATCAAATTTCTGTTGTAGTTTAATATGTAAACTTAAGGTTTCAAGTGATGATTGACTTGATAGCTACGAAGCCCATAGTTGCATTCTTTTAGAGAAATTAGCCTGCATCACTAAAGGGAAAAACTCTTTAATTGCACGTATGCATGGCTCCAATTGTACAAACACTGGATGTTGGATATGTGGGTATCAAATAACATATCTAACACACATTTTGTGGTTCTAGGCATAAAATATTGTAAAAGAAATCAATCACCCATCATGTCCGCTGCTTTCCCATTGCCGTCAACTTAAACATGACTCACCATGACAACACTTTCCCTCCTCTTCTGGTTCCATGGCAACCAGAACTTGTTCTTGATATCGTTACTCTGGACAATCCCTTCAACTTGACACACTGTTTTAGCAGTTAGCTCTGTACAGATTCACTTGAATACAATAAATGGGAAAGTGGTGTATACCTTGATAACAGCAATCTGAATTTGCGAGTGAATTGTACAGCGATCAGGACAACCATTTATTATACATTTACATGCACATTTCAACATTCACATGTTGAATAAATCCTCTCAACAGATTTCTGGATCTTCAGAACAGCAAAACCAATGTATTCAGTAAAATCTGCAATTAATCTGAGAGCCATGGAGACTGCATTTCTTCAGTCTTGTTGTCAAGACCTTAAATTAAACCTCAAGACCTTGAACCTCAAGACCAAGACCTTGAACCCCAAGACCAAGACCTTGAACTTCAAGACCAAGACCAAGACCCAAAAAATCACAGTCGTATCCAGACTTCTATTCCTTACTAAAAAATTGGCCAGTCGGACTACTCGTTATTTTAATGAAAACATGAGTTTTTCTTTTATTCAAGCAAAACAACTCTAAATGGAGACTGCAGAGAATTCCGAATTCGTATTTACAAAAGTCCTTCATGCGAAATGTTATTCCAAATGCCTGCTGAATTTTACAAAAACCAATTTGCTCAAAATTTTCTGACCAAGACGTGACCTGTAGGCCTCATAAAAATTCTGCCATGTGAAAAAACACGGTCTACAAGTGCTGAAATCGCTAGCACACAAAGCAGCTTTTCAAGAACCGGATGTAAATGTACAAATTAATCATGAGTCTGTTTTGAAATCATTCCATGGTAAATAACCGGAAGTCAAAATAATCCCCCCAAACAACAGTGAAGCCTCATTCGCATCGTGTAAATACTTAAAGCACTGTATGATGAGTAATTATTGGATAAATTTTTAAAATTCTTGCCGTTTGTTAAAATTAATGACTGTTCATATTGACAAAAGTCTTGGTCTTGGTCTTGCAAAACCAAGACTTTGAACCCCAAGACCAAGGCCTTGAACCTCAAGACCAAGACCTTTGGTCTCAAGACCAAGACCAAGACTTTTAAAAACGAACATGAGTGCACTCGAAACCAAGACAACAACCGAGGACAACAAGACTGGGAACAGGAGAAATTCTACTTATTTTCCATTGGGGAGGAACGAACGAGTGAGCTACAGAAAGATTAAAGAGATGAGCAACGGGTATCGCAAGACCAAATGCGGCTTCCCTAAGGAACCAAGGGGGTAACCCATCCGGACCAATTGAGATGCTTGAATTAAGTAAGTAAGGAGAAACTACAAGCAAAACAATGGAAAAATTTACATTTAAAAAACTAAGTTTTAATATGGTAAATATCGTTTTCGTTTGATCTATTTTCGTTTCGTTTTAGTTTTTATTGTTACAATTTTCGTTTTAGTTTTTGTTGTCTGCGTATTTTCGTTTTAGTTTTCGTAAACGAAAACGTTTAATTTTCGTTAATTGCCATTTTCGTTTTCGTTTTCGTTTTCGTTAACGAAAACACTAGCTCGTAGGTGAGTTTCATGCACTTTGATAAACAAAAGCAGTCGACTGATAGCAGGTTTTTCTTGGTAGACATTGATTGACTAAGAATGATGAAGCTCTGAGTCCATGCACGGTATCATAACCATGCGATATTTTTAGAAAATTAGGCATAGGCCTACACGGCCAAATATATTAGCAGCTGAATACTTGTAATCGTGGCATATATATCTTGACACCAGTCCAATTTTGTATTGAATATAAAGTAGCAGTGTTTAATCTAGTAACCCCCCCTCTTCGGCATGGCTATATATAATGGTAAAATTAGAGGTGAGTACACGTTACCGGTTAGTTTTCCTTACCAACTTAGAGGTGGGTATACGCTACAGTATTTTGTGAGTATACGCTTTAGTACTTTAATATAAATAAATATAAATATTTTGTGAGGTGAGTATACGGTCTCTAGAGGTGAGTACACGACGTATACCCGCGTATAGCCTACCCTCGACTACAGCCCGGCTCTTCGGGGGGGGGGGTTAAAGTTTGTGGAGGGGGCGAACGAGCGTCCGAACGATGATCGCCGAGGCGCACAGCGCCGAGCAGAGGAGGGTTTTAGAAATTTTTTGAGTTTCGACATTGTGATGGTAGGCCCCTATATAGCATTTTAAGCTGTCATCTTAACTAAATCTTTAGAAATGTTTTGAATTTCGACATTGTAGGCCTAATAGTAGCATTTTAAGCTGTCATCTTAATTTAGGACTTTTTTGAATTTCGACATAGTAATGGTAGCATATTAACAAAATTGCTCTATTACTTCAGTGCTGATAGGAGTGGATCAGCTTATCCTTATTGCTCAAGACGGTCTTGCATTGCTGACCAGGACACAATTATAGTAGAAATAGTTTACAAATAGTACACAAACCAAGCAAGAATGATCCAACTAACAAATTGGGAAGCCATGCATGTACTAGTGATGTAGTTTTACTAAATGTTCCAGGATCAAAACATTTTGAAATGTCTTATTTTGAAATTTGAAAGATAACACTGGAGAGAATTGGGCAGTTAGTTGTACAAAATGAGTATATTATAGGCCTACATATTATAATATGATAGTATCATATCTAGGGCTGTACCGAATATTCGCTTCGTATTCGCTTCGGGGCCGAATAGTAGGCCAAATAACTATTCGGTATTCGGCCGAATAGTAGCGGTCGGACCGAATACGAATAGTTGTCATGGAACGATTGATATTCTTGATAGCTAACGCAGCATTCATGCGTGAACTGAGCTGTAAGTGGCAATTTCTAAGTTAAGTTAAATCAGTTCCACTCCAAGTTTACACAAACTGGCAGTTGGATGCAAAAATTACACATAGTTAATTAACTGTTTACTTTTAGTTTATATATTAAATTTACTGAATTGAAAATTTTGATTACATTTGAAATTTTGAATGTTGTCGGAAGAGCTATTTCGATGGGTTTAAGCCAGAACGTCTTATCTACGATTTTTTCAAAAATGGAGATTTTGACAGAAATTGAATTGACTAACGTCAATGCAGGTTCTGACAGAAGGTCGTACCTACAAGCCTCCATTAAAGTCTAGTTGGCACGAAGATACACCACATTTTTTGGGTCACATTTATGCCATAAGGATGTACGTCCATACATACAGCGTCTATTATTTACAGTGCAACTAGTAATTCTACCAGATGGTTGCATCTTGTCTAAGATACGTCTCTATGGCATAAATTGAATTTCTAAAGGCAAGTAAAATGAACGCTGCATATTGATACTTACTTTGACTGTCGGACAGCTTGTCACTTACTCACTTTCGTAGAAATTGCATAGCATTATATAATTTAGGTTATTCTAAAGTTATTAGTCGTTTTATCCTATAACATAATGTTGGAAGTGACTTTGGTGCAAGTTGCACAGAAATTATGAGATTATTCGTTATTTTATTTTGTCTGCTAAAAGGGCGTATCTTGTCAAACTTTTACAAATTTCACCTAATTATCACGTTACGTGTAAACAAAACAATACTTGCTTTAAATCATTTCCAAAAGGATTGTTATTAGTCGGCATTTTGCTAGAAATAATTTTCATTGCCTAAATAAAAAATTTTTAAAACAACTTTTTCTGCAAAAAATTTACTTTTCCTTGATTATCTCGGAATGTTAAAAAACTTAGATAAGACGTTCTGGCTTAAACCCATCGATTTGTACACTATTCGTATTCGTATTCGGCCGAATAGTTGGTCCAGTTATTCGTATTCGGCCGAATAGTGATAATCACATATTCGGTACAGCCTTAATCATATCTTATAATAGTATATATATAGTATCATTACTGTATACATGTTCAAGGAACAAAACATTTTGATATTATATATTTTTAAATTTGAAAGATAACACAGGAGAGAAGCCAGTTAGCCTAGTTGTACAAATATTTGTATAAATATTAACAGTAGATTATACTCATTATAATATCATAGTATATGTATTATAATAGTATATAATATCATTATATCATATAATGGTAAATAATATCATTATGTATTATAACAGTTCATATAATATTATGCTGTCAACAACAACTCAAAACTATTATTTTTTTTTAAATTTTTCTGGGGGAAATCCTGGGGAAATCCCCCCAGAGATGCCTAGATTAAAAACACTGGACATCAAGTATATAAGCAGCGTGAGAATTGTAGAAACAGACGCAGGTAGACTTTAATCCATGTGGAGTTGAATATTTTATCCATATTTGCAAACTGAGAAAATTCAAAAATGCAATAGAAAGCTTAAACTCCATAGAGCGAGGATATCACAAAATTTATTAGTATAGGGCCTACATTAATATGCAATTCACACAGTCACAAATCTCACAATAAACCAAGCATTACTTTATAAGTGACCCACAAAGTGAATTGCCAAAGCAAGCGCAAAAATATATGCACAATATAATCACACTAGCGCAAATGGGGGTCACCGACCCCCTTGGGTGTGCAATGAACTTAACTGGGGTCCTAAACAAGACTGGGGGTTGAACCCCTAACCCCAAACAATTCTCACCCTGAGTATAAGTCTATGTGGTATTGTATCGTATCGTATCAATGCGCTGTATTGAAGTCATTTAACTTCATAAGTTGATTCAGTTATGAAACAGTCAATAAGACTAGACCGATCTCTGGAGGCATAGCATTTTAGACAATCACGTAATCAACTTTCTCAAGACTACTTTTTTTATTTTAACAGATTCACAGCGTAACGTTTAAGGTTTAAGAAAAATGCATTAGTAATGTTTCACGAGGTGAAGCAGATTACTTATGTACTACTTAAACAGCAAGGCAAGTGCAACAAACTGCATGATGATGATAATGATGATGAGTTCTCTGTCCGAAGGCAGGTCCATTGGCTTTATGCCACCCGGGGATGAGGTGAGTGAGATGGTTTCCCGTTGCCTTCCTCACAGACAATAATTGTAGGTGAGCAACTTGTCCAAGGTTGCTACGCAGTGACTGGAGGTAGATTCGAACCTGCGACCCTCCAGTTGCAAGGCACAGAACATAACACTATACCACCGCGTCCCGCAACAAACTACTATTTTAAATTTAGAAGTTCCTTACCATCAGTTGCGCTTTTATAATAGTTTCTCTGGTTCAGGAGGGTTTTAGCCGGCGATTAAAAATTTAATTTAAAGTCGTTTCTTTGTTTAAAAGTAAACGAATAGGACTATACTTTAAATTCACATGAAGAATGAACATTGAGTCGTGTGGAGACAATGTAGTGTGTATAGGCCACAAGGCTTGCAGAGAGACTTTGACAGAGACAGACTGCTACAGAGACATAGCGACAGAAAACAAAAGAGAGAGAGAAAGAGAGAGAGAGAGAGAGAGAGAGAGAGAGAGAGAGAGAGAGAGAGAGAGAGAGAGAGAGAGAGAGAGAGAGAGAAGAGACAGAGAGAGAGAGAGAGAGAGAGAGAGAGAGAGAGAGAGAGAGAGAGAGAGAGAGAGAGAGAGAGAGAACGACGAACAAGCAGATTATATTACCTGCATTTCTTAACGCTGGAGCCTAGAGAATCTGGCTCATGCACAACTAGGCCGACCAGGGTCAAATACTTCCGACAAATCAGGGTTACCTAGTATAGACCAGACTGGCAGACGCCACACTTACATGTATACGTCTGCAGTGACCCTGCATATCATGCAAAGCAGCTGAGACCTAGGCGGGAAAATCATGAAATTTTTGTTAAACTTTTTCCAGCCTCGTTACATGATTGTGACGCCACTGCATGGACGCTGCATGGACGGCATCCAGGCCGTGCTGGCCTAATAAGTGGCAGGACGGCGTCCAGCCTTGAAAATAAGTGCCTGGACGCCGTCCATGACCGTCCAGTCACACTTTAAGCCCTGCTTGTACTGGATCTCCTTTTCTTTTGTATATAGGGACGATTGTCGATTTTGCCCAGTCTTCTGGTATTTCTCCCTCTAGCTGAATATTTGTAACAACAATAGGCCTACATAGCGTTAACAACTGTTTCCTCCTCCTTCTTGAAATAGTTCCGTATACAGTGCCATGTTTTTTAAACTGGAGTGTGCAAAAACGCACCCACAGGCATCTGGAACCTGAAATTTTCCGGGAGATCCCCGCTTCAAAGGGGTCCCGCTTTGCGGCAGGGGTGGGGTATTAAGAGGAAGGGCATGGACTTGGAAAGAGTGGAGGAAAGGGAAAGGAAGGGGGAGGAAGAAGGGTATTCTATGGAAGATGGGGAGGGGAGAGAAATACAGGAAGGGAAAGGGGATGGAGAAAGGGAGGGGCAGAGGAGGAAGGGAGAAAGGGAAGAGCTTAGGGCTTCAGCCCCCAAACCAGAAATCCTGGCGCCGCCACTGGACACCACAGCAGAGACTGAGAGGTTGCGAGTAGCGGATGGAGGCTTTAACAGCGAGGGATCGGGAAGCCAAGTAGGACTGGAACCAGAGCAAAACAGTGCCAGAGACGCCAAACCAAGAAGATAGTCGTTGAAGGAGGCTGTGATCGATCCTGCTGGTGTCAAATGCTGCGCAGATGTGGGGAAGACAGGCTGCAGAGTTGTTGGTGGCAAATCCACTTCAAAGTCCTATCACTAACCTACAACTCAATACAATATTCCCAGCCCGAGTACCTTAACATCAACAACTACAATGGCTGAAGCTTTATCAATCCAGTAGTATTAATACATATTAGTGGCAATGCCAGTAATAACGGTTTAGATTCATCTTAACATCAACAAGTTAAAATCATCACCATTCCAGAAAGTCAATTCAACGCTGCCGAACAGCGCCGCAGTTGAACGTCTTTTTTTAGCGTTTCTGGCATGATACTTACCCCCAAGAAGATGCAGAATGTCGGATAAACTGTTCGACAGGATGATCTTTTTGATGAGCTGTTGGCGATCATGTACAATCGGGGTGCCTAAACCTTGCCCAGAATTTTAAAATCCAGCTTCCACTCGCAGATCTAGCATCTTCTTGGGGTAAGTATCATTACAATTAGATTTGTCATTTGCCAGTTGGTTTTGTTTTTTTACCTTTTTATTACTTGTGTTGAATATCAGTAATTAATACAGACAATAAATTCTCATGCAACTTGGTAAATATCAGTGCACCTTAACATAACTATAGAAAAGTAGTTTGAAAAGTATTTAACTACTTATATATCTAGTATAGTTAGCAAAACTAGTTATAACTATACTTGTCATCTAAAGTAGTTAAACAGTAGTTAAAAAATACTTTTTTTAAAGTAGTTAGGAAGTAGTTATAACTACCAGGTAAGTAGTTGGTGCCCATCACTGCATTCCAGAGGCGTGGTGCTGTGTTGGATATGGCTCAGTTGGAGAACTTGAGGTGAGTAGTGACTGGGGGACGACAAAGACTGAGTGGAGCGGGTTGCCTTGATGGTGAAGAGATCACGGAGGTACTCGGGCATTTTGTTCTTTGTTACTTTGTTTGTACCAGCGAGTCTGCATAAAACTGAATGTAGGCCTATGTTTATAACTAGACTGTGATTTTCTTTGTTGGCTGTGTAGGCTGTGTAGGCGAGAAAGACTCACTTGTAAAGGAGGCAGAGGTATTGAGTTTTTTGGATTGTATATGTGGCGACTTCCCCAGCTGAATTTGCTTTGTGAGCAACATAGGATGATGCTCAAATGTGTACAACTGTGACATTCCAGACCAGATATTTACTTGAACCAGTCGCCAACAGGTCTGTCCATATCCCTACCCCATCCCCATCAGTTCTGTCCCCATTCCCACCCCCAAAACACCACTAACTTTGCCAGCCTCCTCTGAACAATACATAATTAAGGTCAAATGGGTCATACAGATGTCAACACAGCTCCTTATATAGCCTCAACATATTTCAAGATGGGAGGAAAATGACAGTGTTGTCCTGCAACTGCTAAACTCCCCAAAGCATTTCATCTGGTTCGTGTTGCTGGAATACAGAGGTCGCTGTGAGTCGCAAAATGATGCCGGTTGTAAAAAGAAATCGTCGTGCTCATTATGATGAGGTTCTGTATGGGCCAAATGGTGAAGGCAGTTGTAGATGAACAGATGCATTCTGTACTAGATTCAGTAGCTATCATTACATAAGAGCCTCAGTGACGTGTTTGAAAAATTGATTTTATGCTGCATTGCAGAACAAGTAGGTTCTCCGTTGTCAAGCAGATAGGAGATTGGTTCTCTAAACTGTTTTCGCCATCGAAGTCGCCCAGCATGGAGTCAGTCAGGACTCATGTGAAATGTAGAAATGGGGATTATCCGAGAAGCGACAAGGCTCGTTTTAAAGTGCCGGATGAATCTGTTAAATGGGAGAATTCTTTTGATGGATACAAACCACTTCCCTACACAGACGATGGCATCAATGGAAAGCCTTGGGCAGATCCTGAGTATATATGTCTCTTACGTTTATTAAGCTACTGATAGAAATATTATAACGATAACCGTATATGTGTTTACATATCGTGAACATTTATGAAGCGCATTTTAGGAACCTCTTAAAAGCGCTATGAAGATAGCTGTCTATTAAAGGGATATGAAGAGGTGGGTCTTAACATAGCTATAAAAATAGCTTGAGCAGAGTTTAAAGGGACAGCTCGAATTGCAACTGGAACATTGTTCTAAAGGGCTGGACCAATGCAAAAGAGTGCACGATGCATTCGTGTTGATGTATGGCAGAGAGGGACCAGAAGATATCCACAGGCGGTTGAGAGAAGAGACCTGCGACCTGATTGAGCTGAAACCGGCACAAACAGCTCTTGTATGTACAGCGGAGCAGAGCCAAACAATGAAGCCCAATAATATTGGTCTGTATCGTCTCTGTAGCAAACTGTGGTTATGAGAATAATAATATATATGTAGCAAAATTTTATAGCCAAATCTACTTATTAATTTTACACTGTACAGCAGAAAGGAAAAACTCGGATGAGCATTGCTGTAATCACGATTTGGTGCCATGACTTCATCTTCTGGATCTTTCACCATGGCTTCCATGCCATGCTGTCCAGGGCCTTTCTCCATTTCTTACTGTCCTGGCTGTTCTCTGCCTTCCGTGTTGTAATAATTAAGTCGCTGGTGTATTGATATTTCAGTGCATTTAGTATTTGGGAATGTTGCTGCTGGGATTAAGATTAGTAATCTTAATCCCAGGTTGCTGTTTTAGCATCGTGATTTGAATGTATGTACCAGTATGTGTCAGTTATGTTTTATATTGTGTCTTTGTTTAATTGTGTTTATGTCTATGTGTATTTGAGTACCGGTATGTATGTATGCTTGTGTTATGGCACCTTTGTGAGATAGTAACTGTTATAGGGCTCTTTGTTAAGTGCCATAATACAAGTATGCATACAAACATACATTCATGAAAGCATTTATATAAGGACCTCTCAGAGACACTATATTTTTTATATTCAAGCTTATGCAAATTTTAGACGGATTAACGATGCCACCGTCTGGAACCAAGTAGATACCAACAGCAAAATTGATCGGACGAGTCACGTGAAAGTGTATACAGTCGTTGATCGTGTTCCACAGTGAGTGCTTTATGCGTTGTTTACCTAGAGGTGTAAAATTAATGTAACATAATCAGGGCTGTAGGCTAGTGGTAAAATTAGAGGTGAGTATACGCTACCGGTTAGTTTTCCGAAACAAATTAGAGGTGAGTATACGCTACAGTATTTTAATATAAATAAATATAAATATTTTGTGAGGTGAGTACACGGTCTCTAGAGGTGAGTACACGCTGTATACCCGCGTATACCCTCGACTACAGCCCTGAACATAATGTAATCAGCTATTTGGGTCATTATCCGAAAAGTGCAGAATCGATGTCCCATGCTGGTTTTTTGAGTTTTATCGATAATTTCTTCAATTTTTTTGGCTATCCTTCAAAGAATGAGCAGATTAACATTTCCCATCATTGTTTTAGCTGCTATATTTTGGAAATTTTGAAAAAAATTGCTAAATGTATACAAAATATCATTACCATCCAATGTCCGAGATGGTGTACAATGCATTAAATTAAGCTTTTACGCAAATTTATTCCATTACAACCTGTAACAAAGGTATATTATTTTGATTAATTAGTAGCTAGCATATGCAATAATTAAACATTTAGACTCATTTTCATAATATTTATTTCTTTTTGGACCTATTTAAGCTTGTCCATAGAAATAAGCATCATAGCCATCCCAATTTTTGGGAAGCCTATAACTTTTACAGAATGTGCTTACTTACTAAAAGAAAAACATCAAGAACGAGATATTGTCAACTATTAATGGAATCACACAGATTTGTGTTGAAATTCCTAATATTTTATTTTTAATTTCAGTTTGTGTGTTCCGAATTACAAGAAAAGTAAATTTCTGCTTCATTACCATCTAGTGTTGTATTTCCTAGTTTAGGTACATTACAACATTGACAACTTGTTTTATTTGTCGCTTTTGTTGAGCTGGTTGAAATTACTTATCTGATGGAGTGAAAATGTTTGACGGCTGTTTTAAATTTCAGCATTTTGTCATTACCATTCGCGGTTGTTTTTCATCATTACCATCCGAATTCATCAGATTTTTTGCTATTTTCTCATGACAGTCGCATCTTGTCTCGGATGGTAATGACGCATTGCCCAGAGTGAATTACATGTATTGTTTGTGAATTATTTGATATAAAAATAAATTGCAAGTAATTAGAATTTACTATCAACTCTTAAAATGTTGTTCAACTTGTATCTAATGCATATAACATACAGTTATAGCTAATGCTGCAGAGATTTTTTTCTGCAGCTGAAAATTATATTTCTTTTTTTTAAATAATTTAGAAAAATGTCTTAATTTCTTGACACCAGACTAATATATTCTGTGAAGGAAAGGCCTATTGTATTCCTATTTAATGCTGGCATCATCTACTTTTAAGAAATTGCCATTTTATAAGCACCAGAGGAATATTTCAGGTTCCCGTGATTAAATATGATTACACAAAAAGGGCGGATTTCAATGAAAAAAGAGGAGTTTTCACTTTATAATTTCTGAAAAAATTAACTTATGATTAAAAATATAGTGGATTTCTTTCAAATTATTTAAATTTAACTATGTACATGTCTAAAAAATACACTTGCAACCAATTTTGGGGGGAAAATTTTTTTGTTTTTCGGAGACGAAATTTGTAACATTTCGGATAATGACCCATTTATGTAGCACCTGTCAACAGCTAAGCATGTAACTGACACCCTGGGGCCTGGGCATTTATATAGCGTCCGTTCTAGATATTTACTCACGTGCGCTCCTGGCCCATCACTGGTAAAGGAAAGCCATTTTCAAGTGTTCGTGATAGATAAAACTAGCATCCCTGGCTAGAAGGACATGCTGATCCAGAGGGAGGTTGTACAAACTCTGGATGAAATTTCTACAAATTTGGTAATTTTCAATACCTTTATATCATTGAGAGAGTTCTGATAGCTCAGGTGAAACAGATCCCACCATTGCTTGTTGATGGGAAGTGTGTGCACGTTTTTAGAACCTCACTGACATCGGTTTTGTGTGTGTTTGTGTGGTTGTGTGGTTGTCAGTGATGTGTATAAGGAATCTTCTGAGTTTCAGAGAATTTAACGGAGTGGAGCATATCTCAGTGAGAATAACATCAGCATGGTCACATTATTTTGAGTTAAGTTTTACATATAACTGGCAAGGTGAATTATATTTGTGAATTTCAGCCTATTCTCAATCTTTTATTCAACTAAAAGAGTTGGATTGCACTAATAAAACCAACCTCATGACAACTTGTCAGTTTATGATTTTGTGTTTTAGAAATCCTATTGGTAGGACAGGCATACAAGGCCGTGGCTGTCTTGGTCGCTGGGGACCGAATCATGCTGCGGATCCCATAGTCACAAGGTGCTGTTGAACTGGCCAAGTTTTTCTTTTGCATAAAGTTTCTGTTTCATCTGTTTCAGCTTGCATGATGCAATAGCAACTTTCAGCATTCCTGCTTTGAAAATTTGTTGAATGAATTCATATTGTTTGACTATTTAATTGTGGTGCATGGACCCAGAAGCCTGCTGTGCGGCCCACAGTTTGGAGAGAATGTTGGAGACTTAATTAATTGTCTTGATAGCATATGGATGTCGCCCTCGCAGTCAGATCTCTGATCGATCATAAACGAGATGTTGTAGCTGAGCTTGCAGTATATGTCTGTGAAACACTAATGCTGTTTGGGAACAATAAATTAGCATTTACTTGGCCATGCCCATTTTCCCTGCAGCAATGAATCAGTAATGCCAGTCAGTATTTTAAAATTAATGGTTACTCGTTACATTTTGTTGCTTGTTTTAGGTGGAAAGTTAATGAACAAGGCGGACAAGTATTGCATTCGACAACAGGGAAACCTATTTTGGAGTTCATCTCCATACAGCGGAAAGACTCGGGGGAATGGGCCATTCCCGGGGTAAATTTATTTCTGACATGTCATACATTCAGTTTTGAATAAAAGTGTATGTCCATATGTATGTATCTATTTTTTCTGTATGGAGGTTTAGCACTTCTATATAGCAGTTTATAACATGGACTTATTAATTAATTAATTAATTTCCTTTCTGGCATTTACATAGTGCCTGTATTCAGCTGATGTTGTTTAGCGAGTCCACTTGCCCTGCATTACAAGGTGAGAGCTTAACCAGTCAGTTACAGATTGTAGCCATCATTTTGGCATCTAGGATGATGAACCAGAAGTTGTTTGGACACAGTCCTAGTTCCTCTGATATTGATAGTTTGCATGTCTGTAAAAATAATTAACCGATTTGAAACTTACTTTCTAAATTTATGATAGTGATTCTCTAGAGGTGCTATATAAATGTATACACACGTACCTACATATGTAGACTTTTCTGGAATAAACCTGAGTTCCTTGGTCTTTCTTTGCATGCATTCCATGAATGTTTGAATGTTTGAAAACCAATATGCAGTAGTTGAACATGGCTTGGTGGTGTCAGGGTGGGAGTGCCTCTGATGAGTATCTCTGGAAGAGGTGCTATATAAATTTGTGATTACAAGTACACTAACTGGAGATTCTGTCTTTTTGGGTACCCTAGGGAATGGTAGACCCAGGGGAGCTTGTAACTGCAACACTGAAAAGGGAGTTTGCAGAGAAGGCCCTCAACAGCCTTGAAGTCGACGAAGAAAAGAAAAAGGCACTCCTGAAGAAAACAGACAAGTTTTTCAAAGATGGATTTGAGGTGAGTCAATTAGTGAAACGGTTTCAATGATATCTTCATTTTTTCTTCTGCAGTTAGGCTGCCTAATTGATGCTTTAAATAATACATGGGAACAGCAGAAACCATTTTCTAAAGTAATAAGATTACCACATGGTGTACATGCTATCTGAGGGCATGGTAGCCAATTGGTTAGAGTGCTCCACTTATAATGCAGAGTACGAGTTCAACCCTCACCAGAGGCGGTTACCGTACAGAGATTCTGAGCAAGTCTTTCATGCAGAATTACTCGGCACAGTTGATGCTCTATGACATGGTCATGTGTGCACTTCTGAGATATGGAAGGATGATATGAATACATAATGTTTTGTATTTTGTTTCTCTTTAACACTAACATGAACCTGGATGTCCAAGACACCTGTTGCATCTGTTCTAGTTATTTGAACATTGTAATTTTTAAATTGTGTTTGTAATCATAGAGTAGTGCACTTCAATATAAACGCATGAGGTGAATGTGTAAGCTTCTCAGCCTCCCTTTGCCTCTTTTCCGCAAATGCTTGAAGACCATTTTGTTTGATTGTGGTTTCATTGTGTTAGGTCTTGAGCGCCTCTCATGGGTCTCTCTTGAAGTGGCGCTATATAAATTTGCAATTACCATTACCATCACTGACCCAACAGCACAGAACTACAGATTTGTAGAAGTCAGTATAACTTGCTGTGCTTGTATATTTTGAGCATTGTTGGCTTATGGATGAACTCTGTCATTAATAAACTTCGACACCATTTAGAGTACAGCATTAGACAGCGCATTTATGAGGTACTTTCAAGACGCTTTTTAAGCATTTAAATTTTAAAAACATGTATATACCTATGGTGGCCAACAGCACACATAACTCTTAGTCTCTCAGGTCAATCAGCCAGTCTGGTCAGTTGGTAAGTGAATGTGTCAGTCGATGAGTGGATTTGTTGCTCACAAAGAAAAATGTTTGTTGCATCTGCATCAAGGTTTATTGTGGCTATGTCGATGATCCTCGTAACACGGACAACGCCTGGATGGAGACCGTCGCTTATAACTTCCATGATGAGAAGAGGGATTGCGTCGGACGTTTCAAGCTCCATGCTGGTAGGACACGCCTGAAACCTAGCATCATTGTCTGTTTACTCTTCCACTGTTGCTGTTGCCTTTTGTACTGATCTTGTGCTTCTTCTATACGCTCATCATGTATCTCTCCTGTACTGATTGCATAAAGTCTTCAATAAATTTAACCTACAAATGACAGGTAAATTTGGTCACCTGAAACAGCTAGAAAGACAGACAGACAGAACACACACACACCGTCACACACACCGTCACACACACCGTCACACACACACACACACACACTCACTAATACAATTATGCTTAAATTCTTTGTTTTGCTGAAAGTAGGTTTAATAAGCATGATTTCCGATAGCTTTACGGTTACTGTTCTTCTCCTAATTTACTACACATGTTAAATAAATCATCAGCATCATTATGCATTGTGATCAAACTTAGTCATCACCACATACGATAATTGTGTGATCATATGACTTGTGATCAAACTTATGAATTTGTTTCTTGAAAGAATAAGTTTGTCATAGTGCCAGTAAATTTAAATTTAATAAGCTTGGCACAATGCCAGTAAATTTAAATTGAAATAAACCAAGCCGGACAATGACCCAGACAGAGACTTGCATACAGACAAGTGAGCACAGTATCATTGAGTGCTATTTCGTTTTGTAGGTGATGACGCTGTTGGAGTGAAGTGGATGGATGTCGACCGAAATGTTAAGCTCTATGCCAGCCACGCAGACATGATTAAGGCAGTCGCTGATCACCACAACGCCCATTGGTAACCTGGTTGTGCCAATTATTTGTTGGTAATCTCGTGCTTCATGCCACGCATACTCCGCTATTTTAGACATTAACTTCTAATGAATAAACTTCAAAAGCCTTTCAGATGCCAACTGTTTTATATATATATATATATATATTAGGGTGTTCCCAAAAAATGAAAGTGTCCAAAAGTTACTCCCCAACCCACTATTGCGTGATACAAGCTGTTAGAAAACTCCAGTAAACATTTGAACAGATTATTTTAATATTTAGGACTTGCACAAACCACTCAAAGTTTTTGTGAATTTCGTTTTATTAGTATGAAAATCTATACCGGTAAACGTTTTAATAAATGAATTAAATATACTGTTTGTATTACACTAGTGAGTCTAATGTGTACTGTATATTAATACTGTATACTGGGTTACACTGTCACTGTATAATGTATTGTATATAGTACTATATTTAGTATATTACGACATACTATTAGTCTGTTTTACTAGTTATAGTTACATTAGTTATTTCAGTCAAACAACATTAACTGGCCTAATTCGTTCTAAACACTAACTAGCCTTTGTTGGTTCTGAAAACTTATTTCCGTGATCTTCTACCACTTGCAGCAAGAACTGCTTATGTTCTTCATTGCATGTTACGGAAGAGTTAAATTCTTGGATAAGAACGACTCCTCGTTCTGCCAGGTCATTAACTTCTTTGATCGATTGAACACTGTCCTGGTCTCTTTTGTATACTTCGTGGAGTTCCCATTGGCTTGGATCACACTGCATGAAGTCTTCAGACTAGCCAAGGATCTTGAAAATCTCACAGTAGATTTTGTGACTAAATCGTGTAATCCTGTTAGTGATGGTTCAGGCAAAGGTAGAATGCATTTTCGTAGTTTCTCAGATCATTCATTTTCATTGAGGGTCTTGACCATTAAATCTCCTTCAACTGTGACTTCGTTGTCAAAAACACTAAATCCAGCCATGACTTCAGAGAGATACCACAAATTGCGATTAAATGCTGTTGTAGCAGCCATCGCCAATTTCTTGTTATGATATGACGACAGTGCGCAGAGCAACGCAATATCATTTCTTGGAGCTGCAGTTGATAGCGGACTTTTGAATCAGTGTTTGATCTAAATCGCAGTAACAAAAAGGCATAGGCCTACATCTTTCAGATGTTTCTATAGGCCTATGGTTTGTCATTGTAAGAGATTCCACGAGTTTTTCTTGATCCGATTGATCCTGCTTGCAAAGGTTCATATTGGTTACGGAATAGCCACATTTTTAGGGAACAAAATGGCCCTAGTCATCCAGCGAGCACGGTGTACGTGTAGCTGTTGGATTTCTGAAATGTACTCCACGCGGAGGAAGGCCGCCTAAAAAATCGACAGCTCCAGCAATTCACCATAATCCTCTCTTGGCTGATATTTCTCAAGTTGAATTACAACAAACTCAATAACACTGTCTTTCCATGGACCAATTATACCTTACATAGGTCTACTCTCGTCTTCCATCGCTGTTCAAAATGAAGCTTGGTCTACCCTTGGCCAGAAGTCTTAAAAATGGATAAACAGTTCCAGGTTTGGTGATTGCGTAACATCATGGAGGCTAAAAACGTTTTCTAGCATAATCTCTGACACATGATGACGACAAGCTAAGTTCAGAAGTTCTTGGCCAAGCTCAGTCTCTAAACAAATACAAACTCCACCCTTAAGTGCAGTATTTGATGCAGTAGTATCAAAACAAAGTTCTTTAATGCGATTTCGCAATCCCCACTTATCCATGATTTCCACAACTGCTCTTGACATGGTAACCGCTGTTCCACTGTGAAGGTTTTAGACAGGGAGTAACTTTACCATATTCTTTCCTGACACCAAAACAGAAAGTAGATCAAACCGTTCTCATCCAGACCCAGTGAAATCATCCATTATTTTTCCATCCCAGTGCAAGACAAGTGGCACAACTGGATCAAAGGAAGTATTGATTTCTGAAGTAAAAAGTTCACGATGTTTTATTCGTGCTCTGAGAATGGCACTTGGACTTAAGATGACCTCCTCAACATCTTGCTGGAGTTGTCCTGTAGAAGCTATTGTTGAAATTATGTAAGCAGCTTTTTAATGGCTAGTATCAAGTGCATGAAGTGCAGCTCTTCAGGTGTAACTACTTTGACTCTCCTCTAAACTTTAGTTTTGAAAGTTTTGGCATTTTAGGTCCAACCTCAGATTCTGATGATATATCGGATGTGTTGCTGTGAGAAGATACACCTTTGTTATCGTGACGAAGTCATTATTTACAAATATTTCCTGAAAAATCTGAAAAAACCTATTGTGGCAGAACTTCAACTGACTTGTGCAAGTCCTAAATATTACTGTATCTTAACACAAATTTGGCAATAGAGTTTCTATACCATGGATCACCAAATGGCGGGTTGGGGAAAGATAAATAAATTATATGAAATGTTTCCATATATATATATATATATATATATATATATATATATATATATATATATATATATATATATATATATGATTTAGTCACAAGTGTTTAGTAGCGAGTTGCTAGTAATTGTTGATATATGATCACTTCTGTGTCATTGTTTTTCATCGCGATTCAGCCTGATGTTAACTTTTGCTATTTGAAATCATCTTTACATTTCACAACTGTTTTGCTTCAGTTTTTTTAAATTTTGCTGTTGGTTTGGTTTTCCTGTTGACAATGTTCAGTGTGGATAAGTTGGCAAAAGAATTACTGCTTTTTTGATTAGTGGGAAGTCGTACTCATACCTGGGTCATCTAAAAACTGCCAGTTAAGCCACTCATAATGTTGTCACTGTTGAAGTTGTATATCTAATTTTTTATTCTTTCAGTAACTTTTTCAGTCTTTTAATTCTTTTTAAAACAGTCTTGTGTGAGTGCTCAAGTTGTAATGAGTCGAGTGAGCAAATACTGGTCCAGATGGTCGATTAAAACTAGAAGGAAGGAAATAGAAGGAAAGCACAAGAACAAAAAACCTCAATCTAATAATTAGGCAGTTGGCAGGGAAAATAGATCAACAGCTACTTGAATGTTATGGGGTTATCCATTAAGGACGTCCCTAAAGGGGAGGGTTGATCCAAAACAGATGAAGGGCAGGACTTGTGCCCAATGTCGATGTCTGCATTTAAATTTGATATTATGATTGTTTCACTGCAGTCTGTTTAACCAACAGTGTCAGCAAGGAAGAGATGGTTCTAGGCATTTGTACTGCATCGGAGGAATGCCAGATGCGGACAAGGGGAGAGGTCAGAAGTAGGCCATTTATTGTGGACGTCCGTTATGGATGACCCCACGCGTAATTTCGCAGTCATGACCAAGGTGTAATTTCTAGGTGTGATTTCACTTTCACACAATTCCCAATCTGGGATGAATTTTTGTCAGTAAGCTCTTACCCAAGAGGTTTGTTCCCCGTTGCGGCCATAAATTACACCCTAGTCGTGACATGCCAACTGTTAGATGCTCATTTCCCTGTTTGTCATGTGAAATTGTGACTCGTATTTAAAGACAAGCATTTTGAGTTGCCGTTGTGGTTTGTTTCCTGCAAAACCTGTAACTCGCATTTGAGGACTGTTGATTGCAAGGACACAAATAAACAAGTGTTTAGTTACTTTAACCATATTGTTTTGAATACTCTTTGGAATCAGTGCGGCCGATTTTGATAACAGGACCAGTTTTTTGGCCGTAAAACTGGAGGTTTTAAACGGATTGCCTCAAGGAAGCCTGCCATTGTTTTGAACGATGATTTTGGAGAAATATGGGGAAAGAAGTAATTTCAATTGAGACGATGTCCCTTAATTTAAGCTGAAGACAGCCATTATCATAGAACACATGCACTTATGGGTTGTCCATTAATGTCCATGAAGAGGGGAAAATTGGTTACCGAAAAGCGGACATGGAGAGGAAGGGTTACATGTCGCACAACAGTCTGTACTGTGTTGGATGTAGAACTGTCCCTTTGCAGGATGCTGCAGCATCAACGCACCCCACCCTATTGCACAGTTAGCCTGAAAGATTAAAAAGTTAGCCTAATCTAGGCCTTACTACAAGGTTGGAGTGTGGGGTTCAATTTACAGTTGGTAATTTTTGTGGACGACCTTTATGAACGATCCCTTCCTAAAGAAGGAAAACTCTAAAATGCATGGCTCCAGTCGTACAAACACTGGATGTTGGATATGTGGGCATCAAATAATACGCATCTAACACATTTTATGGTTGTAGGGATAATATATTGTGAAAGAAATCAATCACCCAGCCAGTCCGCTCCCTTCCCACTGCCGTCAAAGTTAAACACTTTCCATCCTCTTCTGGTTCCATGGCAACCAGAACTTGTTCTTCATATGGTTACTCTGGACAATCCCTTCAACTTCACACATTGTTTAGCAGTTAGCCCTGCACAGCTTCATGTGGATACAATATATCTGAAGTGAATACAATAAATGGGAAAGTGGTGTACTTTGATAAAATGCAATCTGAATTTGCAAGTGAATTATACAACCTTCACATGTTGAATAAATCCTCTCAGATTTTTGGATCTTCAGAACAGCAAAACCAATGTATTCAGTAAAATCGGCAATTAATCTGAGAGCCATGGAGACTCTGCTACATTTTTCATTGCAGGAATCACAGGCTTTGGACAAAACTATAGATATGTGGCTTTGAAACCAATGCTTCTGGGCTATTCAGTCATAGATCAAAAGTGCTTTTCTGAATAGCAAGGACAAGATGTGACAGCAGTCATCTTCTGTACAAAAAACATTAATAATGCATAGAAGTATATATATTTATACATTATTTACACCCTAGTAGTATATATACTTAACATACATCGCTTTTTATGTATGCGAATAAATAGTAAGTACTTCAACCATTAGTAGCATGCCGTCTTTGTTGCTTGTTAAACAAAACTGCAGCACCATTGCTTGCTGCAAGAGGATTTCATCAGATATCAATGCCTTATCTTCCTTTCTGTCACTGTTGCCAAAATCTAAACGTAAAACTGCGTCGTTTCTGCTATGACGTCAGTTTGGCTGTTACATTGTTGTTGATGCCATCCTCAGTGGGAGATGACGTCAGCTGTTCCAGCTTTCTTTCAGCCTCCCGTCGTTTGGCCTGTTCTTCCGACAGCGCCGACTGTAGACTTCTGATCGTCTCTAGGATAAAAACACAACATTGATAACACTGCAGAGGAGAAAAGTCCTTTAAGCTGAGCTCAGTATGGATATGAAATCTAACAAACGTTATTTTCTTAACATGGGCGACCAAAATGGCTAAGTAAAACTGACCCACAGAACTAAAAATGTCAATGGGCATCACGAAATAAGTAAAAATAAATAAAAATGCATTTAACGTGCCATACATCCAACAGCTTGAGCCAGGAATTGCACTCCTAGGCTGCTATCAGTAGTTGGCAGCCCCTTGGATGGGAAACAGTGGCGTAGCCAGGTTTTAACACCAGGGGGAGCGAGCACATAAAAAGGCTCCAATTACCAAAATAGATAATTTCAATTAATTACATTCATTATGATTGTACGACGTACGTACTTATTTTGTCTTTTAAATAGAAACACTGAAACACCAAAAAGGTGACAAAAGCAATATGTGTAGTAAATAAGTAGCCTAATAGTGTAATATACTATAACATAACAGTATAAGCACAGACCAATTACATCAGCCTTTTTTTCGTCTAGGCACCACTTCACTAGCGAACTGGCTTTTGATCCGTATCAAGGTTAAGCCAGACAATCTGTCCTTGCCTGTTGTAGAACGTAGGCCCTACGTAGGATTTTATGAGTTTGAGTCTACTGTTATTGGCAAGGCCAGAAAAATTCGGTACAATGTGACAGGCTAGGATATATGGAACATTGGCGATCATGAACTTCAGTATATTATTGATGGTCGTCACTTCTTCGAATATAAAGTCATATCACTCACCTACAAATACACTCCAATCCTCCCAGCCCTATTATCTCCGTCAGCCTGAACCCGTTCACGGTCCAACTAGTCCGCTCAACCCGTGCCTCTTCTGCCCTAACACTTAGCCCTTCGATCATCCCATCACTAAAATGTACAAATCGCTCCATGGCCATAGCTGTCCCACGTCTTTGGAACAAACGCCCACAGTACTGCTAGAAATATCAGATTCATCCTACGAATTCACCAAACCTCACCTCTTGCTATCTCTCCACAGATCTTACACTCAAAACTGAAAACACTGCTGTTTCACAAATCCTATCTCGATTCCTCCTCTTCCCCTTACTTCTTTCGTCGTTTTAACCCTAAACACCATCACCTTAACCGTCTGATTGCCTGCCTGATTTACCCCTTTGGATCTTGACCTGGAGTGTATTTCACCCCTCTGTCGATTATGATTTGACTGAGTGCCTGTGAATAAGCTGGTTCCTGCTACTTCGCTTTTTTAGGCGCTGCAGAATTAGGATTACGACTTGACACTGGAATTTTCCTTATTGACAATACTGATTATTTCCTTGAACATGTCTTTAAATGAAGGAAACTCTTGCACAATTTCACCTCGACTTTTGATGACATCCGAATAGGCCTACATATCTGCCAAAGATTCTAATTTGGTCACATTATCGGCATTCACATTGCTAAGATGCTTTGGATCTAACATCTAAATTTGGAAGCCACATAAATTTTTTAAAATGCTCAAATCTTTCAGTTGTGCTATTTATGACACAATCTAGTGACACTATGTGTAGTTTGAACCATGAATTTTTTCTGAAATCAGATATTCCATCATCCAATGACATTTCCTCATGGAATCTCTTTTTTCCGCTCTGTGTTGCTTATAGTCTGTAGTAGTAGGCCTATCACATTTTAGAGCCAGCTCAGTTGCTTCATTTTCAATCCGTTCAAGCACATATACAAATTTATTTCGCATGTTTTTCATATCGCTTTCAAATAATTGAATCAAATTATAAGCTGTTACAAAATCAATGCTACTTCTCTGTAAATATGTAGATAAACTGAAAGCCTTTTCTAGCACTTTTTCAGAATATTAGAAGAACTAAGAATTCGTAGGTATCAAGTAACGTGTTTCAAGAATACCTTTTGCTTTACCCAACTGCTTAGTAGTGCAGGTTTGAAAGAAGTTTACCGTTTAACCCTCGGGCTACCAAGGGGGGGTGGTTACCACCCCCCCTACGTTTTTCTGGAAAAACTTTTTTTGCACGTGGAATATAATTTTGACATTTTAGGTAGCTGTAGGGGGTCCATTTGCGCAAATTTTGAGGTAAAAGTCATGATGATATCCCACGCCATAAAAAAGTTATACCCGATATAGCCTAGGTACCACTTATGAAATCAGGAATTTCTCTCGTCAGCTGTTAGCTGTTGTCGACTATAAAGGTATTCATTATTCTTTCTGGAAGAGACACAACTATGCCATTCTTTAGAGGGAATTTAGGGTTATATTTACTTGCTTAGTTATTTGTCTTTTGATAACCGGAAGTGATCATAATGAATAATAATACGCTTTTTCAGTGTGAAAATCACTGATGCAATATCACAACGTAAACCGATATGGTTGGGTATGGGGAAGGGCTATAAACAGTTGAAGCAGAATACTAACAGAGTAAAGCAGTGCTGTGAAGTGTTCAAGAAGCCGGTTTGCAGGAAGCATTCGCACAAAACAATGAAAGTAACTTGCAATAACTGCAAGGACCACTGACGTTTTTTTTGACTGCCGGGAAAAATTACATAATTTCTTGTTTCATGTTTTCATGTTGATATAGCTGCACGCCTTTAGGTTTTGTCTGTAACTAAAACAGACTTTGGAATAGCTTGTATTGTTGAAAATTAAGCCTCATTATATTTATTATATTTAGAATATTCTTGGATACATAGTTCATTTTCAAAACCCACATCATTTATATATTTTTGTCCAGGTATTTACGTAACAATCGTAATTGTCTATGGGCATATATATATATATATACACACACATATACCGGTAATAATGTGTGTGTGCATATATATATATATATATATATATATATATTTATATATATATATACATATGAATCGACTATTAGCTACTCATGATTATATTCTGCACCATAGCTACTCACTCTGTATCTCAGCCCCTATGCGTGCTAGATTCATAGCGCAAAGCTTAAAAGGTCATAGATGACATTCGTAGCCACCACTGGGACTGCCTTGGGGCTAATGCACGCCGATTCTGATATAGTTTTTTTCCTGAGTAGGCAACGTTTCACCACGCAAGAAGACTACCTTTTCCACTCAGTACCATATGTTCTCCAAGGTATAACTTTTATACCAGAGTATATTATAGCAAGAAATTAACCATAGTCACTCAGTGTTATATGTTCCCCAAGGTATAATTTATAACACCAGAGTATATTATAGCAAGAAACTAACCATAATCGCTCAGTGTTATATGTTCCCCAAGGTATAATTATTATACCAGAGTATATTATAGCAAGAAACTAACCATAATCGCTCAGTGTTATATGTTCCCCAAGGTATAATTATTATACCAGAGTATATTATAGCAAGAAACTAACCATACTCACTCAGTGTTAAATGTTCCCCAAGGTATAATTATTATACCAGAGTATATTATAGCAAGAAACTAACCATAATCGCTCAGTGTTATATGTTCCCCAAGGTATAATTATTATACCAGAGTATATTATAGCAAGAAACTAACCATAATCGCTCAGTGTTATATGTTCCCCAAGGTATAATTATTATACCAGAGTATATTATAGCAAGAAACTAACCATAATCGCTCAGTGTTATATGTTCCCCAAGGTATAATTATTTCATCAGAGTATATTATAGCAAGAAATTAACCGTAGTCACTCAGCGATATATGCTCTGCAGCGTATAAATTTTACACCACAGTATATTATAGCAAGAAATAAACCATAATCAGTGTTATACGTATATTTTCCAACGTATAATTTTGCTGTGTAATTAGGCGCCCTACTTAGTTTGAAAACTACCTTAGCCACTCAATACTATACGTGCATTTCATCTTGCAGCCCCGAGGGAATGGAATTGCCTACTTATCTCTTGTTCGATGATCGAACTCTATCTCTTTAAGAACACATGAAAACTACTTTTCATTGGCTTTTAAACATCTGGATATCTAACTGGACTTCTCCTGGCGACTGACTTGCTGCGAATCAGGTTCGCATTCTGTGTGACTTTGCGTACGTTAAAAATGTTCGTAATAAATAAATAAATAAAATAAATATGTTTCACAAGGTACCATTGTTATACCATCTATACAGAACTATTATAACACGGAATTTCTTAAGCATAAAAATGACTTTAAAAACCTGGTCAACTATTAGATTGGTGCTGAACCAGAGTCCATCTGACTCAGCTATATATAGGATCATTAAACAGGGATGGTAACTTTATAATGGATAATGCATTATTAATGCAATGATAGCATATAGTTTGAAATGTGCACTTTACCCAGGTAAAGTGCACATCCTCCTCCTTCTCTGACCACCTCCGGCCTTCTCCTCCTTCATCGTTGGCATTGTACCCTACTGCTACTAGTGCAGAAGAGATTATGTCTATGTACTCAACAATGAAAATACCTCACAGCATAGGACATGATTTACTTGATCCAGTTGTTATTGGCTCTAATTTAGATTATATTTCTAAGCCTTTGGCCAATATATACAACTGCCCAGTGACTAATGGTGTAGTACCTTTAAAAATGAAGCTGTCTACGGTTACTCCAATTTTCAAACAAGGTGATTAGGGAGGAATTAAACAACTAGAGGCCTATTTCTATTTTATAATTATTTGCAAAAATACTTGAAAAGGTAATTTACCACAGACTCTATGATTTCGTTGATAAACTGAAACTACTTTGTCCCTATCAACATGGATTCAGACCGGGTTACTCAACAACCCTATCCTTAATAAACATTCACGGCAAAATATCTCAAGCCATTGACAATAAGGAATTCGCTATAGGAATCTTCCTCGGTCTGTCGAAGGCATTCGACACGGTGAATCATAAAATATTAATTAAAAAGCTTTTTAACTCTGGAGTAAGAGGACTTCCACTGGCTTGGTTTCAAGATTATCTCTCATCACGATACTAGCAAGTAAATGTAACGGGATTAGATCCTCATTTAGATGGCTTGAGTTTGGAGTTCCTCAGGGTTTGGTCCTTGGACCATTTATTATTTTTTATTTATATCAATGATCTTCCTTGATCGTCTACCTTACTAAATTTTGTATTATTTGCTGACGACTCCAATGTATTCCATTCTAATGCCTCCTATAAGGACCTATTTGATAATACTAATAAAGAACTAATGCAAATAGGTAACTGGTTTAAGGCCAACAAACTATCTTGAAACTTAAACAAAACCAATTACATCCTATTATCAGCAAGGGGTAAGATCAGAAACCATACATTAGAAAAGCTTATAATTGACCGGACTGAAATTCCCCAGGTAGACTCGGTTGAATTCCTAGGGGTTTACCTTGACATATATCTAAATTGGAAAAAACATATTGAACAAATATCCCACAAAATAGCAAGGACTATTGGGGTGATAAAAAGAATCTCCTACTTACTATCATCTGAAATATTAAATACTCTATATTTTACTATGATTTAGCCGTATCTGTATTACTGTAATCTGGTATGGGCTTCTAACTATAGTTCTAGGCTTAGCAAATTAAATATACTACACAGAAGGATTATAAGAATAATAACTAAATCGCACTATTTGGCTCATACTCATGACTTATTTCCAGGGCTGTAGTGGTAAAATTAGAGGTGAGTACACGCTATCGGTTAGTTTTCCAAAACAAATTAGAGGTGAGTATACGCTACAGTATTTTGTGAGTATACGCTACAGTATTTTGATATTCTTTTTCTTCTTTCTTCTCTTCCATCAGTTTCCCGACGATGAGGCTCTTATGAAGTTTCTCCATAGTGTTCTGTCTCTGACAGTTTCGCGCACCATGGTTAAGTCCGTGCCTTTGCTCTTCAAGTCTTCCTTGACATTGTCCATCCACGTTTTTCTTGGTCTCCCTCTACTTCTTTCTCCCTCGCTCTGCCCATGTAGGGCTGCGACTGGTAATCTGCTGTTATCCATCCTTTCTACATGGCCAAACCACCTGAGTCTTCTTTTTTGTATCAGTATTTTGATATAAATAAATATAAATATTTTGTGAGGTAAGTATACTGTCTCTAGAAGTGAGTATACGCTGTATACCCGCGTATACCCTCGACTACAGCCCTGCTTATTTCTGAGTTTGAGAATACTTAAATTGGATAAATTACTTGAATGCCAAATTGGTATTTTTATGTATTCATCGATAAACAAATTACTACCATTGCTACTATTAGTTGTGTGTATTGTTATTTAATACAAACATTGGTTTACTAAAAACAGATACTATTTAATAGTATCTGTTAAACGGTAAACGAGTCTTTAACTGGTAAAACAACCTGATGTTACGGAATGTGTGTAAATCAAATGTGTGGACCAAAAAATGTTCTGTTCTGTACCATAATATGTTTATATTCCGAACCGTAGCTACTCTTTACTCAGTATTAAAACTACCTCAGCCCCTCAGTAATATATGTTCTCCAGGTATAATTTTATAACAGAAGTGATTATAATTTGAACCATACCAACTCATTGTGTAGGTAGAATTAGTACTTATCATTAATCAAAACGTTGAAACTTCCTAATAATATTACTATGTATTAAAAATACCTTAGCCACTCAGTACTATATGTTCCTCAAAGTATTCTTTTTACACCAGAATATGATTATATCCTGAACATTAGCTACTCATTGCTAAGTATTAAAACTACCTTAGCCACTCAGTACTATATGTTCCATAAGGTATAATAATTGTCAAGGACGGTCAACGAGTGTAATTTACGTAGACCGAGCGATGACGTCATGTCTGTATTTTTGAAATCGCACAGACTGGAAGGACGCGTTATTATTGAACTGAACGTCGATTTTGAATTAGAAAGTTAAAAATAGCAAAAGTCCGATATCATATAGTGTTAGTTTGGTTGAGAAAGATTTAAGCATCATATTAGGCTTGTTTGAACGTTTGATGATAAAGAATTGAGCATCACTTTACGTTGGTTTGAACGAACGCTTGCCATGGATTTAGTAGGCCTATTGCCCAACGCGTACACCTCGGCCGCAGCTTTCCTCTGGGGCGGTCAAACGGGTTGTAATGTCTACACGTCTACAGTAACCGGGCCTGTGACTAGAATCAACTATAGTAGACGAGGACTGGTGGGTTCCGCTATCCTTCAGAACCCTTCCGCAGGAGACGTCGGTAGCAGTGCTGAAACGCCTATCGCTTCTACCTTTCATCACGATGGTCTCACAGACGACCGTAAGGACCATGTAGTGCTCGAGCCGGCTGACCAACTGTACTTCATGAGACTCGCCAGAAGACTTGCGAGAAAGCCACCAAGCACATATCTCTGTCACTTGTGCTTTAAACCCGGGCACTTTATCCATATGTGCGCCCTGGCCCGGGCTCATGACGTCGGACTTACACCATATCAAGGAACCAACAGATGTTTCGGGGAGTACAAATGTTCCAAGTGCAAGCGAGTCTGGATGTCTGGCAGTAGTTGGGCTAATATGGGGCAAGAATGTATCAAGTGCAGAATAAATGTATACCCTCATATCCAGCGTCCTCTCGACAAGACTCTGTATTCTGGTGTTGACGAAAGGTGCAAGATTCATCCGCAGCATCTCTGCGAAAAGTGTAAGAAAAATGGCTTCCCCTGCCAGCTAAGCCACGTGAGAACGACGACGATGATCATGGCCTTGTGCGAACTCAAATGTAAGCGACTGTGTACACGATTCTCTTATTAATCGACTTAGCGATTGCTCTTCATTCATAGTTCACGAAGACTCTCTGAACTGGTTTGCTTTACAGGTGGATATCGCATGGCCAGCATTAATTTAACTGAGAGGCAGACGACCTGTATTTCATTTGAACTAATTAATGTGGATGCTTTGAAATTTTGCTATTGAGTTTGCAATTGAATTAGCTTAAAGATTGATTGACAAGTAGATAACTTACTTCGTAATTGATTTAGTGAACTGTCTTGAAACTCCTGTTATTGATAGGCGAAATCAGATTAACTTTCTGTTGAGCATTCATGTGCTGAATCTATTGAATCAGTTCAGAGAATGATTGACAGGTGGAAATACTGCTGATTAATTAATCTAGTCAATGCGGAATGTTTTGAAATTCTTACAATTAGTTTAGAGATTGATTGATAGGTGAAAAGCCTGCCGAGTAATTAACTTAATTAATGCGGAATGTTCTGAAGTTCTTGCTACTAGTTTGAAGATTGATTAACAGGCAGATGACATGCCTGGTAACTGAACTAGTCGACGTGAAAAAGTCGGGGCGGGCATTACACATCCAGTGCGAGGCTTCGCGTCCCCCTTTTAACGCTCATTGATTTAGCCTGAACATTGATAATTTGCTTGCAACTGAATTAGTGATTGATGTGACTTGCCATTGATTGGCAAAGCTAGACAAATTAGCTGTTTCAGTCAGCAACAGGCGATTGCTTCCTCAGTTTGACTTGTGAACAATTGAGTTGAATATGTGCATTGGAACGTTAATCTATTGATTGATTGAATTACTTTGTATGGTTAAGTTGAAAATGTGAACTGGGACCGACTAATTAATGCTATCATTGAATGGCGTTGCATTTGTGGTTGATTGTTAGCATTGGAACTACTTATTAAAACTACCTTAGCGACTCAATACTATATGATCCCCAAGGTATAGTTATAACATCAGAATATGATTATATTCTGGATCATAGCTACTCATTGTGTGGACAGAATTATTACTTATAGTAATAGCATTAATCAAAACGTTGAAACCTGCAAATATTACAACTACGTATTAAAGCTACCTTAGCCACTCAGAACTATATGTTCCATAAGGTATGATAATATTTATACATGAATATGATTATATTCTGAACCATAGCTACTCATTGTGTGGACAGAATTATTACTTATAGTAATAGCATTAATCAAAACGTTGAAATTTGCAAATATTGCTACTACGTATTAAAGCTACCTTAGCCACTCAGAACTATATGTTCCATAAGGTATAATAATATTTATACATGAATATGATTATATTCTGAACCATAGCTACTCATTGTGTGGACAGAATTATTACTTATAGTAATAGCATTAATCAAAACGTTGAAATTTGCAAATATTACTACTATGTATTAAAGCTACCTTAGCCACTCAGAACTATATGTTCCATAAGGTATAATAATAATATATACATGAATATGATTATATTCTGAACCATAGCTACTCATTGTGTGGACAGAATTATTACTTATAGTAATAGCATTAATCAAAACGTTGAAACTTGCAAATATTACTACTACGTGTTAAAGCTACCTTAGCCACTCAGAACTATATGTTCCATAAGGTATAATATTCACACCAGAATATGATTATATTCTGAACCATAGCTACTCATTATTTAGACAGAATTATTACTTATAGCAATAGCATTAATCAAAACTTTGAAACCTGCAAATATTACTACTACGTATTAAAGCTACCTTAGCCACCCAGAACTATATGTTCCATAAAGTATAATAATATTTATACATGAATATGATTATATTCTGAACCATAGCTACTCATTGTGTGGACAGAATTATTACTTATAGTGATAGCATTAATCAAAACGTTGAAACTTGCCAATATTACTACTACGTGTTAAAGCTACCTTAGCCACTCAGAACTATATGTTCCATAAGGTATAATAATAATATATACATGAATATGATTATATTCTGAACCATAGCTACTCATTGTGTGGACAGAATTATTACTTATAGTAATAGCATTAATCAAAACGTTGAAACCTGCAAATATTACTACTACGTATTAAAGCTACCTTAGCCACTCAGAACTATATGTTCCATAAGGTATAATAATATTTATACATGAATATGATTATATTCTGAACCATAGCTACTCATTGTGTGGACAGAATTATTACTTATAGTAATAGCATTAATCAAAACATTGAAACTTGCAAATATTACTACTACGTATTAAAGCTACCTTAGCCACTCAGAACTATATGTTCCATAAGGTATAATAATAATATATACATGAATATGATTATATTCTGAACCATAGCTACTCATTGTGTGGACAGAATTATTACTTATAGTAATAGCATTAATCAAAACGTTGAAACTTGCAAATATTACTACTACGTGTTAAAGCTACCTTAGCCACTCAGAACTATATGTTCCATAAGGTATAATAATAATATATACATGAATATGATTATATTCTGAACCATAGCTACTCATTATTTAGATAGAATTATTACTTATAGCAATAGCATTAATCAAACGTTGAAACTTGCAAATATTACTACTACGTGTTAAAGCTACCTTAGCCACTCAGAACTATATGTTCCATAAGGTATAATATTCACACCAGAATATGATTATATTCTGAACCATAGCTACTCATTATTTACACAGAATTATTACTTATAGTAATAGCATTAATCAAAACGTTGAAATTTGCAAATATTACTACTACGTATTAAAGCTACCTTAGCCACTCAGAACTATATGTTCCATAAGGTATAATAATATGTATACATGAATATGATTATATTCTGAACCATAGCTACTCATTGTGTGGACAGAATTATTACTTATAGTAATAGCATTAATCAAAACATTGAAACTTGCAAATATTACTACTACGTATTAAAGCTACCTTAGCCACTCAGAACTATATGTTCCATAAGGTATAATAATAATATATACATGAATATGATTATATTCTGAACCATAGCTACTCATTGTGTGGACAGAATTATTACTTATAGCAATAGCATTAATCAAAACGTTGAAACCTGCAAATATTACTACTACGTATTAAAGCTACCTTAGCCACTCAGAACTATATGTTCCATAAGGTATGATAATATTTATACATGAATATGATTATATTCTGAACCATAGCTACTCATTGTGTGGACAGAATTATTACTTATAGTAATAGCATTAATCAAAACGTTGAAATTTGCAAATATTACTACTACGTATTAAAGCTACCTTAGCCACTCAGAACTATATGTTCCATAAGGTATAATAATATTTATACATGAATATGATTATATTCTGAACCATAGCTACTCATTGTGTGGACAGAATTATTACTTATAGTAATAGCATTAATCAAAACGTTGAAACTTGCAAATATTACTACTACGTGTTAAAGCTACCTTAGCCACTCAGAACTATATGTTCCATAAGGTATAATACTATTTATATTAAGTTGATTGTATTGTATGGTCATATTTGATTGCATTTATGTAAAATTTATGTAAAATTGTTTAACCCAAGTAGATGTAGAGTTAAATCTATTGTGCTGGCTACATAGATTTGATAATTCTTAACAGTTATCTGTATAGTGTCTATATGTGATTTGAAACTGGATCCAAGAAAGTGCTAGACTTCAAACAAGTATATTTAATTATGACAGTTCTTGTTTCTCAGTCTCATCACTATTCAGCATGTTCATCTGAATGCCTATCTTATGTAATACCTAAAGTTAAAATTCTGCTGATTGAATGAGCTTTTTGGTTGATGGGCGTAAATTTTGGAATTCCATCCTTGTAGGTGCTCAATCATGAATATGATTATATTCTGAACCGTAGCTACTCATTGTGTTGACAGAATTATTACTTATAATAATGCCATTAAATCAAAACGTTGAAACTCGTTAATATTACTACTACGTATTAAAACTACCTTAGCCACTCAGAACTATATGTTCCATAAGGTATAATATTACACCAGAATATGATTATATTCTGAACCATAGCTACTCATTGTGTGGACAGAATTTTTACTTATAGTAATAGCATTAATGAAAACGATGAAACTCGTTAATATATACGTATTAAAGATACCTTAGCCACTCAGAACTATATGTTCCATAAGGTATAATATTTACACCAGAATATGATTATATTCTGAACCATAGCTACTCATTGTGTAAACAGAATTATTACATTTAATATCATTAATCAAAACGCTGAAACCTGCTAATATTACTACTACGTATTAAAACTACATTAGCCACTCAGGACTATATGTTCCATAAGGCATAATAATATTTATACATGAATATGATTATATGCTGAACCATAGCTACTCATTGTGTGGACAGAATTATTACTTATAGTAATAGCATTAATCAAAACGTTGAAACTTGCAAATATTACTACTATGTATTAAAACTACCACTCAGTACTATATGTTCTCCAATGTATAATTTTTACACCAGCATATATGATTATATTCTGAACCATAGCTACTCAGTACACATTTTGAACAAGTATATGATTATATTCTGAACCAGAGCTACTCAGTACTCATCCACTAGATTTAAGCGGCGAAAAAATAGGACACAATTTTTGGTTTACATTGATAATTGAAAAAGTTATGCAGAAAATTCAACAAAAACGTTGAAGCTTGTTAATATTGGTACTATGTAAGGCTCGGTAATTTGTTTTAAAAACAAGCCGCCTTATTTTATAAATATATGAAATATATACATTGACTATCCGAGGTCTTCTTTTTCACCAGGCCTGATATAGGGGGTCGAATTTCAGATAAAATTTCCTTCTAATCTACTTGCATTCTAGGTTTCTCCATGGGATATCTGGCAGGAGACTATGTCAGGAGTCGGGTACAATTTTGATTTCTGTTAAGAAACACTTCTGAGTATTTTTTTTCAGGCTCTCAAACGTTAACTACTCACCAAAACTGAAGAGCTAACGACAAAGAGTAGATAGCGTATATGTTTCATAGCATGAAATGAGTAGCTAATGTGCGATTAACACTAATATATATATATATATATATATATATATATCAGTCTTGCGTGTCGATGTAGGGCCTTACGTCATAATATTAATTGATCAATAGTACAAATTGTGTGCGATAATATCAGATATCGTTAAATGGACCGGTGCCTTTGTTAAAAACTATATAATTTCGAGATGCATTCATATATTTTACAACTAAATATACCATTCTTTTCAGAAATGAATGCTGAATCAAATGCTGTATTACATGATATGATATCTTAAACCAAACACGAAATTCCGGGGGGAGGGGTGGTAACCACCCCCCCCCTTGGTAGCCGATGTCGCAAAAAAACCTTGGTAGCCTGAGGGTTAAGGACAAGGTGACATATTTCTTAAGTCGTTCGAACGATTGGAATAAATAAATTTCGAATGATTGAAATAAATAAATTGTGAAAAGGCCCCACATTTTCGAAAATGGTCTCAAGGGGAGCGGTCGCTCCCTCTGCTCCCCTACTGGCTACGCCTCTGATGGGAAAGGGGAGGATATTTCATCCTGATATATGTGTATTTACACTACTGTGTAAGCAGTAAGAAAGGCAAGACTTAAATGTTAAAAAAGCGAAAAAGAAGTAATAAGTCTCACTCCACTGAATGTTGATAATGTGCTCAAGAACTTCGGTCGTGTTCTGTTGAAGAGTCTTGGCTTCCTGAGACACCAAACGAATCTCTGCATTGCAGAAAACACAAAACAAGTTGCCTAGCATTTGACACCAGTCATTTGTCAGTTATTTTCAACACCAGGTATCTTTCTAGTCAAGTGTGGTATAGTAAGGTAAGGTAATCATTTAATACATGCCTCTATCAACATATTAGCACCTTTGAGAAATTGTTAAAAGGGTAGGAGTAATAATTACATACATATGTATATTATATACGTCTTACTGACGGACAGCATTTTCCTTCAACTATTGCTATATAAATGCCCTTATTACAATACTTTATATTACATCAGCTCCATCTTACACACAAGCAACTCAATTGACGTGGCACCAGATTTGCACAAACTACCACCTGCTGGAAACCACCTTGAAACACAGGCAATTTACATTTACCAGTAAACATAGGCGTAATTGTGGGGGGTACGAGGGGTACCCGTACCCCCACTTTTTGGACTAAGGGGTACCGTACCCCCCACTTTTTGAACAATACCAATCAATATTTTAGTATTGTGCCTTTCCAGAGATCGCAGTCTCAACCTTGCTTTGTGTATGGAAGAAATTGGTACCCCCTACTTTTTAGACCAAAGTTACACCCCTGCCGGTAAATAAATTATGCACTTAAATTACATCACATTACACAATACAATACAGCTGTAATTTGATAATGCCCTCCTTAAAAAGTTCAGAAGTGCACACTGAAGCTGGGAAACATTAAGAGCCACAAGGAGATGGGAAGAAGTCAAGAGTTTCCAGGTTAGAGCAATAGACAGTTTCAACACAACTCAATCACCTTCCAGCACTTCACTTGGGTCTGGCTGGTGGAGAACGTTGTACTGAATCTTTCGTCCATCGGCATAAAACAAAAAGCCATCTGCATCACAAAAAATGAAGTGATTCAAAAACACAAGAAGAAATACGTCATCAAAACGGCCATTATCATTCACAACTATTTCATTATGTACCTGACAACTGTAGTCTGTAGCCCTTCAGGAACAAGAAGTTACCTTGGGAGCCGTTAATGGGTATCTGGAAAATCAGGCCTTGTCATCCACATTAGTAACATGCCTTGATATTCTATGGCACTACAGTACTGGATACATATAGACAGGGACTCAAAAAAGACAATGACCTCACAAGATTCTCCAGAAACTGTCACCATAAGGAATGCTGCAATCAACCCTAGCCGAGTTAATTGGGCCCGGTATTTTGAAGGCATACTGCAATGTTTGCTATTATTCATTAACATTATTATTACTATTACTACTATTCAATCTTATCTGTGAAAGGCAGAATACCTGCAGACAGCTGTGCAAATGGTTGGTGACCAACAATTTCTGTTTTTTCTTGTTGGAGGACATCTTCACCAGAAGCTGTTGTGGGCATCACCTGCCGTGCAGACAGGATTTCGGGTTTACCTTCCATAGATTGGAGTAAACACTGCCTTAAGAGTGAGGGTGAAGAAGCTCGACCCAAAGGAAGAATTTTGTTCAACTGGGGTAGCAAACGCGGATCAATGTTTAAACTGTTGAAATCGTCTAGCAGCCTGTTTAAACTGAATGTCCTTTTTTGTTCAACCGTGCATCTATGTACCACTCCCGTTCCAGACAGGCTGGCAGGTCGATTCAGTATTTCACCCTTTTTGTACTTCTCTGAAGGATTTTCATGGTCACAGTTCTGTTTCAACCGAACACAACGCGTACCAGAGTAGATGGCACCTTCTTCAGATGGTCCCGCAATATTGTGCTTGATATGACAACCTTCCAAGCTGTTTGTTGGCTGTTCCGCATTTTGATTTTGCAAAAGATTTGCTTCATGAAACATTGGATTGAGAGCATGTTCTGCACTAGATCGGCTGCAACAGTGTCTCCTTGAAACGGATGCCAAGTTTTCGTTGGCCAAGTTTGTTACACGAGGTAAAACTGGAGTGGATGTCTTCTCCATAAACTGTGTACTCCACTCACTTTCGTTTTGTTTTGCCTTTTCAAGGCCTTCGACTAGTTCGGCAACAAACTGCAAGAGACTTGGGTTTAACTTCAACAGTGAAGCATCACCAGATTGATTCTGGCATGCATCACGTCCTGTCTCTATTCCTTGATGCCGTGCTTCTCCATCTCGTGAGGTTCCATCAGCATCAAACAGTGTTCCCTCGTGTGATCTGTGACACATCTTCACCTTACTTTTAATGTTTACATCATCGCAAGGTGGTTGGCCACAGTTTTTGTTCTTGCAGTAGCTGTCATTTGAGCCAAAGCCCTTTTCGCTCTGGCAGTGTTCCCAAGCACAGCGGTGATGATCATCTGTCGGAGAAATTGCATACTCTGAGGAAGAGATCGAAGAACGGTGATGAGACATGTAATACAGGTAATTCCGGCGACTTCTTCGACTCACGTGTTGTCGGCTTTTCGTGTGCCGTGGGGCCTGATAGCCATGCATCAGCCACCTCTCAACATTCTCGATTGACTGAATCCTGGCCAAGGATTTTGCAGCCAAAATCTCAGAACTGGGGTTTCTTGCAAGGTCTTTGCTGCAAGATGGCTCTGGGACTCGATTCAGCCCAGCTTCTGACAGCACTTCCCTTTGTTTCCCTATAAATAAATCCTCATCTGTTGGGGAAATCCTTGGTGCTGATCCTTTGGTGTTGTCCACCATTTCTGAGTTCAAAACATTCTCCCCGTGTATTTTCTGACTGAAAGCAACAATTGGCATGGTTTCATCAGCTGGAGATGTGGAAGATGCTTGCATCAAACAAGCCGACAACATAGCTCCACTCTGTACTTTGGAATCCTGACCAGAGTGAACTTCAACCACAGGATAAGATTCACCAGACTTCCTTTGTTTCTTAGACATCCAACCATGGCGCCAGTTTTGTTTACAGTGGCCTGCTGCAGATTCAATAATGTTGATTCCTTGGTTCCTGCTCCTTTCTTTGCTGACGTCGTATCTCCTGTCCCGATCCTCGGTGGTCCTGTTCCTTTCCGTTTCTAACACTGTGTTTATCCCCAGAGGATCTGATCCTGCTTTGTTAACACTATGATGGATCATCACCCCATCACCCTGTTTGCCTTGGTCTCCTCCGTGATCTTTAGTAGCTGCCCACCCACCCGGGTCCCTTTCTTCACCCTTTGCCAGTGCATTGCCACCACCCTCCTTCGGGTTGGCTCTGCACTTTTTGCCATGCGGATTAAAAAGGCGCTTAATTCGATCCATTGTGCTTCGTGGTCGAAGGTCCTTAGGGGCTGCTAGCGATATTTTAGCATCAGTTGATCGAACTGCACCACTTAAAGGATCATCTTCTATGCCATCAGACTCAGGACTGACGAAATCTAGTGTCTTGCACCGATTTCTATCCAGTTGTTTCCTGTTGGGCGCCTCTGTTGGTTCTGCCAAGATGAGGGCAGTATTTGTTCGTACTATTGGTGAAGACGTCCATGGCACTGGTCTTTGGTTTTGCCTCATGCGGTGCTCTCCTACAGTTTCAGATTCGTTAAAATCACAGTTATTCGGTTTGAACGAAGCAGATGCGGTTGGAGAAGTATCTTCTGGATGAAAGCCAGTCTGTTTTGATGTGGCAAGTCTGGCTGGCAAAGTGTTTTCTAGCTGACACTCAATTTCTTCAGAACTTTTTGACAGATTTAGCCTTGGACTAATGCTGGGAGAGTGGTTTAACGACGTCATGCTTTAACTTTCCGGGCTAAAGTAGACTCACATAACTAATATCTCCAATGAAGAACTCCTCTGTTTCACCTAAATTAGAACCAAGCAGATATTTAATGTTTAGTCTAAGACAATTTGCATCCTAAGCTGCATTTTAATGTCAAAAACAAACATGCTTCTATTTGCGCCATCACATGCAGAACTGCCAATTTCTTAAAACCATTCACACATTGCAAGAAATCTGCAGAGTTTTATTACAGTGAGACTTCTTGTGCAAAGGTTACATTTCAAAGGTTTAAATGCAATGTGAAACCTATGCTAGAGTGTGACAAAACCTCACATGCAGAGTTACTGTGGAAGGATCTTGAGCAAGGAGTCATTGCACAATGCCATCACTCACGCTTGTAACTAGGTAGTGGTAATATTTAAATACAAGAAAGAGGTAATCTATCGTTTTTGCGACACCGATTATTCCACCATTATAGCCTATTGTTTCTGCATTAAAAATTAATTTAAACGTTAACATATGTACCAGAATACAACCAGAAACAACATTTATTAGGAAGAAACATGAATAAATAAGCTGGTATTGGAGGTCTTTGGTTAGTTCCCTTCTTGAATTGAATAGCATTTTGAATGGTCGTTTGAAGTGATAAACCCATTATAAATAACAATTTCTCTGGCTATGTTGTCATTTTTAACACATTATAAAACTACTGGCACCTCATTACGTATAGGCCTAAAGGTACGTCTTTATTTTTCCGCTAAGGACGGGGACACCATAGGCTATAAATGGTGGAATAATCGCGTACGTTAAAACGATAGGCTACACAAGAATGCAGGCTGCAGGCAAATAATCACGTGAACATGATCCGGATCACTCATTCCACAGGCGTGTTTTAAAGATAAACTCATCATTAATCATTCCAGTAAACGATCTAGAAATCTTAGTTCCAAGTTCCATATTAAAGTCACATTCTTCTAAGTTTGGTTTATAAAGTATAGCGCTATACAAATGTCATACTCTGCTCACGTTTTATTATTCCGCTTTACAGCAACAATAAAACATCACAGAAACACGCGTAGGCCTAAATAACATATTAACTGGTCCGAGTTATTCTTTAATACGGAAATGTGAAATGTCATATATTATATTATTTGTTTTGAAAGAATTTGAAATTAATATAAGCATGCCCGCTAAGCGCCACTAACATCACCACCATCACATGCACAAGAAAGTAGCCCAATAGCAGTCTGTGCAATCTGAGGACGATATAATATCAATTCATGGGTTACTTGTAATAGACATGTTAGTCTTCGTTAACATCGGCGATTATAAAATAAGCTAGTACTAATGTAGTTACAAACATGAGTCTTATGTTGGATAATAAATGAAGAATAAAGATTCTACAAGTCTTCTAAAGGCACTTCTTAGCTTATACAGATGAAATATTATCGACGTCTCCACGAATAAGTGCTCTATAAATAGAAAAGAAGTCTTGAAGTAGGCCTATCTTTCTGTCCCTGTGGGTTTTGAAACTCAGACCTCTGAAATGTTGCATCATTTAATGACCTACAACATAAACGTATTTTTTTCAGAAGGTGGATTTTGTATTTCGCAGAAACTAAAGATTCTTTTAATCAAATTTAAGAAATTTATGATTTTCAGCTGATACTTCTGAATGACTAAACCTAAATGAACGTTTATCCACGCTAAGGAAAATCTGGTTACTTACTTACTTATGTCAAGCGTAACTAATATGCGGCCTGGATGCCGAATAGGAGACCGGAAGTTAAGCTAACAGCTGCGGATGGACCTTTTGGCCACGCGAACGGAGCGATAAGAATAGAAAGGGAGTCTCGTACTGTGCAACTCCGATTTAAGATAATTTCTTCAGATGGCTGACGTCTTGTGGAAAAGGATAGACGACGTTCTGGCTTCAGATGTATGCAATTTTACAATTCTAGAGATAAGTGCATTTGCACTGTATCGTGTGTATGTGGTCACTATGCAATTAAAGCATCGTAACATTGTAGGCCTAATGTAAATCTCCGAAATGTCGCAATGCTACACAAAAGCCACGTCAGGGAGACTGGGTTATTTACCGGCGTTGTATCAAATAAAGTCCGCAATAGCCATATTGTTTGGTCATTTAAGCTATTGATTCCATCATGCAGTTTGGAGCCTCTGCAAAACCCATGTTGCATTAACTCGTAAATTGCATGTACTTGAAAACGTATTGTATTAAATACGAGGTTAAGGAAAGCGTATGAAACCACGTAATGGTGCAATTGAAGAAATAGTCTGACACTGACTTCTTGTGTCTGTGCATGAGATCATTGGACAACCAATAAAATCTATTGAACTTTTCAACAAATATGGTAGAATAACAAAATCATCCATAGGACCACTTACTGACTTTTAACTGAAACCCACTTGTCTGCTGTCTGTCAAATACAGACTGAAAGATAGTATGTTGAAAATGTTTTTCAGACGTTCAAGTGGTTCGTTGCATTCAGAAGTCCAAAAGAAATCTGGGAGAACCATCGGACGTTCCTGATTGTGGAGGTGTCTCTATATTTCTTAGCGCTGTTGACTTTCAGACATGGTATGTATCTACACTCGTGTGCTTACATGTGTGTACGTATGTAGTGTGTATGTATGCATGTATGTTTGTTAGGGTATGTATTTGTGTATTTGTACATATATATGTATGTATGTGTGCGTGCATGCTTAATATGTATACAAGTATTTACTTGTATCCATTTATGTGTGTGTGTATGGATGTATGTATTAAACTACATCGCAATGCATTGATTTATGTTCTTTTTGTGTAGCGTGGCGTAGCGGTGGGAGGTTCCTCTACCTGTGGTTTGCTACTATTCTGCATGGCCTTGTGGTTGAAAGTCTGAGTTATTTTGTGCCGGATATCGACAACTTCTGGCATGCTCAGTCAATGGTGATGTTTGTGGGAAAACGACTTCCTCTTCATATCGTGGTACTCTGTATGTAATTTTTTTCTCATTTACTTCATTCAAGTTTCTGCTGTTTTTTTAAACAATTAAATTGTCAAATGTTGAGTGTCAATACGACATGGAACTTAGAATGATAGAGTAGTAAATTTTTGGTCATTGTTCTTTTTGTTTAAACACAAAATTGTAACATTTTGGGAGGCTGGTATTGGTAAGGTTACTTGCTACCTGTCGATTTTTTAAAGCAGTAAATAAGTAAGTAAGTAAACTACTTGAACAAGATTTATGCCCACACTTGACAATAAACAGTAGTTTAAGGAGCAATAACAGCTAAATGACAATGTGGTAGAATGGCTAGCATATAAAAATTCAAATGGCAAAGCATTGGCTTTTGTGTGGAACTTTGCAAAGTGCAAAGTTCCACTGATTATTCCATCCGTCCTTTTCATAATGGTATGGGCTACTGCCGTTGGTGTTGACCAAGGCAACACCAACGGCAGTTTAACGACTGTCAAATCAATAAATGCAACTTGATTGACCATCTATGTGTTATCAATCTCCCTATTCAAGGCATATTTAATCGTTTCCACACATACCTGCAATCCTGTTTATGTAACCAGGTCCAAGTCTGGAATATGATTGTTTTGCTAGATGTTTACATACATCACGTGATCAATTTCTGTGCTCTTAGTATTATTTGCAGCCTACCGCAAACCACCCTCCTTTATCCAGGCTTGGAACTGGCACTAAGTGAATATGTAGATAGATGTTGTATGTGAGCTTTAGTGAGTTGTGTAGTGTAGGATTAAAGTTTTTACACTGCTGCATGATGTTCAAAACTGTACAGCACCATTAGTAGTTGTACTACTGGTTTTTGGTACTCTACAGGTGTTACTTAGCTCTGCTTGAGCGAACTTTGCATACTTAGCGTTGAGCATCCTGTGCTTGAGATGCATCTGTGCGTTTAACTGTTCCAGATCCGGTGTTTATATACACGGCTGCGGCAGCTGTGTCGAGGCTGAGGCTGAAGAGTTGGGTTGAACCATTTGCCGGTAGGTGGCCGCCTTGATTTATTGATTGACTGGTGGAGTGCTTGATTGAATGCCAGGGGTTGGTTGGCAGGCTGCATGGTGATCGAGTGACTGGTTTACCTGTTCACAAGTCAGTCTAAGACATCTCGAAGGTAATAGTGCCTTTGAAGTTCTTAAACGCTCTACATAAATTTACCAGATACATAATGTCACTCGTGTTTGAAGCAACCTGTGGAATATGACAGTTTTCAGCATTTGTTACAGTGATTTCCAAATGATCGGTTTACTTTCTGCATACTTAAAACACATTTGTTTAGCTTAGCCTTCTGCTAACGCTCCTTGTGAGGCATCACTGAGCACAGGTTGAGTGGCGCCGTAGAGAGTCCTGAATGATGATGATGATGATGATGATGATGATGATGATGATAAGGGTTGTCTCTTCGGTAGCACACTAAGAATGCAATCGAACAATTGTGTGTTTGTGCCTGTTGTGAGGACTCTGTAGGTAATGACCCTGGATGACTTGTTCGAGCACACACTTTCCTGACCTTGTGCGCCTATTAAGTGGAATTAATAAATAAATAAATAAAGGTATTTGATTGTAGTTGGGTTGGCTGTTGTTCTCTTGGACATTCCACTTGACATAATCGGAGTGAAGTTTCTGTTCTGGACATGGCATGACACTGACCCAAACATCTTTGACCGCCATTACTGGGTGCCGTGGACCAGCTACTACTTCCATTCCTCGTTTGCTTCCAGCTTCATCTTTCTGTTTTTTGGGACGAGACATCTGCTGTGCAGTTCGCCTTCGAAGTATGAGGCCGATGGGTAAGAGGACTGTTTTCTTTGGCATGCGCTTACAAATCCCCTTACAGACGATTATGTGATGGTAAGAAATTTTAGTCGGCTTGTGTAAACTGAGTAATTGCCTTACATTACTGTCCTTCCTATTCCATTGGCTTAATTGTTCATTGTTGTTGGTCACATGCTTCACTGCCACTTCTATAGTGCCATTATAATAATGCCCAATACATCAATCAATGGTTGCTTTGAGTCAAATTGCAATCAAACATCATCGTCTGCTTAAGAAGCCAGGTCAAAATTCGAAAATATAATATGTTCGTCTATATTGACAAGCTCACTACAAACCACAGTAAGTTACATTGAAACATGATGGTACAATTATCAAGATCTTATTGAACGCACGTCTTGGCAGACGGTTAGGCGCCCGTTCATTTTACTGCTGCCCCCTAAGGAGTGGAAGGCTGAGTCGACCTAGGGAGAGCTTGCAGGTATCAGACCACATCTGTCAAGATCTTGTGTTCTTCCAGCAAGAGTATTACCATTCATCTATCTCCCTCCCCAGATATCCAGGTTAGAGACTGTGTCAGAGGTGCATCACCTTTACATAATTAATACAGTCTACTGAAACTTTACTGACCTTTATATTTCTTTAGATTTCTCAAGGAGATTCTGTGTATGATGATAACCGGACTGCTGGCGATGCCGTTCGGTGTTCTCCAGTTCCTTATCATCAACCATCCGCTGCATGATATTTTCAACTTCCATTCGGAGGTCATCGTTCTGCTCTTCCTGACGATCTACATCTTGATTGTGTGGACGGCTGACCGACACCCTACAGATGAAGCCAGATCACAGTCTTCAAGGAGAGGTAACCTGTTATGGGTCATCCGTTAAGGATGCCCACAAAGAGAGGGCAATGCGCAATCACCCAAATGCGGACAAGGGGAGGGTTTGCCAATTGCATTGTCTGCATTGAAATTTGGTACATTACATTTATTTCATTATGTTAGAACTGTTTTTGATATTGCCCTCCTTCTAAAGTTCAGAAGTACTTACATATGACAGATCATCGATGGCACTGAACAATTGTGCATGAAGAACTTGCTCAAGGTTCCTACGTGTACAGTAACTGCCTCGGGTAAGGCTCGAAACCGTACCATCAGTGTTACAGGCCAGCACTCCAACCAGTGAGTTGCCAACATTGTCAATACATCCTGTGTATTTAACTCTAGACAGTAGATGTGTTGGATCCGATTAGAGACCCTTTGCTAGATGTATTTCTAAGATCAACAGATTAGTCTTGTTTTGACCATAAGACGTGTTTGGAGTGTGGACGTTTGCAAAGGGGAACGGGGAGGGTAATGCCAAATGCAGACAAAGCTGACTGGGGATGGAAGGGTCAAAAGTAGGTCATTTTTACGGAAGTCTTTATGGATGACCCCTTAATCTTGCTGTCTGTGTAACTGGAACGAGGAGGCTGAAAGCGTGCATGCATAGTTGGTCCATCATCGGTAATTGTAATGTGTTGATATATGTTTCAGTTGTACTTGTGTGTGTAATGTGGCATTTGTACAGGACCAGTACAAGGTATGTTGTCAGTGGATGCTGGTGATATGTGCAGCAGCCTTAGGGTCTTTCAATCTAGGATGATGCATCTGTTGATGATAGAGATCTTTAATAAGTGAGCATATTGCCTTTCCTTTTTGTTCTTACCTTTCCTTGCCTGTCCTCAACTTGCTCTACCTTTTGTTATCTTATATTGCCTTACCTTGCCTTTTGTTAACTTAGTTTGCCTGTCTTTGTCTTCATCTTATGTATTTTACATGTTTTGATTTGTTTTGGCATAGGTTTCTTCCACTGGTTAGATGATCTTGGGCTTATGGTGCTTGTGCATTTTTTGCTATGGATCTTTTTCGCTTTGTACGAACGTCCGGAATTGATTCGATCCACGGGACTGCATGAGACAACCGGCAACTGCTCAGCTATTTCACCGGTTCAGACGGCCTCTGGCAAGGTAATGCTTGATTGTTATGTCAATGATCAGCAGGAGTTAGTTCTGTTTGAATAGATAAATTTTCTTTCAATGAGTAATGCTATGTGACTTTTACTGATTAAAAGCTCAAAGGTTGGGCAGTTGTCTCACTCTGTCTTAAATGTGTCTGTTCACGTCAATTAGTAAAGTTGCCAGAGTGCTTGCAGAGAACAAGTACAGTAGTGGCTGGATACAACAGACATCAGTTGCAGAATGCTTACAGACATTGTCTGGTGATAAAGCAGCTAGCTAGACAGTAATGTGGCCTTTGTGGTAACTAGAGCAAACAGTCTGGCAGTAGCCAATGTTATATGACATTTGTGACTTGTAATTCACCAGGTTCTGTCGAGAAAGACGTTCCTGTGTACATCAGACTATGATGAAGGATACTACGACTTCCACTGTCTCCGTGGAGGCAAACCACCGGCTGACGGACTCGATTGGTATACCATCTGTGGCACTCCTTTTCCAAATGCCCTTGAATACGTGATCGTCGTGTCTGCATTCTCGCTCTTGGGTTTATTCATCTATATTCAGATGCTTGGTTTTTCTGGGAAACAGCCACGGGCAAAAGCCATTAAACAACCACAAAATCCCAAAAACAAAAGAGATTAAAGCCTTTGTACTGGGCTGAACTTACAGGTCAATAGACATCAGTAGTTTTAAATGTAATTTATAATCATTACAATATATATAGCATGGACAGTAGTAAGCTACTTCTGAGATGCTAAACCTTCAGAAGTTTACATTCCTAGTAGTTCACAAACTTTCCATTTTTAAGGTTATTTAAAAGCACCTGAAATAACATTGTACATGTATCGAAGTTTGACTTAACCAAATTTTTTGCTGTATCTATATATATATATATACACACACATATATGCATTCATTTATTTATTTAAAGGAGTTATTTTGCATGCAGTAAGGGTAATCTGAATCTGAGGTGTGTATGAACCATGACAGAGTCGTGCAAAAGCCAGAGTAAAATAGCGAGTATGGTTTTTAGTTGATGAACATCTGAAGATGTAACTTTTGGTTTACGGTTTACGATGTAATAAATTGACTCTGAAAATTAATAATGCTAGAAATTCCTGGAATCTGTATTTATTTAATTTATCATCTGCCGTGGTATAGTGTACAAATCTGTTTTGTGCAAGTGTACTAGTAAAGAATCGTGTCAGTGTTTAATATTTCAGGGTTTCTGATCAGTGTTGATAAACTGCAAACTGTCATTTAAGTGTTAATATCAGAATATATATACTGATGATGTTTAAGAATACAAAGGTGATTGCTCAGACTACATTGCAATAATCCGATTTTATTTGTAGATGATGACGATAGGCATAATTGTTTTGTTGAAGACTAATAGATAATCGAATATAGTGTAGTTAAAACAGCCGGTAGAAATATATTTGATTGTTTCTGGATTCTGGTGTTGTGTTGTTCATGTGCTTTTCTACTCTCCAAAGATGTTTGCTTAGATTTTGTTGCTGTTTAAACCTTGCCAGACACTGGCGGCGATCTTGTTTGACAGGTGGGGGGTGGGACACTTTTGAACTGATCTGGTCAAAAAAGAGTTTTGAACTGACCTGCTCAAAAAGAGGTCAAAAAATTTTTTTTTACTTGTGCGCGAAAAACTGTTGTAACCTGTTTTTGGTGTTTCTTCAAAGTTTGGGGAGGGGACAGATTCATGGTGTGTCCCCCAACTGTCAAAGGTGGGGGTCTTGCCCCCTGGGATCGCCGCCCACGGCCACAGAAGTGGAGCGGTCAGAGTGGTTGCTGCCAGTGCCGGATTTAGGCATAAGCTAAAAAGCTACAGCTTAGGGCCTTACAATCCGCAGGGGCCTAAAAATTCAGAAATTTTTGGGTGGGGGCTTTTTAAAATTTGACGTCTAGTGTACAGCTGTATATACATATATTATGTAGAACCTTTGTAGACGTCTTTTGTAGCAAGTTCCACCAGTAGTTTTATGATGGTCAAGGACTTTACCTCGTAACTGTAATCGTAATGTTCAAACTTCTAAAGCGCCAGTCGAAGGCCAAGCGCAGGACACCAGTCTATTCACGAGTGCTGCGTCAAATCAGAGGTTTTCCAGAATAGTCCAGAGGAAGTCAGAGTCCGATTACCATGGGGGCAGGTCAAAAGAAGAGCCAGAGCAGTCGTTAAGGCGGGTGTCGTTTAGGGCCAGAAGAACTGGAAGGCGGAGGATCCTAAATAATTGTGTGTTTTGTAAATACCTAAATAAGTGTTTTTTCGCATTGAAAATCGTGTTGGAACTGTTGTAATAATCATAATAATCAAAGATTTTATTTTTATAAAATATGCGCAAAATCCGGGGAGGGCAAATACCCTCCGCACGCCCATGTTAGAGATTACGTTAGAGATTACGTTATTCGAGTGATTGAGAGGCCTTCTCTAAATCTACCGGCAAACAGCCCCCGGCAGAGTCCACACGGACGAATATATCGTGAAACTCAGCTTGGGTGTTCACTTTCCCATTTTATCTGCCGCTATAATTTTTAAAGCGCCCTCTGGTTACGGATATCGAACCGATGCCACATTAATCTAAAACTAGTCGTAATTAGCCTACTTATGAATTTGAGTAACTATAGGGTACGTCTTATTATAATAGTTTCTTGCGCTCCCGCTAAGTTTGCAGGACCTGCATGGAGTCGATGCCAGGTTAATCTAACAAAATAGTGGACGCCGTGGTTGAAATAAATTATATTATATATTGCTGAGGGGGATAGAGTGATGGTAACACTCATGGCCAAGAGAGCATAAGGTACGCGGATCAACTCCCGTAACTCCCCCCCCCCCCCTAGGGCGGTGCCTTTCATGGTTGCCAAACCGTGTGTTTAATTAAGATCTTGATTGTACTTTCGTGTTTCAGTGTAATCGTACTGCGTTTGTCGGTTTGAAATAATAAAGAATATAATTATAATTTTTATAATGTCTGGTATTACAATAATTATTCTATTTTGTTGGCGCGTTGCTTTCTCAGAAAAGGAAAACATCAAATTTATCTAAAATATTAGTCGCTGATGGTCGCGTCTTCGGTGTGGTCGTTTCTATGCGTGCATATCATTATAATTATCTCTGCGTGCACGCGGAGTGTACGAGCGACGAAGAGCAACGTGGGTATTACATTGGGCAGGGAACAAATAAACAGAAAAACCAGCTGGTTTTGAATCGTAGCTTAACGAATGAATCGTAGACTAACTTATAGTCGATGCGTCGAATGCTTCCACACGGTTTACGAATGGATATGTCGGAGTTTCGGTCTTCTGACGGCTATAGGTGAGCAGCGAAATAACTCGTCTACCTTTATTGGAAACCATTCATGCGAATCGCACGTTTTCGTGTTAAGGTGAATGTTATATGTTTAAACGCATCTCGATATATACAGTGTCTGTCGGAACCTATCAGAATCTTGTGCATGAGAACAACAAAGACATTGACGGTTTGAAAGAGGCTGATCGGGTTATATTGCCTTTTGCGGCATTATAACTATAAGTTAGATGAATATATTTATATAGCGCTTTATCGCTACGACATGAATCGCTACGATATTTATCAGACTGGTGCTGCCTTATCAATCAATCAATCAAGCATTTATATAGCGCCCCTTCAATGAAGCTATTTAGAGGCGCTCCCAGCCCAACCCCGGCGAAGAGAACAGTATTTAGAGCAGAGAAGAAAGCGGTGGACGAGTCTCGAGGAAGAGACCGCAGCGCAGGAGGAAGCCCATTCCAAATTGTGGGTCACCATGATAAGTACTGATAAGTAGGCTTCTGTTTATAACTCTGTGCTCTTATAACTTTGGTGTATCAACTTAGCATACTAAATCTACATCATAGTGATGTCATGCACCAACGACTTATGATTTACTTATTTTATTTATTTTATATTATTTAGGATATTTCTATAGCGCCTCCTCAAGTCTACTACTACTACTCAGAGGCGCTCCCGACTACAGCATTGATACTGTGTCGGAGTTTTCACGCCGAAGCGCCACGAGCAATCGCGAGTGAAGGACTTGCCCAAGGTCCGTACGGAGCGGCTAGAGTGGGATTCGAACCTGCAACCCTCCGGTCACAAGGCGCCAAACATACCACTGAGCCACCACGCCCCATTTATCTTTCTGTGGCTTCAGTATTTTTTTTAGTATTTTGTGTTTTAGGTTTGTGGGGAATAGGAGCAGAGGCAATGTATGACGAACATCCATTGGGCACTTACCTACTGTAAGTTACAAGTGCTGTTTATGTTCATGTTCCATAGTCATGTACCATTCTAATTATTTAGTACACCTTGATTTTGAATATTTTGAGTTATTGTGTACCCAGGGGCGTCTATCCCCCCAAGTCATTGGAGCAGCGTCCCTTTTCCCCCTTTACTTCCCCCTTCCCGTTCCTTCCCCCTTAAAATGGTGGCACACACACTGACAGATCTTCCCCCCCTATTTCTTGGATGGAGCATTTGCTCCAAGGTTTCTATGGTGTAGATGCCCCTGTGTGTACCTCTGATTTTTTGCTTCATGATGAAATTGTATACCATTTATTGAATTGGGTTAAACAGAAACTCCCAATTCAATTTTTTTTCTTCAGTTTTACTATTTTCTGTTTTTAAATATTTATATAATTAGAACTAAGTACGCACTGACAATTTTAGTGTGTAGGCCTGCTGAGTTCAAATCAGAGTCAAAGTTCAAAGTCCAAGCAAAGCATGTATGTCAGTTAGTCAAAAGAAAGGAAGCAAAATTGCTTATGGTTGTGGGTTTTGTAAATTTTATACATGTGCTTTCTTATTTGGCAATAAGATAATGAGGAATGTTTTAGACTTGTGTTTTTGAGAGGCATTGGAAAAGTCCTGTAGAAATGTAAACTTACATACATATGTTGATACATGTACATTGACCTCCATACACTCACGCATGCATGCTTGCAACAAATATGTTTTGAAGCATTTGATATTTTTCTGTTTAGAGTTGTTGCAGCGATCGTGTCTTTCACCGAACTAATACATCTTGTGCATTTCTGGCTGGTGTTATTCATAAGGTGAGCATGTTGACATTATATGGAAATGCACATACCACACACACTCACTACAAGAGTGCTCATCTAGTATTACGTGAAAATCAGTTATTCATTTTTAAACGGAAATTTCTGTTTTAAACAACTGTCAATAATCGATTTTGTGGTGTGATGTTATGAAAAGTGCCTCTGACCACTTGGACTTCAACTGGACTTCTTGACCAGATTATTTCGACCTGGCTTCTCAAATGGATTATGATTTTTTTTATGATTTAATTCAAAGTGACCTTTGAATGAAGTCTTAGGCATTATGGTAACGGCACTATAATAGAGTCATTAGGGTAGATTAAATTAGAATTTTTTCTTTCGTTTTACTTGAAGCTATCATCGATTGATGCCTAGTGCATTTTTGATAACGGCACTACAAAAGTGATTAAATTAGATTAGATTATCTAATTAGATATTCGTTGGACGTCGTTGTTTACTGATACGGTTGAATTGATTTTAAAATTCAACTGTTTTTGTGTGAAGTGAAGTCATTCGTTGAAACAGATTTTTTCTGCGGATTGTAGCAACGACCGGAATGCGTGTTTGTTGTTTTGGAACCATCTGTTGTGGATGGACAACTGGAAGAAGGGAATTCTCTATCTGGTGCTTTCCATCGGATGCTTTGTTGCTCCACGACAAGTCTGGATGGCACTTATATCCGGTAAATTCACCTGAACAGAAACCATTGAAGCAGTTAACACTTATATAGCTCTTCAATTTATGGCATCTCCTAGGAATGACCATCTCCACTTACACTGGAGAAATGTTTCACTATTTCACATGAAATCACATACACTACATTAACGATGTCACATTCCATTAAATATACATATATATATATAGTACATAACTACATATATAATATGTGTGTGTGTGTGTGTGTGCAAGTTTGTGCGTGTGTGTGTGTGTATGTCTGTGTATAAGATGTACATGTGTGTGCTTGGGTGCATTTGTGATGGTTCTGTGTGTGCAGCTGAAGTAACATTGTTCAAAGTTGTTGATTACATGAGCGTTAAAATAAGGTTTTAAATTGAGCATTAGCACATATATATATATATATGTATATATATGTATATATATTATATATGTATATATATATATATAATAGTATACATAAAAAAGAGTCTGTCATTGCACAAATACATATAATGAATGATTTGTTTATATAAGATATGTGGATGAGTGTTCAGGTGAGCTGTTTGCTTAAAGTGTTTGATTAAGCTGCTCTGGTCTCTCTCTTTCCCTGTCTGTCTGTCTGTCTGCCTCCTTCCTCAGATCAATATTTTTCTTCCATCACTGCCGTCGCTTGTGCATTTGAAGAGGCTTCACTGCCGAGGTTCTGAGCACAAGCTGAAACATGATTATTTGATGATGATGACTACAATGATGTGATGATGATGATGATGATGATGATGATGATGATGATGATGATGATCACGACCATCACAGTAACGATCATGAAATAGTTTCCACACATTATGCCATTATTATTACTTGACTGTTATATAATAAATGTATAATTATCCTACTGTCATTAGAGCTACTACTTGTGCTGTTCATATGACTTCTTGTTATTTACATTGTTGCTGAATGTTATTTTTGCTATGTTAATTATTTAGGTGTCATGCTTGTTGTCAGCAGTTCATTCTACTTCATAAAGACTTCTTGTGATCGACAGAAAAATACTGGAAGTTCAGAAGCAACGCGTAATACTGCATATAATCGGTATGCGAGAATGTATTTGTGTGACAAGTATGGCTGATTAGTTAACGCCGGTAATCCATAATTAACCCTTAGAATAAATGCCAAATATGCACCTGTACAACATAGTATGACTACAACATAGAATCATGATTGTACAACATAAAATCATGACTGTGCAACATAGTATGACTTTACAACATAGAATCATGATTGTACAACATAGAATCATGACTGCAACATAGTATGACTGTACAACATAAAATCATGATTGTACAAATGTACAACATAAAATCATGACTGTGCAACATAGTATGACTACAACATAGAATCATGACTGCAACATAGTATGACTGTACAACATAGAATCATGATTGTACAACATAGAATCATGACTGTGCAACATAGTATGACTTTACAACATAGAATCATGACTGCAACATAGTATGACTGTACAACATAAAATCATGATTGTACAAATGTACAACATAAAATCATGACTGTGCAACATAGTATGACTGTACAACATAGAATCATGACTGCAACATAGTATGACTGTACAACATAGAATCATGATTGTACAACATAGAATCATGACTGCAACATAGTATGACTGTACAACATAGAATCATGACTGCACAACATAGAATCATGACTACGATATTAAGTGTCTTGTTGCATACATAGATAAACACGGATGATTAGATTTCCAGGTCACTGTAGCTGGTTGGTTAGAGTGCTTGGCATGTAAGCATGGGTGTGAGCCTCCTCTGGGAGGGATAGGGTCCTGGAGTAAGTCCGTAACTCACAATTGCTCACGCCATCTATTGATGCTTGGTCATTACATAGTGGCACTTAATAAATGTGGCTGTTCAGGTATCATTTGGAGGATTTCTTATGCAACTATTAGAAGTTAGCAACATGTAAAGTTATTATTATTGTTATTACTATTATTATGACAAATTTTAGCATGCACAAAGTTACACAGAAATGCAAATTTGAGGTATGGTTAGTCAGTTGCCAGGTTAGATATCCAGAAGTTTGAAAGCCAGTACGTTGGACATGCATACATTGCATAGCTAAAGCATATTTGAAGCTCTTGAGATGGCAGCATATAAATAGGTAGGTGCATGTACATTGATGCATACATTCTTACATAATACATCACATAGAAGCACAGCAAACATACATGCTGGTAGGCATTCAATGTTACAAACACTGATTATTCTGTATTGACTTGTTTCTATGGGGTTAGGCAGGCTTGCCCTTAGGTGATGTCGTGAAGAGGCGCTATATAAATCCTCTGAATGAACAAATGAATTGAGAACTCCCAACACTGCTCGTACTATGGTAGTGCCGGTCCGAAGCCTGGATAAAGGTGTTATGAGTGTTATCAGTGTTATGACGCAGCATCGTTAAACTAACCAACCAAATGATTTGAATTTCAAAGTGTTTGATGTTTTGCTTGTTTAGTTTTGAGAGAATCGAGGAGCTAACGGAAAACTTTGAAGAAACTGAGGCGAACGAGGACGAATTTTCCGCTGGTCTGCCATCATTCGCACTTGCTGACCAAGAGGAAATACTGACAGTGTAGAAATGCTAGGGCCAAATTCTTACAGAAAACTACTCATTGGCACAACAGCAAATTCTGATATATCGCTATCAGAGACAAGGATCTTAATTACGTTTGGCTTTCACCCTCTTTATAAGATAGCTTCATTGTAAGGTGGCTCTTGACATAGCTCCTAATGACAGCATTATAAACGAGTTTCGAGTGTATTGCCTTATCGTACATATCACAAGGTTTTGAAGTGGAAAATATGGTCTTGACGGAGGAGGAAAAACTGGAAGATCCAGCTAGGTTATGAATGAATGTCTGAGACCTGTGCTGTTGACCTGCCCTCAAAAGATGCATATAAATCCATGATGGCTTTTGTGCCATATATGATATCTGAGCTTGAAACATTGTTGCCTGCAAAAACAAAAGATTTCTTGATTGCTGATTTATGTAGATAAGGGCTATTTTCAAATGGAAAAACGTAGGTGCTGGTAGTTTTTCTAGAGGTGAATGTACCAGGAATATTTGCATGTGAAATTTGTCACCTTGACATAAAGAAACATTCAGTGTGTTTTATCTATTGAGTTCTTCAGTATTTTCTCAATGAAAGGCACAACATCGTGTGAAATAATATTTTTCAATTATTGCAATGTTATTGCAATTATTTTGACATTTGAATGGATGGACCATGTAGGACTTCATGTTTAAGTGCTTCTATTGATCGTTCAGAACTGTGGCAAACTGCTTTAATCTCATTTAATTTCATTCATTGTATTTTCTGAAGGCTGAAACCTGCTTCTAGGCTTGTTGTTCAATTATGTTTCTTGATGCTTAGACTGGCCAAACTGCTTAAAATTTATTGGCATGGTGCTCTTGCACACAACCGTATTGGAACTTGTAGGTATCTGCACATGAAGCTCTTTCAGTTTTTCACCACCTCCAAATTGTCAGTAAGAGTTTCTTTCACACTGTATAGTCAACTTTTATTCATAATTATGTTCAAAGTTGATTATGCTATTGCTAGAGTTAACTTTAATGATGACGTAAACAACAAAATCACAGCAGAGCGAAAAAATTACTCGAAAATACTTTGGTGCAGTTATTTCTGTTTCAAGTTACGTTACTTGTTTCACAGCCAATGATTCATTAAGTTTAAAAATTCTAGCAAAAATGCAACGTTTCTGTACACAAGAATCATTAATTCCTACCATGATGTTCGCTTGATTAATGTTGCAATGTTTAATTAATTAAATGCACATGCAGTGAATAATTTTGTTACAACACAACAGTCTACAGAATAAAATGATAAAAGTTAAAAGTTTTATACAAAGCAATGTGCAGTCATCATTACTATCAATTCAATCAATTCACAAATGGCTTGTCCAAAACAGATGCATATCAATTCCTAGACTCACGAGTTCAGGAAAGGTTAATACTGGTGTGTTTAACTCAGTGACAAATACGTGTAGCTTTCAAACGACCATGAAACAGTGGGCACTAGTTAATGCCTTTGAAAGGTTCTCGAAATGTGCTATATAAAGGTTCAGATACTTACTTATATGTGCGTATAAGATGCATAAGCCCTTCACCACGGTGCTTGGAATTTGAGCCAAAATGCATTAACAATTACGTGTAGTGATTAATGCAATCTTAATCAAAAGATGTTGCCATGTTATTGTCATAACTGGTGTCCCTTTACACTATGACTAAAAGATCCTTCTTCAATTCCCAGAACCATCCCTCGGTAACCGAGTGTCATTGCCTTACCATACCAATTAAGCCAATTTGATCCGGAGGAATATCCAGCAATTTTTTTTCTACGGATTAACGTTCATTATCTGTATGGAAGAGTTTTCACTTGTGAAACGCCACCCAAATTAATTCTCATATCCAGAGGTCCATCTCCAAATCACGAAATTATATATGTCCTTTCAAAGCTTAACCCCATTTAGGGCCTAATTCCAATTAACCCTCTGATTAAGTGCAAAATGTCTTCCACAGAATAATGCCATCTAATGTTCAACATGTAAAGCCCCACTCAAATTAATTTTTACAATTAGAGGTCACTGTCTTCAAACCCCAACCACATTCAGTTTCAACCATCTCGCGTTGAGACTCCTTAATCGTCCAGCTGGCACAACGATGCCACTCCTCGGTTGATCCAGTGTCGCTCAGGTTTGTCAGACGGCAGGTCCAGCATGAGGACGAAGTTGGTCGAATGTCCGGTGGTACTGAGGACTCCACGCCGAGCGCTCGTCTTATAGACTGGACACTGGTAGATCGGTTTTGGTTTGAATTGCTCAACCTCTCCCGGCTGAAGCAAGATGACAGGCAGAATGTCGTAGAGGATCTTGGGCAACGATTCGTTCAGAATCATCTTTTCACGGTCCCACCGGGCGCCTTCGATGAACAGACCCTAAAAGGACAGTTGTGTGCATTGATGTATATACTGACATACCAATGTATGCGCATGTATGTACCGTATGTATGTAGCTACATATGTATGTATGTATTATATGTATATATTCATTGTAACTGTAATCAAATTTATATAGCTTCTGTTCGAGAGAAACGTATAAGAAGTGTTCCTGACCTGACAAAACAACCCAAAACAATACAAATCATCCTCAATTCAAATAGGTTTTAAGCACTCACAGGAGCTCGTGATATAGAATCATTGGATTAGAGAAAGTTTATGAGTGCAGAAATCTGGAAAATTTGATCCAGAATTAGAATAGCTAATAAAACTGCACTGGAATATTTTCAGAGAAAAATTGATTACTGCCCAAATCTTTAAATTTTTACTGAAAAACTCAGTTGGTTTGATATTAGATGTGACATTAGATGACAGCATTTTCAGAAAAACGCTTATCATTGCATAAATCGCTAAAATACCTCCTATATATATTTCTTCCAAATGCCTTTTCTGAATGACTCTTAAAACCTATCAAATGGGGCTTAAATACTTCTTTAAAATACCTCTTTAAAATATCTTTGAAATACCTCTTTTAAATACCACTTTTAAACACTTCTTCAAAATACTTCTTTTAAAAACTTCTTAACTATCTCATCAAAATGTCTTGTTTAAATACCTCTCAGGAGGCATTATAAAACAAGCATACACTTACATAGATGTAGGCTCCATCTTCAGGCTTTGTCTTCATCTGTGTTTCTTCTTTCGTCATTTCGTATTCAAAGCCGAGCTTGTCGATCGGAATGCGGTACTTGCGAGCATAGTTCTGAGAAACCCCTGCAATCGCAAAAACGAAATTAATGAAATGAAACCAAATTTTATGGTACATGACATTGCATCACAATAAATGACAAATTGCATTACATCATATTGCATTAGGTTACACTGCATTACATTACATTATGTCATTACATTGCATTACGTTGCAATGCATAATATTTGCATTACATTATAATTATTACATGCCATCATGGCCTACATTTCATTACGTTGCACTACATTGCATTATATCACATTGTATTACACTACATCACATTAAATTAAATTCATTGCATTCCATTACATGTCATTACATTGCATCATATATGACATCACGATGCATTACATTACATCACATTGCACTACCTCACATTGCATCACTTTATATTACGTCATAGTCCATCACATTGCATTACAATTAAGCTTATTAGCATAATTAGTCTGGTTTCTATAGCTTCAGAGTGTTTGATGATGGAGCTTGAAAACTGAAACTGACACCTTCATAGTTTCCTAAATAGTATTTGAATTAATAGATGGTTCCTACAAAACAATACCATATCTGAATCCCAGTCTTGTTGTCAAGACCTTAAACCTCAAGACCAAGACCAAGACCAAGACCTTGAACCTCAAGACCAAGACCAAGACCAAGACCTTGAACCTCAAGACCAAGACCAAGACCTTGAACCTCAAGACCAAGACCAAGACCAAGACCTTGAACCTCAAGACCAAGACCGAGACCAAGACCCAAAAAATTACAGTCGTATCCAGACTTCTATTCCTTACTAAAAATTGTCCAGTCGGCCTACTCGTTATTTTACTGAAAACATGAGTTTTTTCTTTTATTCAAGCAAAACAACTCTAAATGGAGACTGTGGAGAATTCCGAATTCGTATTTACAAAAGTCGTTCATGCGAAATGTTATTCCAAATGCCTGTTGAATTTTATAAAAAGCAATTTGCTCAGAATTTTCTGACCAAGACGTGACCTGTTGGGCCTCATAAAAATTCTGCCATGTGAAAAAACACGGTCTATAAGTGCTGAAATCGCTAGCACACAAAGCAGTCTCTTTTGAAATCATTCTATGGTAAATAACCGGAAGTCAAAATAATTGTCCAAAAAAACAGTGAAGCCTCATTCACACCGTGTAAATACTAAAGCAATAATTGTATGAGTTATTATTGGATAAATTTTTAAAATTCTTGCCGTTTGTTAAAATTAATGACTGTTCATATTGACAAAAGTCTTGGTCTTGGTCTTGCAAAACCAAGACCAAGACTTTGAACCTCAAGACCAAGACCAAGACCAAGACCTTGAACCTCAAGACCAAGACCTTTGGTCTCAAGACCAAGACCAAGACCAAGACTTTTAAAAACGAACTCGAGTGCACTCGAGACCAAGACCTTGGTCTCGAGGACAACAAGACTGCTGAATCCTGGGGTCAAGGTCAAGAGTGCAATCTATCAGGAGAGGGGAATGAACTGATGGGAAAACGGTTGTCTACCTGTGAAGAAGGACTGCGTGAAGTAGAAGCCAGACACCCACAAGGTACACGGTGTGCCATGGTCAATCCAGTCCTGGAAGAAAGCAAGTCTGAAAGGCAAATCAGAAACAACACCAGTGTCATCCAGTGTTCCTATCCATACCCCAGCCATACTACCACACCCACAACCCGTACCAGTTGTCAGCAAATAGGCCTAAGTAGGTAGTAGGTATTACTAGACAGGCAGGTAGGTAGGACCATCTGAGGGTAGGCTCGAACCCATACCCTCTGCGTTACAAGGTGAGCGTTCTAACCAATTGGCTACTGTGTCCCAAAAGCAAATAAGTAAGTAAATAAGGAAAGAGTAATTTATCCAAAACAATACAGTAGTGACATTTTTAATTCTGTATGTATATAAAATATTTCTTTGTGCTTTGTATGCATGTATGCATGTACGTATGTGTGCATGTATGAATAGGTAGGTATGCACTTGAGCATTTTTATAGCACCTTCAATCGTAATGTTGTTACTTCTACACAGTTCCATAGAAAACGATCAAAGTTGATAAAGATAATAATTAATATTCTGAACCTTTGTAGGAAGTCTGCCACATAGCTGCCAAGTGGTTTCAGCGATGGATAGGATTTGGCAGCCCAAGCCGCAGGAACCTTTCCAACAAGCATGCTGCCAAAGACGCTTTCCAGCTCCACAGACATCACCACCAAGCCCTACATGGTAAAACCAATGGTCGAATAACATTCATAAATTCAGAAGTCACAACATTGTTTTCCTCTCCTTTATTTAAATTTTCTCTGACGTATGTATGTATCTGGACAGTTATAATCGTGTTTTAAGAACCCTTCACTTGGCTACTATGTCCCATGACGATGATGATGATGATGACAAAGCTCCTCAGATGCAAAGTCAATGTGTGGAGCTGAAACACCTTTAGGTCACGTGAAGATGAAGATGATGATCATGATTAAAGTGATTACGAGGCAAACACACCTTGATTGCTTTCTGCAGGTTGATCAGAGTAGATCGAACGACCTGAAGCAGACGATTGTAGCGAATGAGTTCCTGCCTCAGCACGGTGTTCATCGAATCAGTGTAGATCACTGGATATTTCGTGATAATCTGCAACGTACAATTGCTGTTCTCATTAGCCACATAGTGGTATTGGTAAAGCACCTTTGTGCAAGAGGATGGCGGTTCCATGAAGCTTTGTTTGTTTAATTATTCTCGAAAGACAGAGTTTAATCAACACTTTCACAGGTTCTTCTTAATAATGAATGTAAGAAGAAGAAGAAGAGGAATGATTAAGGAATGATTGTATTTCTCTAGCATTTTCACTGTCCCTGCTCTTTCATCCTCCACATCTTTTTGAATGTACTAATCATAATCTTGAGATTTCTGCAGCACCCAAAAAAGCAAAGTCACGGGAACCAACGTATTCACAGGCGCTCAGTCAAAGCAAAATCGATAGGAAGGTAAGATCAGAACAGGTTCCAGGTCTAGATCCAATCGTAATCGTAATCGTAATCTCCGGATTTCTACAGCGCCCAAAAAAGCGAAGTCGCGGGAACCAGCTTATTCACAGGCGCTTAGACAAATCAAAATCGTTAGGCGGGGGGTGTGTCAAATCGGTTCCAGGTCAAGATCCAAAGGAGTCAGTCAGGAAGACAGTAAGACGGCTAAGGTGGGTGGTCTTTAGGGTTTAGACGGCGAAGGGGGTAGACAGAGGCGGAGGAATCGGGATAGGATTTGTGAAAGAGCAGTGTTTTCAGTTTTGAGTGAAAGATCTGTGGAGATATAGCAAGTGGTGAAGTTTTGGTGAGTTCGTAGGATGGATCTGAAATTTCTCGCAGTACTGGGTCAGTACAAGGGTCAGGCAGGCAGACAGCATGACTATGGTGGATGGTGTTTAGAATCAGAGTGGCAAGAAAGGTAAGGGGAATTGGAGGAAGCAGGACAGGCTTTGTGCAAAAGTGATTTCAGTTTTCAGTCAAATGTAATACTATTGTTATTGCATAACTGCCCTGTGTATTATTTGAAACAAATCACAATCAAGTTGGGTGGCCAGTCCTCTGCTTCATGCCTTATTTTTGCACCAACAGTGTACAATCAGCATATTCATATGGTTGTTGAGCCATATGAGTGGGGGGACACGCCATACATTTGTCCCCCCACATTTTGAAGAAAGACCAAAAAAGGTGGAGAAATGTAATAGCGCGTGAGGGTTTTCGCTACGTTTTTGACCAGACGAGGTAAAAACTCAATGTTTGAGCAGAAGTGTCCCCCCAAAAATTCTGAAAAAGAAGAAATTTTAAAATGTCAATTTTTTATAAGTTGTAAAAAGAGGCGAATGACTAAAAAAGTCAACTTTTTTGTGATGAATTCCTAGAAGTGATAAAGTTTTTGTGGAGATGAATTCCAAAAAAGTAAAAAATTTTGTTTGGGGACATGAATTCATGAAAAAAGGTCATCCACCAGACCATGGCTGACTTTGTCCCCCCACCTTTCAGACAAGATCGCCGCCACTGTGTTGAGCAATGTGCATTTAAACGAGGCAACTTAATTTGTAACGCAGACAGCAAAAAAAGAAGCTATAGTGACAACAGTATCAATAAAAAATAACAGACAAAAACGAAACAAAGATAATAATAAACCCAATTAAAAGTAAAACAACTGCACGTTGTTTTACCTCTACAGATGCAAATACTGTTACAGTGAAGACCAGACAGTAAGTAAATAAGAAAGGAAAGTACGGACCAGGCAGAAAAATAAAAAAAATTGCACTCACTTCTTCCATGTTAAAGTTCTTTGGCAGTTTTCCGAGAATGTCTGCGGCCAGTTCAAGAACTGATGTGGATGGACTCTTGCCGCCGGAGCCACTCGTCTGGCGTGGTAGAGTTAGGAGGATACTGTTGAACAACTGGAGAAGGAAAACAGATGACAAAGTTCAGTAGTGCACATTGAAGCCAGGCAACCACCAAGAGCCATAGGTAGACTGGAAGAGTAAGTGTTCAGTTTAGAACCTAAAGACAGTCTCGCTAAGGGAGCTGCGAACATGAGGAGGTAGAGAGTTCCAGATCGAGAGACCGTGTGAGTAAACGGCGGCCAAAGAAAAGACGTGTACAGAGAACAACATACTTTCCAACAAAATGAACAAATGCTAATCTAAGAGAGAGGAACGGTCTTTAACGGAGTTGCAATGTGTCACCATGGGTAATAAGTAGGATGGCAGATGATCTGCACGTAAACTTCTGATGGAAACTTGGCAAAACATCCTTCTGTACCTGGTTTGTCTCTTGGTTGTCCTTGGTGATGTCTGCATTCTCGTGAAGTCCAAACACTTCTGGATTTGGATTCATAGGCAGCGTTCGGATGTAGTTGATGTAGCTCTGGTACGGTCCATACTGAGGTGCATAGTACAGTCCACTCGAGGAAAATCTCAAAAGAAAATCAAAAGTCTGGTTATGACATGCATACTGGTTTACCAGTTTAAGTGATGTAGCTTTAATGCAATGCAATGTAATGGTAAATAATTAAGGTGTAATTGGATGCAAAGTGAAGTACGATAGGTTCTGGAAAGAGTCTATACAAATAACCACATACAAAATATATACGTACTTATATACAAATTCATTTTTATCAATAATTAATTAGCAACTTCTATGATGACAATATCAATGGTAGTGCCGCAATATAATGCACGAGATCAGCCATTGCTGCATCAACACAAGCCACATTCATGACAACACCCAGAAAAAGCACATACAATCATACATACATCAATTAGTAACATTAATATTATATATATATATATATATATATATATATATATATATATTCTAGTGTACTATAAAGTCTGGTATATACATTTAAATAAATTCCAGTCTTTATATATATAAATAAATTATATTATTATACTAATAAAACAAAACTGATAAACATGCATACAAATACATATATAGTTACACACTCTGACCCTTACATGCAAAGCTTGGACTCTGAGTAAATATGATCAACAGGGTCAGGGATTACAGCCAAAGTGTGTAAGTATGATAGCCTACTTGTACGAGTCATCTTCGATGACTTCCCTCGTGTAGAAGATGGAAAGAATGGACACTAGGAGGCGCCTGTCCTTGTCGTCTGTTACCCTGCCTCCGTAGTTACATTGACCTGTAAGGTACGTCAGTGCATCGAGTGGAAGTTCTTCGTAATCATTTAAGAACATCTGTGAATGAGCAATCATACAATAATCAACTTCTGTGGCAAGCCGTTCATCTATAAAACTGCAGTTCTTGTTAAACTATGAAGCACCAGGCAGCTCAAAATGCAATAGAATTATTGTCTATTCCTTGGTTGTGCTTAGTTTCACTTCTGTTCTCCTTGACCCCCTCAGCACTGACCAGGCTTCTCCAACGAATTCACTTTAGCCTGTTTCATTTGAAGCGACCATTCGGTTGAGTCCTTGCGCATTACGGTAATGGCGCCATAGAAGTCATTAGGTTAGATTAGAGAGAGAAGCTGTCACCTGCATCTGACGCATGCTGATCCTGAGATCTGACTCATTGAACTCGTATGGAATGTTCCATCCGAGTGGTCCAAACTTTCGGCGCTCCTGGACAAGAGCGTGGAAGAAACAGAGGCCAAAGAGCATCTTCTTCCAACGGTGCTCCTGAAGCAGATCAAACAACAAGAGAATTACAATTGATGAGTGACACATTTGCGATGTGTCACTCATTCAACCTCTTCTACCTAAGCAGTTAGAAATTGAATGTCCAAACATCAGAACTTAACACTTTTTATGAACCAACCAATGTTCACTACCCAATAATAATAATAATAATAATAATAATAATAATAATAATAATAATAATAATAATAATGGGCTGGGAATAAGGAGAGCTTCTTCGTTGGCACTTCCAGCTTTTTTAGCTTCAGCCGCAAGATCTCACCTCATCCAATCACACATCCTCGCCCTTACACAGGTGCCTGAAGACTCTGTTGTGGAAACAATGAGAACTCGTTGGCAGCAGAGCATCGTGGAAAAGATCTCTTTCCCGTCTTTAGACTACAAACAGGCCTCATGGGACATACCATTGTTATCAGCAGCCATGACAGAGATCGCATCTCGATCTCAGGACCCATACGATCGGGCCAGGCTAAATGCTATACAGGCCCCGCACGCCTCAGACTGGCTCCATGCCCTTCCACTTGCAGCACAAGGCCTAAGACTGGATGACGAGTCGCTGAGAGTGGCTGTTGGCCTAAGACTGGGTGCAGTCATCTGTGCCCCACACACATGCGCATGCAGAACGGCGGTTTCAGCCAGAGGCTCACACGGATTGGCTTGCTCACAAAGCTTCGGCAGACAAGCTAGACACGCATCAATAAATGACATCGTGCTGCGCAGTCTCATAAAGGCAGGCACCCCTTCAATCAAGGAACCGGCTGGCCTCTCCCGACTAGACGGGAAAAGACCTGATGGTCAAACTCTGATTCCGTGGAACAGCGGACGTTCCCTAATTTGGGATGTTACTATTATTGACACTTTTGCACCATCTTACTTGGCCGAGACATCTACCGCAGCGGGGGGAGCTGCAGAAATAGCTGCAACTCGAAAGAAAACCAAATATGCGGAGCTATTGACGAGGTACAGTTTCACACCAATAGCATTACAAACGATGGGACCCATCGACCACGAAGGTTCGGCATTTATCAAAGAACTCGGCCGACGGTTGACAAGAATAACAGAAGATCCACGAGAAACCTTCTTCCTGTTACAAAAGATATCCATCACAATCCAGAGGTTCAATGCTGTCGCGTGCCTAGGCACGATGGGGAACCAGAATCCTGATTTCAATGTTACTGGATAATGATAACATAACAACAACAACAATAATAATAATAATAATAATAATAATAATAATAATAATAATAATAATAATAATAATAATAATAATAATGACACGGACAATTTCTATTGCGCCGTAACGCGACCATGCCGCTACAAGGGTGCTGAACAGATCGTAAACCAACACGTACGCCAAATCAGACTCGTGCTGCCACAAGCATCTAAAGCACTTTCATGACGTTGGCCATGCTGTTGACAATGGTAGCTGTGGCGGCAGCGAAGATGGTGGTGGTTGTGGTGATGATAATTGTGGTATTTTTAGAGGTCATGACAATTCATTCATTCAATCATTAATCGCAATGATATGGTTGCTCTCAAGATGTCAATTCATAGGCGCTCCAGACCGGCGGCCCCAGTGGAAGCTAATTTTCACATTTGATGAAAGTTGTATGTAGCATCCTGGCCAGAGAGACATCCAGCTGTAGGTGATGATGATGGCTGCTATGATAATGATGATTATAGGGAAAACGACTGTGTCACAACATGGCCACAAGGGTAGCTTGGCAGTGACTGCAGTAGATATTTACCCCTTTACATCCAGTAAAGAAAGCGGCATCTGAAATAGGATCATTGAGGAATGATCGAAGAAGGTTTGATCTCAATCCCTTAGGAGGTTCGTTCGTCATTTTTACACCTAAAGGCACAAAAATTCAGCAAAAATCTTTAAATTGCAGTTTCGATAACATTGATCAGCCATTTAACATCGACATTAAAATTTATCAAAACATTAACAAAACATTCATGTTAACATTTATAAAAACATATGTAACATACTACCTTGTTTTATCCTGCTTATAAATTGAACGGAAAAACTCTTTGTTGAAATTTCCTATAATAACAATGCTAATAAAAATAATAGTAAGAGATTATTTTTAATGTGAGACGTAACACTTGCCTAGAATTAGATTTGCACTACACTAGAAGTCAAATATTTTCTCTGCAGGAATACAAAGAGAAGAAACAAACCATTCTGGAGAATAGCAACTGGAAAGGCATCCGATGGATAGCTGGTCAGCCAGAGACGGAAGTCTGTGTGCGTCTTCTCTGGAGTTATGACCTGATTTTAACATGATCCGAATTTAACATAACGTGATTTCAACATAACCTGATTTTAACATGGCGATGACGATGATAATCACATACTATCTAACAACAGTGATCATGATGGGGATGATGATGATATGATGAAGTAAGTAAGTAGCTTCTTAATAATGCAAGTCAATGCTTATATTTTACAAAATAGACAGTTGATGCAAAATGTTACTGTCATTGGCTCAGGTAAAGCCCAGAGATGATGATGATGACATTTATATATTCTAGAATTCTTTAGGTGTGCTGGTAATAAGTGTTATCTGTGGAGATTTCCCAGATAACAGTTTAAAGATGAAAGCAGACAGTTCAACGTTAAGAACAGTATTATACAATAGAACAGATAATATGTTATAAAACAGGTTTTATAAAAACATAACAGGCATTACACACTAATACGGTTTTGAGAAGTTACCTCTTCACAAATCTTCTCGAGAGATGGCATCCAACTTGTAGCCAGATGGCAGTTCTGTAGAACGACCCATGTTCCCTCCACTATCGCGTTGTCTATCATCTTTGCAGCAATCGGACCCTGAAAAGAACTCAGACAGTTGAGCACGTTTCAAAAAGTTTAAACATTTCCACACTGAAAACCAATCTAAGAAAAGCCTTCTATGAAGAACCAGATCAAGCACTGTCTACGACTGCATTAACAGAACTTCACGCTAATTTTCAAATGCCATACGGCCTAGCGTACATTGTATTGTTCTGCATAGTGTTGCATTGTTGCATTGTGTTGTGCTCTACAGCCTCTAACCAGTCTCTCGTGAAGTGGCGCTATTATGTGCAATTACAAATACAATTACTGTATTTCATTTCGAGGTTGTATAGTGCATTGTATTGTTTTGCACTGTATTGTAATGTGGGCTTGATTGTACCATATTACTTTGTTTTGTATTGCATTGTGTTGCAATGAATTTCACTGTACCATATTACTTTGTATTGTATTGCATTGTACTGCACTGCATGGTATTGCATTGCCATGTATTTCAATGTGTTATCTAGCATTGTGTTTGTGATACAGCACATTGTACTGTGTTGCACTCAATTGTGTATTGCATTATCTCGTATTGGATTGTGTTGCACTGTGTTATTGGATTGTGTTGCACTGTGTTATTGATATTGAACAACATCGGATCATGTTACAGAATACTTCCTTATTAAAATTAAGATGAACAAAAAGTACTGAACGTTGAGTCGTTGGATTCCCCGCTTACCTGTCCCTGTCCAAGTGAAATGGTTTGGATCCTGTTACCAGAGAATCCTCGATCTTCCCCGAATTTAAGGAGGGCAGCCATCGGATCAGCTCCGGGTGAGAGAACGAAGATCAAAGGAGCACAACAGTTAGAATCGGCGAAAGAGCCTGGGAGGTCAAAGGTTGGGGGCTCAATGAATTGATGACCCAGGTTGTCCACGATGAATTCCTGAACCATGGGAACTATTTTATCCGGCCGCAGGGTACGAAGAACAACCATGCGGTAAAGTCCCTTCGTATTACGGAACGGTCCAGGATAGTCGAACTTATGAGGCGTCGGGCAGTCATACATTGCCTTCCATTGGTTGATATTGTCCCTCACGTCTACGAAAAAAAACCATCGAAGTTTTACATTTGAAAAGGTGACACAGTTCGAAAAGTCATTCTCATCAAATTAGAGCACGTTCCAATTTCGGATTTTATCTAAGAGAAAAAACAATTATAAGGGAAAAAATTATAAGAGAAAAAACAACTACATAGAGAATTTAATTCAATTCAATATACGATTATTCAATTCAAAAGTTGACAGAAATGCAACTTTTGTACAATGAAGCCAGGAATTTACATAGTTCATTTCTAAATGTAAGCCTTACGATCCATGAATCCCTTGAGTTCCGGAAGCTCAGAGGCTCTCACGATTTCTGACCAGGACTTATCCGTCAGCCACTCCGAAGCCGGATTCGGATGCGGGTTGTCAAGGGCGACGCCTCCAGTCAGAAGAAACCTCCATACATCATCATTCACTTCGTTGCTGTTACAAGAACAAGCAATTGACGTAACGTACTGTTAATTTCTTAATAAGACGAGATATCAGTATAAAGTCCTTTTGAAAACTAATCCACGGAAAAGAATATTTAATAACCTCTCTTTAGGGAGAAAAGCTTATTCATCCTCATCATCTGTACAACAATTTGGGTTGTTAAACACCATGTGACGTTAGTGTTGAAGCTCCACATGTCATCATCGTCATCATCATCATTCCATCATAAACATCATCATCGTAATCGTCTTTCCCTTTCACCTTCATTGTCATCATCATCAGTTCATCACCCATATTGTACTGTAAATAAATCCTTCAGTCTCGAAAATGGTAGAAACAGTGCTTCACGATCCGCTCACCGTCCTTTGAGAATTCCAATGCAGAGAATGAATGAGAACAAGAGCTTGTCTTTCTCAAACAATGACCGACAGACATTGCGATAGATGCTGTTGGTAAAGTGGTTGTTGAGATTTTCAATGCGCCGCTCTAGGCTCTCCGATGCACCGCTACCCATTATCGACTAAAAGAAATCAAGAGAAACCAGTCTCAAGTTCTTTGCAATCTAATATAATCTCATAGCCTATCTAATATGGAGACTTATACAGCGTCCCTGTTGTAACATACAAGGCGTCAATCGAAGATTGCTTCTAAGAAACGGTGCACAATCCATTCGAAAGAACCAGTCGAGATCTGTGAAGACCCTGAGACCAGAGGACGTGAGGACCCTGAGACCAGAGGACGTGAGGACCCTGAGACAAGACGACGTGAGGACCCTGACAACAGAGGACGTGAGGACCCTGACAACAGAGGACGTGAGGACCCTGAGACCAGAGGACGTGAGGACCCTGAGACCAGAGGACGTGAGGACCCTGAATAAAGAGGACGTGAGGACCCTGAGACCAGAGGACGCGAGGACCTTGAGACAAAATGTTTGTAATAATAATAATAACTATTCAGAGGCGCTCTCAGCACAGAAGCCCCGGGGAAAATACAATACAACACAGTTGCTACCGGTAGGAATAAGCAATTACATTGTGGTTTCACAAAGGTTATTGCTACCGTTAGGAATAATTGCATTGTGACTTCACAGAGAATATTGCTTGCTACCGCTAGGAATAATATATTGCATTGTGATTTCATCATTTCACAGAGGAAGTACATGATACCGCAAGGAATAATATCGCATTGTGATTTCATAGAGGATATATTGCCTTAGCAACGTCTTCCAACCTTTCGGAATAATTGCACTGTGATTTCATAAAGGACGTGCTGCATTGTGATTTCACACAGCATTATGTTTCCGTAGCACCCTCTTCTAATAATTGCATTGTGATATCATAGAGAACATGTTGCCGTAGCAACGATTGTGTAACCTCTGGAAATAATCGCATTGTGATTGCATACAAGTTATATTTCCGTAGCAACGTTTTGAAATAATTGCATTGTGATTTCATCGAGGGCATGTTGCCGTAGCAACATCTTTTAACTTCTGGGAATAATTGAATTGTGATTACATTTTCACAGATGTATTGCAGTAGCAGCTTCTTGTAATAACTGCATTGTGATTTCATAAAAGAAATATTGTCATAGCAATCTCTTGCAATAATCGCATTGTGATTTCATACAGGGTATATTTCGGTAACAACATCTTGTAACATCTTACAATGATTGCATTGTGCACAGTTAATATATTGCCATCTCTTTTAGTAAAAACTAATAACAATGAAAGTGATGATGAGGGTGATCACACTGATTATAATGCTCGGTAATTGTTTTGAATCTGAGGTTTTTCTCAAATAAAATAACAGTGGTCAAAACAATGTGTATGAAAAGTGGGGTACGCGTACCCCTCGTACCACCCGTAAATTACGCCTAGGATTACAACATTATCACAGATTATTTGATAATTAAACATCAAAAGTTAGCAAGAAAGATAAGTAAAAGCTTTAAGAAGAGCTATCTCGAGGGGTGATTTATACTACTGGGGATTTTAAGAAGATTTTAATCCATTTATTTGTAATCAATTCTTGCTCTAAATAATAAAGTTGCAAAGTTTCTGTTTTATATGGGTCTACAAATCTGTAAATTTATTATTTGGTAAAAACGTTTCTTTTAAGACAATTTCACACAGATAATTATGTGCTTCGATAAAATTTAAGTCATGCAGGGTTCTTTAAAAACTTACCATCAGGTAGAGATTGATGAACCACGTCAGCGAGTACTGATACATTGGTTCGATGTTGGCCAGGTCAGATATACAGAAGAAGAGAATGGAAGAGTGAACGGCAACTGGTTTGTATCCATTGCGTGTTGCATCAATCTCCTTCTCCGTTGCTGTGGCGATCTCCTGTTTGGCAGAAATCTCCTCTGAAAGGACCTTCGATGAAGACAGGATCTGAATTGCGGTCTCATCCTCCAGGATGTTTCCCTAGATGAAGAACAACTCCACATGACTGATTTCGTATTTTAAATACAATGCTCGATCCATTTACCGGTATATAATAGTCACTTGAAAAACGCAAACCTTATCCATTTTCCCAATGCTAACTCAATCCAAAAATACAGTATACTGTATACCTGATCCACTTTTACAATGACATAATTATATCTATACAATGCATACCTGAACCATTTATAATAAACGTATATTTGACCTAATTAAAAACGCCAACTCGATTCATGTATACAATACACAACTGAAGCACTCGGAAAATACAAAGATAATCCATTTTTAAGATCTTTCAACTTACACAATGCATACATCGTTCTCTTATACAATGCATTGAGTGTAAACATCCATAACTTATACTATCTGCCTTACTAAACCATCAACCTAGCAACATACCTGTGACGTAGAGAGTACTTCCAGAATCTTGTCTTCGATTTCTTTCAGCTTCTTTTTGTTGGCCGCGCTCTCTATGATCAGCGCGTTCTTCTTCTCCTCGAGCTCTGGCTTCTCCTTCGCAGCAACGATTCCAAGCAACTGATCCTCAAGCCCCTGCGGCGTGATCATAAAGTTGAGCAGACAGACCTTGACGGATATCTCCGGAAGGTAGTGAGGATTGCGCAAGCGTGTCGTTACATAGAACCTGAAGTCTGACGAATACTCAATGACGTTGTCGCCGAGTTTAATGTACTCAACGCCCTGTTGTTTGAAGGTTGTCTTCTGAAGGACAGGCTCCAGAATTGGGTCAAGTTCCTCTCCGACGTTTTCTAGGAGGAGGGGAGTGCCGAACGCAATAGCATTCTCAAGCGATCTTATATAGTTCGTATCTGACAGCTTGATGATGGAGATTTTATTGTCACGCTCCATGTTCTTGACCCATTTGTTGGCTTGACCTAGAAGAAAAGCGTCTGCATGTGAACATAATGCAGGAACCTTCAGACATATCTGAAAGGCATTTGTGCTAACTCTTCTGAAGTTATAATTCGAAGGCAAGTCAATGCAAATTGAGGTCTACTGGGGTCTAACTGCAATCATTTGCTCCTGAGAAGTTCGTAAAACGTTATTGTTATTAGTAGGCCCTATAATTATTTTTCATTATTATTGTTATTACTATTATCATGACCAACATCATTATTATTAAATAGTAGCTTCTATAGCGCCAGTGTAAAATTCAAAGGACGGCCCAGCATTCGAATCCAATTCGGTCAGCGTGCCCAGATGAAGCCCATATAGGACTCATATTTTCATGCGGGACCCGCATCGAGCCCATTTCGTTCCATCTAATGCTCATAAAAGTGCTGGTAGGGAAGTCACCACAGAGGTGAAAAGCCAATGCATTAGCTGCAAGGCCACTGTGCAACCTCTTTATACAATTCTTTCACGTTTTATTTATATCACTGTCCAGTTCCCTGCAGGATAGAATAACAATTACCCTGTGGGTCGATCATCAGTGGCCATCTTCTGGAGTTGGAGACGATGATTCCGTTGTCGACGCTGAAGTTGTCCGCCGGTAGGCCAGCGATCTGCCAGGCACGGATTTTGACAGCGTCTCCGAGAACGCCGTTCAAAGAAAACGCTTCAGAGCATGGAATCTTGCGCTCCTGGCACATCTTGTGCCATGTAGCGACACAGTCCTATTTAACATAGTGAAATAGCATTTAGACTCGATAACCTAGTATCAGTCAATTCTGGATGATGTTTGTGTGTTTCTGCTTTAGAAGTTCTGAGATTACGAATACGACGAAGGTGTAATTCTTACTGAGCTCGGCAGAAATTACAGGTCGGCTTACCTGTCTGAAGGTAACCGTGAAGGCGCCAAGATATGCCACGACTCCAGCACCAAGTAGAACGTCTCCTGTAATATTGAAGTATCTTTCACCCAGGAGACGAGCGTTTTCAGTCCATCGATCCTTTTCTCCTCCAAGACCTCCGATCAACTTCTCTGCTCGCTCCAGCTTCTTCGAGCATAGGTCGATGTTCTCTTCGAGCTCCTTTTTCTTCTGAGTCATCGCCTCGAATTCGTCGTTCAGGGCTTGCAGCTTCTCTGTCACCTGCCAATCAAAAAGAACAGCTGTCATCTGCAATCAAAATGAACAACTGTCATCTGCCTATCAAAATGAACAAAGTGTTCTGTCACCTGCCAATCAAAATGAATAGCTGTCATCTGCTAGTTAAATACAAATGTCACATGAAGTGCCAACCATGTATTTCCTCTGAGGAGGGAGCCAGTAACCTACAAAAGAATGATTGATTGTATGCATACTTAGGTATCTAGACTTTTGATTCAATCATAGGCACGATCAGTCGCTAAGAGAAGGGGGAGCTAATGGATATCCAAAGGAAGAAGCTAAGTGACCAAAGGATTTGCGAAGTTGAAGGTTTTAAGTTGTCTATGATCAGTACGTTCTGCTTCTCCGCGAGCTCAGGCTTCTCCTTCGCAGCAATGATTCCAAGCAACTGATCCTCAAGTCCCTGCGGCATGATCACAAAGTTGAGCAGACAGACACTGCCCTTCTCAAGGCGTGTTGTTATATAGAACCTTTCTGACGAGTACTCAATGAGTTGAAGGATGAGATTGTTGGGGCTGACTCTACAAGTAAAGAAATGTTATGCCAGACAATGGGTAAGGCTGATCGAAAAGCACTGTCACAACGAAAGGTTGACGAAGCGTCAGAAGATCACTGGATTGTGTGAAGTGGCCATCATGTGGGCAGGAAACATAAGAAGGAACGACTACAGGGAGGGGGAAGGAAAAAGGGGGAATAGGGAACAGCGAGATTCTCTTCAAAAGGAATGGTTTGCCGAACTAGCTCGCAAGTGCACTTCGCAGGATAGACTAAAATCATAGAAAGGCTTACTTACATCAAGCAGTTGTTTACGTTTAGTATTCAGTTTCTGCATTTGAACCGCCAGTTCACCTTCGGCTTCGGCCAGCTTCAACTTTTTGGGGGCGACGACCTTCGCAACCCCATCATAGACATCCATCGCCCTTGCCCACTTGCACAGGCCCTCACAGGCCTTGGATGCGTTCTTCACCACTGAAGGGTCGAAGTCGGGGTTTGGTATGAACCTATTGGGGTAAAATAAATACAAAAGGCATTAACTACCGTACACTGTCATTGGGAACATCAGGTGGTGAGGGAGACGGTTGACCAACTGACAATTAACAACTGACTAAACCTATTTTAATTAACAGTTTCTACTTGACCAAGAGGGGGTGAGATCTAGCGGTTAGGACGCTGGGCTGTCAATCAAAAGTTCAGAGGTTCAAATAAATCCCTGCCAGAGCAGACATCTTCTTGAGATATTGGCTCAGCGTGCTAGTGCCATAATCAACTCAGCTATAATGAATACACTGACCGTACACTGTCACTGGGAACATCAGGTGGCGAGGGAGACGGTTGACCACCCGCCCTCATAAGCAAAGGCTACGAAAATGAAGTCGCTAGCACTTCATAGCCGTGGCTGCCTCTGGTATTGACTAGCAGCTATAATAATTATAAAAATAGTATTTGCTTAGTTGCAGTTAGAGTTTCTTTGACAGAATCATGATGGATTTTCTTTTTTAAAATGAAAATTCATGATTTGCTGATCGGCTATTTCTCTAAAAAAAATCACCAGTTTATTGATTGATGTCTTGGAAATTTTTTTAAAGATTCACTGAATGATTCGTTACTTTTATCATGAAATAAATTGCCTAGCAACATGCGAATTGAACTCCTTAGCATCTCTTTGCCTCTCTTACACTTAAGTCCGTTCTGTTTGGTCATGGCTTCATTATGTTAGGTCGGAAGCGCCTCTGATGAGATTGTCTTCAAAAGGCACTGTGTAAATATTCAAATAAATGTTATCTGATATCAGTTTAAAATGCTGACTGCTAACTTTTCTCTTAGTTTCTTCATGCTTGGTGGTGCTATGTTGTCCTTGTCAAAGCTTCGCAATCGATCGAGCAGCTTGAGATCACCTAGCAGTTTGAGGGAAGGACCCCAGTAGTCGTCGAACATCTTCCCAGTGCCATCCGGCTTACGCTCTGGTCTGCTGTTTAGCATGATGCAGATGGCTTCCATGACCAACTTAACTGTATTTGGAGGATTCTGCAAAGAAACATAATAACCAAACGTTAATGTGAATTTCAATTAATGTGTGGCATCCTTTGCCACACATGATGGCTGGTCATGTACATGTTAGTCATGTAATAATCGATGTGACTGATCGACTGACCTGACTGACCAACTGACCTGACCTGATCGACTGACCTGACTGACCTGACCTGATCGACTAACCTGACTGACCTGACCTGATCGACTGACTGACCGACTGACCTGATCGACTGACCTGACCTGATCGACTGACCTGACTGACCTGACCTGATCGACTGACCTGACTGACCAACTGACCTGACCTGATCGACCGACCACACCTGAATGGACCTGACTGACTGACTAACTGGCAAACTGGGTGACTGCTGACGGATTGATTTATGGACTGCTTGATTCATTTTAAATGTTTAGTGAAATAAATTAATTTGGCTAAAAAATCAATGATAATGCTTGACGAATAGTTTACTAAGGTACGAACTACTTTTCACGAACCTTCATGGCCTTAACTTCCGTGATGTCAGCCGGTTTGAGGGTGTTGAGAGCGGCGATGGCAGCCTCCAATGCCGGAATGGCCTCGGCCAGATCGCTCTCACATTCGTCTTTAATGGCCTGAGCCTGCGCTGCGGCTTCGTTAGCAATCGCTTCATCTGCCGCTACAACCTGAAACAAACCGAGAATTATAAGTAATTTATATGGGGCCTTCAAGAGTTTCTGTGATGGCACTGTCTAAATGCCTTTCAGGAAAACTAACTGATCCAATTAATTTACAAATACATATACATAACACATGATATAATACATTCATAGATACATACATGCATACACGAAGAAGAGCAGTTCGTTTAGCTAGCACTGAGGCAGCCATGGCATAAAGTGTCGGCTGGCCACCTAGCTGCCTTCGGCATATGACGGCAGGTGGCCAGTCCTCTCCCTCACCGTCTGTTTTTCCCACCGACAGTGTATGGTCAGTGAACAACTCACTATATGCATTGGCTAGCGGATGCAAGTGGAGTCGAAATCTTGAAGCATATTTCTGCTTTGGAAAAGATTCGAACCATGGACCTTTCGGTTGGCAGTCCAACATGCTAACCTATAGCTGTCCTGCACCTCTACATAATACATACATACATACATGCAAGCATGCAAAAACACACAAATATATAAATAAATTTAAGTGATATCTTCTTGCAATCATTCAACAGTCACAAAGACAGCTGCACTACCAAGCGCTCATTTTAATGTCTATGGTCATATTTTATGACAATTCACAATTAAAGGAAACAATCTAAACATATATAATAAAGACAAATGAAGCAATACCTCTTTCTTCGCTTCAACCTCCACCGTATCCTGTTCGATCTTGATCATCAGCTTCTCCGTTTCGGCTGATGTCTTGATCAGCTCCGGTTGCATATTCTGCAGTTCCAGCTGCATGACGGATACCTGCGATGCAGCAAACTCCAGCTTCTGCAGTCCAGTCAGGTATCGGTTTTTCATAAGCTGGATCTCATCTCTCTTCTTGTTCAGCAGCTTCTTGAAGGTGAGGATCAGTTCAAGGTACGAGGTCGGCGTGACGTAGTTCCTTCGACGCAGGATTTCGTAGAACTCGCCGGACATGAGTCGGACACTTTCATGGAAGTGCTTGCACATTGCAACCGTCTCCTTACGAACTTCGTCGTCTAAGTCGATCTCCTCAAGGAATTTGTTAGCCACCATCTCGAGTGCATCCTCTGGCCAAGCCTTTGATGGATACGGAAAAGGTAATGTAATGTAACGGAATGTAACTGGACATTTATATAGCGCCACTCATGACTTACTTAAAGGGCAAAGCAAACCAAATCTGTGCTCGCCTATATATTGTAAAATGTCATTACGAACCAAAACTAAACACAGTAAAAGCTGGGAGAGTCACCAGTGGCAGACCCACGCACACACATGGAACCTACCAATGGATTCCCATTGACAGCTGACAGGAATGTTCAGAGTCTCCAAGCCAAGTTGCATTAGGTAAGGTGATGTGATCATGTGAGAGAAGAAAACAGTTCTTAAATCTAAGGTAAGGTGATGTGAGAGAAGAAAACAGTTTTTAAATCTAAGGTAAGGTGATGTGAGAGAAGAAAACAGTTCTTAAATCTAAGGTAAGGTGATGTGAGAGAAGAAAACAGTTCTTAAATCTAAGGTAAGGTGATGTGAGAAACGAGATTGGCAAAGTAATTATAAATAATGTAAGAAGGGAATGACAACATAATGAAAGGTGACAAAAGAAAAAAATAATGAAATGTAAAGTAAGCGAGGTGAGGAACTCTCGAGATAGGTAATGTAGTGTAAGGTAAAGCAATGTGAGAAATGTAATCTGACGTAACTGTACAATATCAATCAATCAGGGATTAAAATAATAATCCATGCAATCATTTATAAAGCACCTTTTTTGAACTCTAAATGCAGGTTAACCCGGTGTTGCACATAAAACCGTTTGATGGCTATATCTGGAACAGTCCACTGTCTTACCTGAAACCAGTCTATTGTGCAGCAGTTGATTAGTGATGGAAACATGCGAAGTCGGTTCCGGAAGGCGTCTCCGATGGGACTCATTGCCAATACAACATGCAGGTTCTGCCGGACGCGTTCAATGAAGTAGTTGTACATTGCGAGTGGTGTTGCCTCAATCTTTCTACCCTAATGAAAACAACAAAGAAGTGCAATAAGAACTGAGAAACCTATCCCCAAAAACACTAATCAACCAATATAAATACAGTGCAGCAAACATTTTCAAACGGTCTTAAAACAGAAGTTACGGTTTTTCATGAAAGTCAAGGGTAGCGACTTATAAAGGTGCTGAACTGATTAATCTGTTTAACATCTAGAATCCTTTTAGCTACGTCAGGTATCGAACCAAGTACTTATCATTGTAAACTCAAAAAAAGTAACTACAAATGTATGTTTCACGACTGCAATCCCTCCTCTTAAAAGAAACTCCTCAGAGGAGTCTCTGAAGAGTTAAGTATTTATTTGAGTAATTGCATAACTATTAGCATAAAATCTTTAAGTTCAGAGCTGATTACGACAAGAACACTTACTTCGTTTCTGGCTATTGTCTGCATCTTCTCGATGATCTCCGCTTTTTCATCGGACGCGTAGAGATTCGGCACATCTCCGGTGTTGAGGATCATGCTGATGTCCTCCATGAAAGCTTCGTCCTTGATCTGACTGTCGGCAAACAGGAAGACTGTCTGCCGACCATCGGCTCCCGTCTTCATCAGTAGCTGTAGCCATACAGATGCAGCATTTTGTAATCACATTATTCACATATAGTAAATTTATGAATAGCCACTTCAAGAGAAACTCATCAGAGGCACTGTCAAACACAGGCAGCGTTTTGTAATTTTATATTTATATATCGTAAATTTATGTAGAGCCCCTTCTAGAGAAATCCCTAAGAACAACCTGAGAACATGAAACTATGATCAAACACAACTGTTCTCAAGCGCTTATATAAAGAGGCAGAGAAGTCCAAGGATTTGAGAGTCAATGATGTCTTTAGAGAAATCAATGGCTATCAAAGTCATATGTTTGGCTAACTGATGTAATCCTAGTTCCCAATGACATTTTGTAGACTAGCGCAGAGAGTTCCTCTGACTAGTCTTGCTCTTTGAGCAGTGCAATATAGATGTTCAAATACAGTTACAATTCATACACCTCCCTTTACAAATGCTAATAATAAGGCAACACCAAATTACTACAATCAAATTCAGAACCAAAGAATACTACACTGCTACAAAACGTTTCAAATTGGGCAAAACCATGTAATACAGAATCCGAAAAAGATCAGAAAACGAAAAAGCTACATTACTATATAAACCTCTGAATACCATTCAACCAAATTACTGGCTTAAGATTAGGAGAAACAATTTCATAATCAAATAATGTTACACTACTTGAAAATTTCCTATGTTAAGTTGATATTTTAGTCTGAGAACCTTCTTGATGTCATCTCTCCATTCATTGATTGTATAATTCTTGGTTATTTCGATCATGAAGAGATCGTAGTCGGCCATGTAAACAGCCAGCTTCGTAACACTCTGCCGACCGCTTCCACCGATCCCTGTAACATATAAACAAACCATTTTATATAAATCAAGTAACCTAATTGCTAGCATATATAGCGATCTGCCACATAAGTATGTCTCATGTAAACAAATTCTGTAACATGAGAAACTGCTACATGAAAACACTTAGGGACAGAAATGACTAAAAACAAGCAGATACTAATAATGTAAATTTACAATGATAAAAACACAGCTTCCGCTATAGTCACTGTTACAGTCATTAACACTATAGCTACTAGCAAACATTATAACCAACAATAAGAATAAAACAGTAGAGACTCAAACTCATAATAGAAAATACTAATAAAAATTAAAATTAAAAACTTAGGACAAGCACAGTGGTGCCATGAACCTGCTCAAAAGGTGACGCTGCTGATGGCGGAATATGTAAAAAATTTGAAAAGTTACTATTATGACTATAGACATAGGCCTCTATTTTTTTAAAACTTAAAGTAGTTTGATATAGGACCGTTGCTCGGCATTCAAATAAAGAACTGACATGAAGAAAAATAATTAAATCAAAGCCAAGTGCTGTTGACTAAATGACTTTTAGTAAGGATATCTTGCTCTGAAAAAGGTTTGGAACCACTGCATTAGACTGTTGCACAATTCCTAAGTGTAAAATTAGAATAAATAACGCAACAAAGTAACCGACAGCTTAGAGCAGTTGCCTTGTAATGTGAAGAATACGGGTTTGAGCCTCCCCTAAGACGGTTGTTGTGTGTGGACCTGGACCAAGTCCTTCACTCACAATGGCTCAGCACTATCGATTGATAATTGATCATTAGTGATGCTTAATAAATACACAATAAATAAATAAATAAAATAAAAATAAGAAAGAGCGGCAGAGCTGACCAGCTAGCAGAACATGGCCATTGTCTTGCTTCAGAACTCGGCTGACTCGTGAGACGTGCTCGATGGCAAACTTGAACATGACGAGTTTCATCGGAGCCTTGCTCACGGTGTTATACTCGTCCAGGAAGCTGCCAACAAATTCAACGCATGACGAGCTAGTCCACAATAACATGATACCATGCAGAGCTACTCTACAGCTACTGCATAAAGATTTGATATTGAACCAGGTCCCAAACAGCCACATTCATATCTGGCCCACACTGTGCAACTAGTGACAACTGGCGACCACCTTGTAGGGCACACTTAATGGAGGTACTTAAAAGGTACTGTATTAAGTGTCTTCATACAAACCATACATACAATGTCATGCATTCCTCAGAAAAGCAATGCATGCACTATCTCTCAAGCAGTGGCGGCGCCGCCTGTGAAAGCCGTACCACTTTTTAAGGTGGTACGGTAACAAATTAACATACTTTTGCTGTACCACTTTTTGTCTGTTAAAAGCTTCCGTCATCAGACCCTCTAATTTGCCGTACTACCTTTCAAATCGTGGCGCCGCCGCTGCTCTCAAGTGGTGCTAAAGTTTATTAAGAATAGCAAGTTCATCTGTATGCAAACAATACTGGAAAAGTCATCACAGTTAAGGTCCTGTATACCGTAGTGGGACTTCGTTTTTCTAAGCCTTGGGCCGGCAATGGACGAATTCCAAGATCCTGGAAGTGGGGCCACTGCATCACAGGACCTGCCATTTACTTCCCATTAACACCATTATACCACTTGGTGAAAGAGACATACACAACTTGCCCAGAGCCGCTATAATATACAGTGTTATACACAAAGTCGTTACTCAACCCACAACCACATGATCATCATGTTAAGCATGTTACCTATGTATTACTTTGTATAACAAAGTCTTAAGACTTTATTTGTATAGCGCCTTTTGTGGACCTCCCTGCTTAATTAATAATTGCTTCTCACTGGTCCATGATGCGCGTCAGTTCCTTTAGATCTGTTATCTCGTCGTAGATTTTCTCGGCCTCTGGATGCATGAAATCTCCGAAGAACAGACTCCGGATGTTGTCCTCCTTCACCTTTCCGCTCATCGTCAAGTGACCAAGGACCTTGTCGATGCTGACCTTGAAGTTGTTCTGACACGTGTCCTTGACTATTTGGAAAAACTTCTCTCTGAAACAGCAGTCATAATCACAGCTGTAACTTAAAGATTTATAAAGCACTACTTAAAGAGCCAAGAACAGGCCACTACATTACCGGGTACTCACAGGCTGCATCAAGTCAGAGGGCTTATCCAGAGAGACTGATGTACCTCATGCTGTACGAGGTCCGGCAGCAAGGAGACCAAATATGAAAGGAGACACCGGATCTGCTACAGTGGAATGCTGTTCAAGATGCCAGTTGGATAAGCTGACTGGTTAGAGTGCTTGCCTTGTAACGTGGAGAGTAAGAGTTCGAGCCGCCTCTGAAGTTAATTTGTAGGGACCAAGTTCTTAACCCAAACTGTTCAGCCCCAACTACAGATTCTTCGTCATTTAACAGTGGTCATAACTGAATGACCGGTAGTAACAGAAGGGTGTAGTGAAAACAGGTTCTACAAAAAGTCTTTGTTACATTACATCACCTTCCACCATCAGATTTCAAGCAGGTTTCTCCAGTGGATAATATTTTCAGACTAGAGTTTCACTGGAAGCGACCATTGATCAATGCCTTGTGCATAATAATGGGTAATGGCGCTATAGAAGTCATTAGATTAGATTAGAGATCTGAATCATGAGAGGAGCAGTACTTGTCTGCATCATCTGTCAGTCGATCGTTGAAGACTCGAAAGACTTCGTGGATCCAGAGTCGAATCAGTTTGTCACCGTCAGTCATGCGTGGCGCCGGCACAAGCAGAACGCCGCGCATGACTCGTGCAAAGTCTCGCAGGTTGAAAATGTAATGGCTCTTGGCTGGCGTTGGTAAAAATCCAGCCACTGTTTCCTGGTAGACATTCATGGTCGCCTGAACCATTATCTGCAATCAAAAACAGAGGAGGAAGAAAGGGTTAAGGATTTGGGTTAAGCGGTCCAATCCAATCTAATGTAATCCAATCCAATACAATCCAGTCACTGATTAAAGAGATTAAAGTGATTGGTTGCTTGCCCTACCTGAAGCTGAAATAAAGACACTTGTCACAGAATGCCGCTGGTGTGTAATGAGATAAGTTGAAGACCGTGAGAGTGAGAGAAAGAGAGAGACAGACAGACAGAAAGAAAGAGAGAGACGGAGACAGAGACAGACAGAGACAGACATATAGACAAAGAGAAATACACAGAGACTTACACAGAAACGATAGATACAGACAGAGATAACAGACAAACAGACAGACAGAGACAGATAGACAAAGACAAACAGACCAAAGGACAGAGAAAGACAGAGTCAGACAGACTGAGACAGACAGATAGACAGAGACAGACAGATAGACAGAGACAGACAGATAGACAGAGACAGACAAACAGAGACAAACAGACCGACGGACAGAGAAAGACAGAGTCAGACAGACAGAGACAGAAAGATAGACAGAGAAAGAACCGGAAACGAGATAGCCTGCAGCTGGAAGAAGCCCAGAAGACGTCCTTGAACACACACGAAATCTTATGCCAGTGCAAAATCCATTTAAATCCAAACTAATCTCAACAATACGTCCAGAAACAATGACAACGTAATTCCGAAGCGACACTTAACAAATACTTGAAACCTCAGACCTTTCCAAGTCGTAGGAACGAAGTTTCGAAGCCTTTGCTAAAATGCCAGTCTGAAATGGCAGTAAAGATTCGCGTCATCGTGTTTTCGTCGAATTCGTCGATAGAAACGACCTGCAGATGGCGTGTGAATCGGCCAGTGATGTCATTACGTCCGCCACCTGGTGGACCCATCGCACCAACAAACAGCTGGAAGCAGAGATGGGCAAAATGTTAACGTTCACACCCTAACTCATCCGATCCTCTGCCTTCTGATCTTTATTGACCAAAACGAAACCCATTTTAGTAGCACCTCTGCCTCCTATCTCTGGTCTCACTGGCAATCAGACTTTAATCTCCATTTGACAGTTCTCAGGGTTCGTGAATAAACTGGGACCCTGAAGTTAGCTTTCAAGTGGCGCTTTAGAAATTTGAAATTTCATGACGACGACGACGATGTTGACAATGATGATGATGAAGATAATGTTGCTGTTGTTGCTGTTGTTGTTGTTGTTGATGATGATGATGATGATGATGATGATGATGATGATGATGATGATGATGATGATGATGATGATGATGATGATGATGATGATGATGGTTATAACCATTAAGTAACACAGACTTTTAAAGTACAATCACTTTTCTCTGTTCTTTGCAGATCAATCTTCTACTTAGAGTCTCATTCGGAACCTAATTCGTTCAAATATTTGATTCATTGGCTGCACTTTATTCTATGAGGATCCAAAACCAAACACAACGTACCACATCGGTGAGGAAGAGCTTCGAAGTGTCCTTGCGATCGTACCAGTGGCCGTGGTCGAGCCACTGGCGCAGCAGTTCAATTGGAGGCTGAGCTCCGTACTTCTCCTTGGCTGGCATGTTCAGGTCATCGACAAAGACAATGCACTTCTTGCCAACCGGAGGACCATACAGGCCTTTGCGGCGCCTTCAAACAAATGACCAAGACCAATTACAGTTGTTGTTGTTATTATTGTCATTGTTATTATTATTAATATTATTATTATTATTATTATTATTATTACTATTATTACGCATTTATAAAGCGCCACTGTATAATGACCAAGCATCAATTGTATCTGTTGACTGATTTGAGTGACTGACTGAATTGCCTTCTCATTGCTTCGTTTATTATGAATATAAATAAACATCCAATTTAAACCCAGAGGATATCTAAACAGGTAAATTTAGCTTTCAATATCCATCCGCAGTTATCATTACCGACGGCAAAAATGCAGTATAACTTAATGCAAATTCATGCAATGTATTAATACAATAACACTGTTATGTAATATAATGTCAAGTAATGTACGCATTGTAAATAGCTCACATTTCCCTAGAACAACTCTTCATCACTTATCTTTATTTTTCTATCATTTAAAGCTAAAAAATAATGTCAAGGTGTAAGACTACAATTAAACAATAACGATTATGAAACAAATGAAGGTGACGAAAGTGTTCTTGAGCGGATGAATACCTGTCTAGTTTGGACATCATGATGTCTTGCGTTTGGTTGGCTGATGTGCGAGCAGAAAAGTTGATGAAATTGGGAATGTACCTGAACGAAATAACATCCATGCAAATAACATCCATTCTTTGGAGTTAAAAACAGAAATTTCTATTAACAATGGAAAAACTACTGTAAAAAAGAAAACTATGACTACCACCACCTTCATCACCACCAATCATCACCACCACCTTTACCACCTCCACCACGACCATAACTTCTACCTCCTCAAACACCAGCACTACCACAACGCCAGCAACAACACCAGCACCATCACAACGCACCACCTCCTCCACCACTCACCACCACCACAATCAAACTGCTGGTGAATATTTTCCTTCAGTTGTACTCGATATGAGAGGAAAGTATAGAATTGAAGAACATACAATTCCTTAGGCAGAGAGATTAGGTGGCTGTTGGTGATGGCTGACTTTCCGGTTCCGGTTGGACCGACGAAGAGGAGTGGCACCAGATGATCTAGGTAGATATTCAGAAAGAACGTCTGTCTTGCTGTCTCCGATGTCGGAATGATCAGATCACTCACCTGACCAAGGCATTCAGCAACAGAAAAGCTCCATTATTTGCAAGCATTGTCTCCAGACTGCTTGGGGCATATGTGTCTATCCATCCGCCTTTCTGTCTCTCTGCTTTTCTATCTGTCTGTCTTTCTGTCGGTCTGTCTTTCCATCTGCTTGTCTTTCTGTCTGCCTGTTTTTCTATCTGTCTTTCCGCCTTTCTGTCTGTCTTGCTGTTTGTCTTTCTGTAGATGATGGTCTGGCTGTCTGCATGTTTTTCTGTCCGTCTTTCTCTCTGCATGCTGCCTTTCTGTCTACCTCTTTGTCTACTTGTCTCTCCGACTTTCTGTCCATCTGTTTGCCTGCCTAGAATAATAATTATTCTAACACAATATTGTAACTGACAAACATTCACCAGAATTCTAATATATTGAAGTACACTGGCTAGCATACTAATACTAGATAGTAATTGAAGCACGCTGGATAGAATTCTAATACTCGATAATAACTGAAGCACATTTGCTAGAATTCTAATACCCAATAATAGCTGAAGCACATTGGTTAGAATAATACCAGATAATAACTGAAGCAGACTGGCTAGAATTTTTCTAACATCAGACGATAACTGAAGCACATATTGGAGCTCTAATACCAGATACCAAACGAGGCACGATCAGTCAAATTCTAATAGCAGATAGTAACTGAAACACATGGGCTTAAACTCGGTTAACAGATAGTAAAGTAAGTAAGTATGTTTGAAGCGCATTCTAATTCCAAATAGTAACTGCAACATATTGGCTAGAATTCTAATAGGTGACTATAACAATATTGAAGACTGCCTTTTTTTAATCTCCAACACCTTGAAAACCACAAAAAGCCCCAAATAACTTTCAACTGGGAGGCACCACTAAAATTCCAATAAAAGCCAAAGAGCAGAAATGTCGTTGCGAATTACAATTCGGTTTCCAGTAGCTGATAGTAACTGAAGTAACTGATAGTAACTTCTTGGGCTAAAATACTGTTAACAAATAGTAAGTAAAGTGGATTGATAAGAATTCTAATTCCAAAACAGTAGCTACAACATATTGGCTAGAATTTCTAATAGGTGACCATAATCAAAGCATGACTTTTTATCTCCAACAGCTTTGAGAAACTACAAAACAGCCCAAAATAACTTTCAACCGGGACGCACTACTAAAATACCGATAAAAGCCAAAGAGCAGAAATGTCGTTTCGAATTACAAAACTAGTTTTACTCGATAACTGAAGCCCAAAACTGGTCAGCAAGACTTTCCAGAAGCACAACTATGAAAGCACAATGCAAACTAATTAAACCTGAACGTTTGGGAAATTTAAGAAGACTGATTTCTAAACGAAGCAGGGACATCACATTCTGCAAGTCAAACTATTTAAGCACTAACGAGATTTGAGACAACACAGAGCACAGACATCCAGCTACTCGCTAACTCGTCCAACCGTTCTCACTGTCTTAACAAAGTACCTTCACTGGTGGTGGTGGTTTTTCCTTCTCCATTGGGTCATCACTCGATCGTTTATTACAAATTTCTTCAGAAAACTCATTTGAATCCTTCTGATCGAAGTTGCATAATTACATCAAACAGGAATATAGTCGTAAACTCAAAATACTTTCTAAAGCGCCACTTGAAGGGTAAGTTCAAGGCACCAGAACCAGCTTATTCACACCAGCGCATCAGCTTATTAACAGTATGCGTAATGATGACGAAAACAACAACAACAACAGTAGAACTCAGAGGCTGGGTTGATGGATATTTTGGCTCTAACACAAACATTATTATTATTATTATTATTATTAATTATTATTATTATTATTATTATTATTATTATTATTATTATCGGAGAATTCATGTCTAGGTTCCGTTCACTCAGAAAATCGAGTTCCCCGCCGCTGCCTCCGTTAAGAGGGCGATGGATATCGACGGGTTTGTTGCTCTTTGGCTCCGGGCAGCTTTGACATGGCGCCTTGGAAAGTCACTGCGTTGAAACGCTGCACCATCACCAATAGGCTCTTGAATAGCATGCGTTATTATTATTATTATTATTATTATTATTATTATTATTACTGTTATTATTATTATGAGTATTTTTAATGCATTTATATCCTACAGATGTGTGATTCTGAGGTGCGGAAACATAAAAATTTTAAGGGAACAAATATTAGAATTCAAACAGCTCACGAAGTGGCATTTCATTAATATGCTCAAAACGAAAATGATATCCTTCATAGTCTGTCTTGTGGCTACTGGAGCTGTGTGGATCTCAACAAACTCTGTCAAATGGTTTGTGCTTTTGAACTGCAGGTTAAATTTCTTCTGAAGCAACTAAAGTGCCTTGTCTACAATATGACACCATAGAAGTTACCAGATTATATTGAACTAGATATCTGCTGATTAACTGAATCAAAGCTGAAGAAGTCACCACTTCCAACAAGCCTGATCCTACCACTGACATACATGTGCAACGTCGTGCATAGGCCTAAGTCATCTTAACACTTTAAGGATATGCTTCATTGGTTCCTAGTCATTTTAAGTACACTCTCGTCCTTAAAGTGTTACAGCAATAGATGAATATGAAAGCCAGAAGCATGAAGTCATCTTAAAGCCAAAGATGAACATAAAATCCAGAGGCATAAAAGTCATCTTAAAGCCAAAGATGAACATGAAAGCCAGAGGATTTATGTCATCCTGAAGCCAAAAATGAAAAAGAAATAAAAAGAGTAAAGCATCTTAGACTGGGCAGCCTGAAAAGAGCCGCCTTCGAACTACTACTACTCACATCCTCTGTTCCTGCAAAGCCCTAGTGAAATCAGAGCATTGCAAATTACACGCTCTCCAACACAGAGATTCATCCCAAGGCTCAGTCAGTCAGCGCCACTCCTCACAGTTCAACCAAAACACTAGTTCTAATACTTGTTCGACGCATCTAGATATTTATATAGCGCCTTTTAAAATATCTCGGAATTGCTGCTCTAATTGTGTACATCATCTCATATTCTGATCTTCGTTTTGGCGTGCCATCGACTGATGCCGTGTCAAAACTTCAATGGCTCAATCTAGGCCTCTTGATTTCATTGGCTCAATTTAGCTCTTTGGAATATATGAGCTTCCTCCATCTGTTCGTTCGTCTAATCTCTCTGGTAGCGTCTCTTCCTCCTTGGCCGTTCTTAAAACTTGTTCATTCTCTCGGGATCTCTTGCACTGGGAGGGCTTCTGAATGGCTCTCCCGCTAGAAGCGCTTTCTATTATCCAAATACAATACAATTCAATACAACGAACCCTCTCCAAGGTGTTATAATGCTACTGGTACCTGCTTTAAGGCTACTTATTACCGTAAAAATTGATGAGTAAAATCACTTGGTGGCAAAATTCCTTAACAAAGAAGCAAAAGTGTCGTGAAAAGGGTAAGTGGCCACACACAACAAACGCGTAAGCATGAAATGGAGCTGATTATATCACTCAGGAAAGGATGAAACACTCGAATGTTTTTCAAGCACTGCACACATCACCCAACAGTCAAACACTTTGTGTGAAAACACATAATTGCTAGAGCGCATTTTGCATACCTGTAATTAAATGGTAATTAATATGAGACATTTAATCACACGAGTCACTACAACTCGTGCTTCGATCATATGAATACATCACCAGTCAACAACTGTCATTATGATTATGATGCCATTTGCTAACATGTGTCACTATAACTATGATGTCATCTCCTAAAATATGACACCTTGATTATGGTGTTATCTGCAAACAAGTGTCAGTATGGGTATGATATCATTGGCTTGCATGTATTACCAAGATAATAGTTTTATTAAATTATGGCTAGAACTGTTTTCGGGTCTGTGTGCCATTTACACCTATGTATTCAGGCATGTTTATTACACATATGAATGCATGTAGGCATCAAGTCACTTAAAAAATGCATTTTAATTTGCTTAAAAACGTTGCATGCATGACCTACAGTTATAAGCTGTGGATATCTAGGAGAGGGCACAATAAAAAAAATTAAGTAGTATAATGCATATGTGTGACAGAAAAGAAGAAACATGGTTAGGATTGAAAGCAACCTTAGCAGTTGGTGCAAACTGACTGGCGGCCTTGTCGATTGTGTCCATCCAGTCGACCCACTGTCCGCCACCTTTCTTCTCAAAACAAAAGTCGTAGATGGAGCCACGTTCAGGAAAGGTATTCGTCTAACGGAAAACATCAACAAAACAACAAAATTCGCTCATTGGTCACAACTGATGAGCTGATACATAAGAATGCCTTATGATAACGATGTTATAGAAGTCATTTCATTAGATTAGATTACAATACATTATCATCGATGTGCTACAGAAGACTATGGAGCAATCTCTGGAAAAGTGCTGGCCTAATGAAAAAGAACAAAAACTACAGTTCATATATCGTCCCAGTTCATGAACATATACATGTAAGTATGAATGCTAATGGCGCTATAGAAGTCATCAGATCAGAATAGATTAGATTAGGCTAGTATGAAAGCACCCAGGGCTAATTTAGTTTTAATCTTATTAAAGTAATGCTTTGCAGCTAAGAATAGTAAAATAAGCCACAAAAGTCAACAATACAAACAGAAAGTTCTGTTCAATGCAAAAATAGGACAGCATGAATCTGACAGGTTAGCAAGAAGCACCTTATCAAAGATCTATCACGGTTAAATTAAAAAATTTTACAAGTGAACACAGTGTAAGAAATTACTTCAGTGGTTTGATAACATAAATTAATGCAAACATAAATGTAAACATACCAGTACATTGTAATAGTAATCACAAACTGAAATAGTGCCACTTCAATGAAATTCCTCAGAGGGCTCCAAGGCATACAGACATCAAATATATACTTGACCTTTCCCTCTGCTCAGTGCCAAACTACTGACTGGCTTTTCCTCATCAATAGGACGACATTAAGCGCCACTATAAGGACACTGAACAGAACTTTCTGTTTGTATTGTTGACTTTGGTGGCTGATTGTACTATTCTTAGCTGCTAAAGAAATTTCTGTTTCCCTGGGGATTCTGTGCTGAGAGCGCCTCTGAATAGTTATTCTGTGCTGAGAGCGCCTCTGAATAGTTATTCTGCAAGAGGCGCTTCATAAATTTCTAGATACAATATGATATACTGTTAATGCATACATGTAGGCTATACATATATAATATATAGTGCAAGTATTTACTGCTTATTATATTTATACCAAATTATATAGCAAATATTTAACAACATTATATAATATAATATATGTATTTATATAGAACATACCATTATGATGTAGTACACAATTTATAACAGTTTACATGATCAAATTTTGAATAATGATTAAATACCTTGGAGATTTTGCAGCTTTTTGGCTTCGGGTGATTGGCATCGAGGCCATTAATCAGATTTCGTACATATAAATCGAACTTCTTGCGACTGTCACCTGTTATGGTGCTTCCGATCGTCCAGACGAGAGTGAACTGGAACAAGCCTTGGAGCCAGAGTGTTATCTGGAAAGCAATAACACAAAGGTGAGCAGATATAATATGGTTATTTGGGCGCAACAAGGCATAAAAATAAGGGATGACACCAACCTATAAAGGCACCAACCTATAAAGGCACAACAGAAGCTATCATTGCTTTAAAGTTATGTTTTTTTAAATCACGACATAGTATAGGTTGGTACCACCCCTTATTTTTATACCCGGTTGCGCCAAAATCCGAAAGTTTACATCTACTAGGTGATCAGTCTCTTAAGTCGATAGGTGGCGCTATTGTCGTGTAAATACTGGACGAGACTAGCTATCTGCATTAAATGACCTAAAAACCATGAAAGTAATCCACTGTCCATACTCTGGGAGTGCAAGTTCCAAGCCTGGATAAAGGAGGAGAGCAACATAAATGGCCCTGGCAGTCACAAGATGGTGTTAAACACTACAAACTACTTAAACAGTTTTTTATATTTGACTGGCAGCTACATAGAGAGGTATTTAAGATTTATAACATATTGCCTTAACATAACATAACAAAACAGAGTTTTAAATGGTTCAGAAGACATATACTCTGTGTTAGAACCACTACAAATTAACCTGGAACGCTTAAGAACCCAATTTTCTAGCTGTCTCTTAAGAGCTGTGATAGTGTCCACTGAGACAGGAAGTATATCCTTTATTAAACCAGCTGCCAAACAGCACTCTGGTGAACAACGTCTGTTAAATAGATCTTCTAAAGTTAATAAACATACATCGGAATCTATATACATAGCATTAACCATAATATATATATATATATATATATATATTACTATATACCATAGGTCCAGTTGGTTAGTAAGTATACAGCATTCTGACAATAAAGGTTTTTCTCATGCTGTTGTCGGCATGCGATAAAGCCCTGTCATGGGATCTAGGCCTTAAACCACAAACCTTCGGCTTAACAGGTGGAAGCAGCTGTACATCTACTAGGTGATCAGTCTCTTAAGTCGATAGGTGGCGCTATTGTCGTGTAAATATTGAAGTACTATCATCCAAACCATTCCACAAGTCTAAGACTCTTGCACTGAAGAATTTCTGCCCTAATGTTTCCTTTGGTTTCCTCAATAATTTATATCTTCGGACAAAGACTCTTGACAATCATCTTTGACATGGCGCTTCATTAAATAAATGTTATCAATCAGGTTTTACAGAGATGCCGTGAAAATGTCCTATTACAGTTTTAATAACAGTGAGTCAACTCAGGAATCCACTATGGACATGTGGTGGTGATGATTTCATTTCTGTGCCTCAATACGTGTTAAAAGTGAGTGCTCTAACCACACATCTATCTTGTCCCGTGTATGTATCAATATACTTAATATAGCACTTTAAGTACCTCCCATACTGTGCTGCGTTAAACGATTACTCACTTTATTGTCAAAACCAAAATACTAGAATCAATACCTGCGGACCAGTTAGACTATTTGGAACTCCATCCTTGTCCTCTGGTTGTGCAATTTCGTCGAGCAGGCTGTGGTAAAGCCGGAGGAAGGTCAGGACGAGATGGATCGGCGAGGTCTGCAGCAGCATCTTGCACTCAAGTCGGATGAAGTCCAAGCACGGCTCAATCAGCCACTCGAAAAGGTCGTTCAGCTGCTCGATGTGCTCGGCGGTTAGGTTCTTCGGGCACTGGTGCTGCATGTACGAGTCCTTGAATGGTTTCCAACCGAGCTGATGTGGCTCCAAGTAGATCATTCCACAACGGCTGACGGTTGCTGGCGACGCCTGTTCCAAGTCGGCTGGTTCGAAGATCAGGTTCATGTTATTCGACATTTGGATGATCTCACCGCTCATCAGACACAGCTAAGCAACGAACAGATTCCAGTCTTACCACACAGTCAATTTTTAATATTAAAATATCAATATATAAATATTCAGTTAGTTAATTTGTGAAATTCATTCAGTATGAAAAACTTACCAAGTTATCATTCATTAGACAAAGTTGGGAACTAAGAGACTTAATTCTTATGCCACAGCTCATTTTTTAATATGAACATACCAATATATTGAAGTTTGGTTAGTTATTACTCTTAAATTCATTTAGCATTAGCAAGGACATTAAATTATCTCTCATCAGATACAGAGATTTCAGTCTTGTAACACAGCTCATTTAGAATATTATAATGATAGGTCCTAACATTAAACTTCTGTTACCCATTGTTTTGAAATACATCTACTTGCACCCATTCGTCCATCAGAATGAACTTGCTAATCATCAGGTTCAGCTACACAATTAATAGATTCCCGTCTTTCAACATCGCCCTTTACCATTTGCAAATTCAATCATTTTAATGACCTAAAGTGTTAAGGTTTATCATCGATACTTACAGAAGACAAATGATCCACTATTTGAAATTAATCAACATTTAATTTGTTTTTAACAAATTTAGGGTTTTAACTTGAATACTTTTTGGCTTATAAATTCAACCGAAGAGAGTTAATAATTGAGGATTTCAACATTAAAATTTTACACCATATGTAGTTATGAAGATTTCCAAAAGTTAATATTTGTGACGAATCCTCATACTTGACAGACCACACAGGAAGTAAATTCTGAGTATACCTTTGCACATCACTTCAGACTTTCTCTTACATTTACATTACTTAGAAGGGCTACCTTAAAGTTTGTAGTGGTAAAGTAGTTGTGCACCGATTTTTTGGAAGAGAACTGACCTTTTTGTTATCGTCAAGAACTGTATTCATGTTCTCGATCCAGACAGCATCAACAGGGCCATCGAATAAGATCCACTTCCTGTCATCACTCGAGTTTGACGCATACTCACGGAAAGTATTTGCCAATACACCTACAGGTATACAAGACACGTTTGCCAGGAAACCAATGCATGCATATACAGACTAAAGCATACAGATAGTATACATTTAAATTTAAAGAAAAGGGTCTGAATAAAATATTCTTATAGGTTCTATGACCCAGCAAAAATTTGTCACTATTGTTCTAGGCTACCCCTATTGGATACACAATACACCCTTAGCACACCACCAAAATCCAAAGGATGGCACAACCTAGGCCACCTATGGCCCAAATTAACAGTGCTTTTTAATAGCTGTAAAATGATGGCTCAAAAAAATACAAAAGGCTCAAATACAAATATAAATGCTCACACATACATAAAGGCTCAAATACATGTACAAAGGCTCATATATAAACAAAGCCTCCTGAAAAATACAAAGGCTGAAACATTCAGTCATAAAAACATAATTATGTAGGCACAAGAGATTCATATATATTAAGGTTCATGCAAACGAAGTATGATAAATATACAAAGAGGTCATACATAAACTATGGAAGTCATAATAGGTGATACATACAGAACTGTGCAATTACAATAACGATAACATACCATCTGTCCACTCGTGTGAGACCGGGTCAAACTGACCATACAGCTGACCCATGGTAATGGCCTTCGGATTGATTATTCGGTAGAGTACTTTGTATTCGGTCATGAGCCCAGAGGCCTGGAGGTCACCGAGTGCATCAGCAAGGACTTGCCAAGCCTGCGTCTTTCCTCCGAGCTGCTCACCAACGATCATCAAACCGTGACGCACAAGGATCATCTCGTAGATCTAATCAACGTTCACCAGACAATTTAAAATTACTTATGAATTATTCACATATCATTTATTTATTCGTTAAATTAGGAAAGGAGACAAAAGAAATAACGAAAACGAGCAGCAATAATAAAGTAAATTAATTAATAAAACATTTGTTATGTTAAGAAGACGCAACTATAACAAAGTTTCTATATGTTATGGTCATCCAGAACTTCAAGACAAATGCTTTCACTTTCATTGAACCAGACATAAACGAAGATTAGCCACTCTTGATTTCACGAGTCTCTCTCTAATTTTACCCTTGAAAAATAAACCTCTGGGTTTATAGAAAATATGGATATATAGAATGGAACCTGTATAATTTTGTCGATAAACCATGGGACAGGTTGGAGCTTGCGTTTGGAGATGTTGTCCTTGATCGCCTCGAGGAAGACTCCAAAATCTGGCTGCGGAGATTCCACCCCTGGGAAGAGATCAGAAATGATGCCCTCAAACAGCGGAACGTCCTAATCGTAGAAATAAAACAGCCAAAGTTATGTAATGTACCAGTGATCATAGAGCATCGCAAACAAACTCTAAATAATGCCTGGTAAGACAGGCACAAGTGAGGCTCACAGACAGCAACTGTCTGATGTCAAAGCACATTCAGTGTCACCATCTGCCATTTACATTACATTACAGCATCCCGTGCAATCTCCCGTAATAACTAGTATATACTATAGCACCATTGTAAAATGCACTGCACAACTGTCCGTCTGTCTGTCTGACTATCTGTCCATCGTTATGTCTGTTTGTCACTCTCTCTCTTAAGCTCAGTCGATTTTCGAATAGGGAAAAACATATGTGTGTATGTATGCCTGTAGGTATGTTTGTAGATGTGTAAGTGTGTATGTAAGAATGTATATATGCATAAGAACATTTTTAAAGCATCTCTAAAAACCTCTCTGTACTTTTTGATTAAGATGAAAATAAATCGAGACCTGGGCGAGAAACTTGGGTAGGTTGACATCCATAATGGCCTTGAGGAGAAGAACAGCCTCATCTTCGCTCGGGAACTTGAGCTTGAGGTTGCCAGCGGCCGTCAGAACCGACTTGACAGCACGCATGCCATAGTCGTAGTGATGCTGGGATGACAACTGTTCTGAGCACAGCTTATACGTTGCAACGATCTTCTGAGACAGGCTGCAGTCGATCAGAAAACAGATTTACATTCGATCGATCATTCATTGGAGATCTATGCACGATGATAATGGCGTTTTTAATGAACTAGCATCAACGCCTGAAAACTATCTCTTTCATCAAGCCTGGCCGGGAGCGCTCCTGGGTATATATCTTTAAGTGGTACTATATAAATTTACCAAATGAGCAACTATTATTATAGTATATCTAGTGACAGTGGATTCTCGAGAGAAGAATAATGCATGAACTTCAGAGCTCCTAATTAGATTAGAAATAAATATTAGAGCAGCAAGTCAGGCAATCATTGCAGTTGTACACTCACCAGCATGCAAACTTCTTCAATATTTTCTGTAATAAAGGTTTGGGTTTCAAACAACAATTCTTACTGCTATAGTAATATGTTGTTTTCATTGTGCATGCCTGCTCAGCAAATATTATTCTGAGGCGCAAACTGTTGTGAGTGGACAAGCGATCAAAGGAATACAGTCTGCATATTATCTCAGCTGTATTATCATTTCAGAATTTGGTTTTGCTTAGACTGATTTATTGTGCATTACGACAGTGGCAATGAAAACTCAGGAACATGGGTCCTGAATAAATATAAGAATAAATAAATAAATAAATATATAAATGAAGAAATAAAAATATATTAATGTAGAGTTGAATTCCTACCTTCGTGCATCAACGAAGCCCATGGAGTAGAGAGAAATCTCGCCGATCAGAGCGTAGTCGGGGACCATCATGGCCACAGTTCGAAACAGGACCTGAACGAAAACAGACATCAATCAACTGCATACAGTCATGACATCTTCAAAGCTGTCGTTTTCGAAGTTCCTCTTCTCTGTCACCGTCATCATCATCACCTACCTCCAATTCCTCTTCGTCATCATCATCATAACCATCGTCACAGAAATGATAATGACTATGATGCCGATTAAGATGCCAACGATAGTGAAAACAGGAACGAGGAAGGTGGTGATCATGACGACGATGATCAGGATGACTGCAAAGAAGATGAAGCTGCTTACACAGCTCTGATGATGATAATGACAACGATGGGAGAAGCATAACGATGAAGATGACAACAACAATTATGCGGAAATGGGTGATGATCACGATTGTGAACAGTGTGGTGGAGGTGAGGTGTGTTGGTGGTGGTTGTGGCGGTGATGATGATGCAGATGATGGGGATGATGACGTTTTAGTCAGACAGCCACTGTACCTTGAGATTATCTGGGAGTTCCTGTCGGCCGGCGTAACCAGGGTTCATCGTGATGAAGATGGTGCAAGTCGGGTTGAGCGCCAGTTCGGTTCCCTCGAAGATGAATCGCTTCAGTCCCTGGTTGATGGCGATCTGGATGCACTGGATCTGTTGGGCGACCACAGACAGCACCTCGAGGTCGATCCGGTTGAACTCGTCGAAGCAAGCCCAAGCACCAGCCTGTGCCAGGCCCTTGAAGAACTTGCCCATTGCTTTGTAGTCCAGTCCATCAGAGCAGTTGAACACAACGCACTGAAGCCATCGAAAGGCAAGTAACGCTGACTTTATTCACGTAATTTGAACAGAAGAAACTTATAAGCTATAACATCAATACACTCAAAACACCTCGTTACACAGTTATAACACGAACACACCCAAACCACCTTATGACACAGTTATAACACGAATACATCCAAACATCCTTATAACACTGTTATAACACTAATATGTCTACACTACCTTATTGCATAGTTACAACATGAATAAACCCAAACCACCTCATGACAGTTCTAACAAGAATACACCCAAACCACTATATGGCAGTTATAACACGAATTCGCCAAAACAACATAGAACATGCTTAATTCTACTAGGTATGCAATCATTCTATAAAAAGTTATCCATGTCTGCTTGTAAAATACAATAAAGGTTACTTGCATAATTATGCCGTGATTAGGCCCAAACCATCTTATAACAACAACTCCACTATAACACAAATTCTGAAATGAAGCAGTCAGGTCATGGAACCCTATTAAATTCAGCTTCAGACAAGGGTCTCCTTATAAGTTTCTAGCATATTTAGTTTACTGAATTTATCAATAGTAGGACAGTGACGGCAGTGTGTGTGTGTGTGTGTGCGTGTGCGTGCATAAATCTGTGTGTATGTATGTATATTCGTTTATTGAGTAAACTGGTTGTCATGCCGCAACCAGGAACAAAAAATTAAGAAAAGAAAGGGAAATGAACATTCAATCGTATCAACAAAGGGCAATGCTCGGGACTATAGTCTATAAAGTACTCTCGGGATGAAGTTTCGATTGTCTTTCTTCGATAGTTCGAAGTTATGTGGGCACGTCTGTAGGTTGTAGCCTCGAACAATCATCGGTGGAAAGCGATCACGAAGTGTGTGTGCGCGCATGTGTAGGTGTATGTGTGTAGGTGAGCGTGTTTGTGTGAGCGCGTGCTGGTGTGTGCGCTAGTGAGTCTATGGAGTATCTCGGGTTACAGGTCGTTTATTATTATTATTAATTAAATTTGTACCGCGCGCGTGATCTCACCGAAATGTGAAGCTGAGGCGTGGTATTTATGGTGGTTGAAGATTCAATTTGTTCAGTTTATGGTTGGAGAAGGGTGCTCACTACCAACCTGTTTTGCCACTGCCTTGGCAAGATCTTTGCTTGTCTCTGTCTTTCCAGTTCCAGCTGGTCCCTCAGGAGCTCCTCCGAGATTCAGCTTCAAAGCACCCATCAACGTCCTATGACAAGCAAACAGTCAACATTACCAGCCAGTCAGCAAGAGAAACGAGCCAATAAGTCAGTCAACCAATAAACTCAGCGGTTTGCCAAGTCAACCAGTCAATCAAATGTAAACAAATCAACCTGTTAGAACAAAGCCTTCTTAAATGATGAATACACAACAGTATTCGAATAGACTCTGTGAAATACCTCACTGTAACAGGCTCAATTCAGCCACAGATTGAGGTCAAATTCAGGTCACCTGAAAAGTAACCTCAGTGTAAGAAAACCTCATGCATCATTGTCATCATCATCATCATCATTCATTCATTCATTTTGATAATTTATACCGCGCCTCTTCAAGAAGCCTACATCATCATCATCATCATCATCACCACCAGCACCACCACTGCCACTAAATCATCATCATCGTCATCAGTTCCTGGTGTCAGTCATATAGCAGCAATAGCTGTGAACCACCATTCTATACATGGCAAGCAAGAACAGCATTACAATGAGTTTCCACTGTAGTTTCCAAACAAATCAACAATGCCTGTTTTAAAATGACAATAGCGAGATCCACTCACCTGTAACACCTGTCCGTCAATGGTGTAATAACAAGTCTAGGCGTGTTTCCCAAATACTCGTATCCATATTTCAGTTCAGTTGTAATCATTTGAACGGTTACGTCACCACCCGACCAGTAATACCGCAGCTGGCTCAACCACTCAAAGTCATTAGGACTTGTAATTTTTCCTTGCACCAGATTGGAAACAACATCTCGACCTGTTTAAACAAGTTCACAGTCTTTCGTTACGAAAGTTAATCGAGAAGTGCATGATTAAACATTTCTAATTTTACATACTTAATCTGGCAGGGAACGATAAATAAAATTTTTAGGTGTTAAATCATAAAACTAATAGACTATATACTAGTCAATGTTCTCTCTAAGCTCCGCCAGTACACGGCCGCGCAGCAGATGACAAGGCTTGCGCACTTGCATTTTTGCTTGAGACGGAACGTTGATTATACTATATTATAGTATACAATAGACTAGTATGGGTTAAAAATTTCTAGATTTTCAAATCTAAACTGTTTTCTAGTTCATCAGAACCTTTCAGACTTCACTTCTGTTGACCTCAGCAGTTGACATTTCATCATAGATGATGAAGTAAAGTAATGTAAATTAATACATCGAATGCAATGTAGAATGCAGACTAGTGCACATGCAGTGTCTCTGAAGAGACATTTCCTCAGATTCCCCCAAATCCAATTACCCCGGTAGAAATACACTGTCGACTGGTTAACGCGAAGTCGTCAGAGTGACATGTCACATGATACAGCATGTAAACCAGACAGCTCGTAAAAACAAACTAATGCAGATATAGGTGCTACACGGCAGTTCCTGTATAGTGCAGTAATTAATAGCTAAATACCATGAACATCCATGACGATGAGAGCGCCAAGCGTGATGCGTGCTCCGCTTTCCAACTTTCCTCTCACAAGTTCAACGATTTCATCAATCTGCTTATTGCACTTTTTTAAGTATTGCTGAAAAAGCAGAAAAACAGCTGGATACAGTAAAAGCCATTTATGTCATCCATTCAACAACTTCAAAAGAAAACAGTTGCAGGGCTTGATTTCATTATTATTAATTGTATTTTTTATTACTAATTAACAAATTATATAACGCACGTGTTTAATCTTAATGCATCAGGTATCACCCAAAGGCAATTCTAACCAAGTTTCAATCAGGTCAACATCCAGAAGATCAGTCCACTAAGAAAAAGATAGCCTGCAGTGGATAAGCAATTAAAAAGAAATTGTAAGATAAAAGATGACAATGATCAAAGTCATAACAATAACTAGCTATCTCTAACTCTCCCTGACTTAGACTAAACCACTAACTTCATCTGATGCACTAAGATTTTAATTCAGGACACCACTGTGAAAGATTCCAGCAAAACCACATAGCTCTGCATGCATAACTACATGTACGTAAAGCACTGTTGATCATTAGAGGTGTAAGTAGAACATCATGCAAAAACGGTACTGCATTGTAACTGTATTACTTTAACTAACTGTATTACAGTATTTAACGAATTATTGTATTGTAACTGTATTACTGTTTTGTAACATTACTGCTTTGTAACTGCATTACTGTCTTGTGTATAAGTACTTGTATATGTATGTTTATATATATATATATATATGTAGATACACATATTTGTGTATATATGCATATATACATATAACAGTATATATAGATATAATAAAATGGTATATGTATGTAAGATGATCCAGACGAGATGCAGGTTATAATTCTCACGGGAACTCCGTTGTGGACTTGCATGGCCTCCGTTACTTCAGTCGTCCAAAAGACGGAGCTAACGCAGAGGACGATTTGACCGGGCCAATCGAGGACCCAGTGATTCCGAGCGGTGTTCGTATACGCCTCGACCGCCTCTCCGATTATCCTGCGCACGTTTCCTACCATGGCGTCCTCAACCTGTAGCAACCACTTCTCCACCATTCCCTGTAAATGTATAGTAATTGTAATCACAAGTGTATATCAATATAACTAGCACCTCTTTCAGAAACTCACAGATGCTTCTGAAGTCCGCACATCTGTTACCATGTAGTCCTCTACCAATCTATGAAAAAATGTTTGCAGAGTACTAGAATGTAATGTATCTTGTTGTATTCCAATGCAATCTAAGGTGACAAGACATTTATATAGAGTCCTCATAGCTTACATGTGATCCAATGTACTAAATTTCCGGACTGAGGATGGATGCCAGTCAAACTCGGGGAAAAGGTCGATGTAACCGTACGTGTCAGAAATGTTAACAATTTTTGAAACATACTTTGGGTATTATGTATCGTGCGGCTCTTTTCTCTGAACTCTGCATAGACTTGATTAGATTAGATCAAATCAGATAGATCAGACCATACTGGATAAGGCGAGATAAGATCTGACAATGCAATAAACTACACTAGACTAGACTTTATATAAAACTATTTTAGAACAGATAACATTAGATAGAACCTTGGCCTTGACAGTGTAGATCCTCTGGTGGAATGGAACCGACTCATTCTCGGAAGAGATCATCCCAACAATCTCCTGATCTTCCGTAAACTCGAGTTTTGCAATTCCTTCGAAGCACTTCTTCAAGTGTGGCTGGACCCGTGTTGGATCCTTCGTCTCCGATAAGATCTCAAGCAATTCGTCATTTGACAGAAAGAAAAACCTAAATGAAAATGTTCTCAAGTCACTGCTTTAGTTCAGAGTAATTTCGACCTAGGTAGTTTCACTCTCTAACCAGTGGAAAATCCTGTGTCTACATCAAGGTCATACAAAACTCAAGTCATAACTCTGAGGCCATTAAACATTAAACGTTTCTGGGATTTTAAAGAGTCAAAGATAGTGGATGGGCCACCTACCATGAATTACCTCCCTCCGGATCTGCGTTCTATCTGGCCACGGACATAAGAAGCACCTTTTACTAATCGAAAACTGTGGTTTTACACCGGGGATGGCTTTGCAGCACCACTGAATAGATATCTTGAAGGCGTGCAATACATATGTGCTCCGAATAAATTAATTACATATAATACAAAAGGTCATAAAAGAGACCTCTCCATTATGGATGCTATACCTTTGGCCAGTGAAACTGAATGGTTTTTGGACAAAATCTACCTTTTTCATCTTCAATATCACTAACCCTAATCCATTCAATTCTCCGCCGTCCAATAATTCCCGTCCACAACGAAACCCGCCTTAGCAGCACCTCTGGCAACCAGACTGGTAATTTCACTTGACATCACTGGAGAACCCCTCTGACACGATGCAGAGCTCATGAATAACCTGGTGCCCTGTGCTTAGCTTTAGAGTAACGCTGTATAAATTTGGAGCATACAATTACGATTATTAATTCACTACATTTGTACTTTCTGCACTAGCAGACATGTAAATTTGACAGTAAATTTTTGTGCCTAGAATTCCTAAAAAGCCATCAGAGCTCTAATACCTTGGAAAGTAGAGCCTCTTCTTTTCAAGGTATAGGTTCAATCCCTTCTGTATGTCTTCGAGCAGTGAATTGGCCTCGGTCAATCGACTGAGCATGTTGGCCTGGTCGGTAGCTGCTAGACAATGTGTGTCCTTGATCGCCTGTGACATGATGTCCTTCCAGTAGCTGTCGACGATACCGAACTTCCGACCCTCATCCGGCATTTGTGCCATGATGTCCTCTGAACTGAAGATCGGCTCCAGGTACAACCAAGTCGCCTGACACTGACAACGGCAGCAAAAATGTCTGGTAAATTAATATCTTATTGCCATACATATATACAATAAGTAGCCGATTGTTAGACACGGAAACCTATTGTGGGACATAGTAACCGCTTGGTTGAGCGCTCACCATGTAACGCTCAGCGCCATCGTTTGATGCTTGGTGATCAGTTGGTGGCGTTTAATAACTGCGTAACAATAATATCAATAATAATATTATTATTCATTATCAGTTTTATTATACTGAGAATAGTCTAATCTAATGGCTTCAACAGTATTCTTATCAAATTGCACAAAACATTAATGACTGGTCACTGCAAGTGACATAGTTGTGAAAATCATAATCCATTGGAGACCCTAGATCAGAATCTGATAGGTCACAGAAACCAGATTGATCAAGCAACAGTGTTTTTTTACCCAAAGTATAAAATCCACATGGATTATTATTATAATTAGTATTGCTATCATTCATTATCATTATCAATAGTATTACCATCATCATCATCATCATCATCATCATCATCATCATCATCATCATCATCATCATCATCATCGTCATCGTCATCGTCATCGTCATCGTCGTCGTCGTCGTCGTCATCATCATCATCATCATCATCATCATCATCATCATCATAATCATCAACATCATCGTCATCAATATGTTCAATATTATTATTATTGCTGTTGTTGTCATTGCTGCCATCCATTATTATTAGTACAGACCTTCAGCCAAGCATCGAGAATGTCTTGCATAGAGACGAGTTTTTCTTCCCACTCCTTCATTTCTTGTTCGAGTGGTTTAATGAAAGGAGATCCCCTCATCGTCTGTGCCTTAATGATGTGGTCATCCAGCAGAAGCTGAATGTCATCGATGGCCGACAGAATGGACACGCCCTGTCGAATTACAACCGACATCGTAAATGACGCGGTAAATGACTTCGTAAATGACGTTACACGCTGACATTCATTACCATGGAATGGGAATTACTATCACGTGCTTTGGTTAACCCTCCCTTTCTCGTAAGTTCATTGCATAAACAATTACAGCTTTATTTTGTACATATTATTTTTCAATTATTTTATCTTTAATTCTTTATTTTACTTTTATTTTTATTCCTTTAATTAAGTTTAATTATTTATTTTTATTTATAACATTGAATTCAATCTAAACGAATGTCTCATTCATAACCAAATGATGGGTTCATCGGCACTAAACAATCTAAATTGCTTATAACAGCACGACTGCCTATCTGCAATGTTTCAGCTTCAAACAATGGGATTATTAAAGGTTTATTATTTATTAATGACATTTACACGGTCAGGTTGGCAGCAACTGTAAGGTGACAGAAAAATATTCATGAATTGCTGTGTGTCTTAAGAAAATAAATAAAAAACAAAACACATAATAGACATAAAAATCTGCATTAAATTGCAAGCATGAATCCTTAACTGTTGTTTAAAAACTGAATATTTAAAGAATTCAGCATATTTATAATTTATTACCTTTTTAATGAAATACACTTATTTTGCACACAGGTTCAGTAAAGCTGAATTTCAGACATGACAGAGGTATGTACAAACAACTTTTCCAGGGTCATAACAAAAAATCTTGTTTGGTAGGGCTGAGCCACAATCGCTGGATCACAGGCCTTTCACACTGCCAATTGACCACCTAGCCACAAGACTGCAGTGCTGAGGTCATCTATTGAAATCTAAGGACTTCTATAGCGCCGCTATCATAACGATCACGCCAGATCAATGGTTATTTAAAGTGAAACTCATCACCTGCAGTTACCATTGATACACAGCATCTGAGATGTGAACAATGTGAATAAAGCGATAATGTGAATAAGGTGATAATGTGAAAAATGCTTGTGGGTTGGATTGTGCATGCCTCTGTGAAGCATGACAAAAACTGGAGATGGATTATATACAGCTATGTTCCCAACAGCCAATTTTATTGGGCCCATAATGGGCTCGAGTGGCACAGTGTGGGCCTCTTATGGGCACACATCCTTGGCTGTCTGTGGTTGAATTTACAGGAGTGTGAAGAATTATAGGTCGTCTATAAGAATAACCTTTGGCTTCATCTTGTCTCGCTGTGCAGTTGTTAAATAAAAAGTAACAGATGGTTTAACAACTTATACTCTGTAACAGGCGGAAATATTTAAAACTCAGGACTAATAAAGTCAGAATTTTCAATTGCTACACACTAAAATCGCACATCGTTTCATCATCCTAATATAATATAATATAATATAATATAACAATAATAATAATAATAATATAATCGTGTTTATTGACAAGCTCAATGACAAAACCGCAGTAAGTTACATTGAAACAATTGAAATATGACGGTGCAATTATCAAGATCTTAATTAACACACGTTTTGGCAGCCTGTAAGGCGCCCGCTCATTTTATTGCTGCCCACTAGGGAGTGGAAGGCTGAGTCGACCTAGAGCGGGCTTACAGGTATCAAACCGCGATTTTTCAAGATCTAATGCTCTTCAGGCCAGAGTGTTACCATTCCCACTCCCTTCTATAGCGCAATTATACAAGGTATCACTCAATAGTCACTTCATGTGAAACCATCACCAGAAATTGTAGTCTGCTGGAGAAGCCCAACCGTCATTGCCTTACTACCCTTAGTACACTTTTTAGTCAAAATTCAAGGGAACAGTTTTTCTGCAAAAGAAGCTATATAAATTCACATATTGCATATGGTTTTAGTCGCAAGCTGCGATGGAGAAAATGAAGATATTTAGGCTTCACAGATACTTCTCTTTGGTGGTTCATGTCGGAAACTAGATTCATTCAGCACAGAAGCTTCGCTGCGGTCAGTCATACTTTCTGGGTAAGGTTGCCTATAGCATCTTATGACATGAGCTTCTTAACCTGTCTTTACCTCCGTTCCATAAATGCTTGAAAACCATTTTGTTTGATCCTGTTTTCCGTCATTAGCTCTGATGAGGCTCTCTTGAAGAGGCGCTATATAAATCTGTGATTACAATGTGATATTTTGGTTGATAGGCGAATGACTTACAGTGTCACGATATGGAACGAATTCGAAGGACATGTCCATCCACTCCGTCTTCATCTTCTCCATGTTCTTCTCCAGCGAATATTCCTTGGCAGCCGCAGCACCAATCTGTTCTAACCTGACCAACACAAATAATGGACAGACCATTGCACCGCTAATGGATTGACTGGTTATCTGGCTGGTTTGCTGGCTGGGTGGCTTACTGGGTGGCTGGATGACTGGTTGACTGGGTGGCTGGCTGACTGGCTTGCTTGCTGACCTGCTCACTGGCTGGCTGGCTAATTGATTGGCTGACTGATCAGGTGGTTGGCTGGCTTGTTGACTGGGTGGCTGACTGGCTGGAAAGTTTGAAAGACTGGGTGGCTGGCTTACTGATTCACTGGCAGGCAAACCATTGCAGCACTGATGGGTAACTGATTAATAGTTGGATGGACGGACGGACGGACGGACGGACGGACGGACGGACGGATGGATGGAGGGGATAAATGATGGATAAGAGGAAGAAAACATAGCTTGATTAATAAATGGATGAATTTAGAGATGATTGGATCTACAAATTATTATTATCATTCTTAATGAACATTGAACAACTTTTATAGAACCAGTGTCTAATGCACAGTGCATCAACCGATGGCATAGGCTACCAAAACCAAGTCACAATCAGGTAAACTTGTGCGATGGATTGATCTATCATTATAACATGATTATGAGATGGATAGGCGGACTGACAAATCAGTGGGCCGTAATAAAAACATTCATATCATATTGGCATAATAGAGATTTTCTATGCCAGTGTATTAACTCAACACATACAGAAACCGATCCATGAGATATTGAACTCTTTAAGTAACATGATAAATCTGTTTGAAATGATAGAAAAACTGACTTTTCAAGGTGTTTGTTGAGTCCATATTCGATCATGTGACTGAGAGAGGTGTCTGGCTGAGGTCTCAGGTCAAATCCAACAATATCGCTCATCTGGACGAAAATAAAACGAGCAAATATTCTCACAAGTCTAACCATAATGCAAGAAATATTAAAGGAACACATTGCATTGTACAAAATATTGAGAAGATAATTATTGCTCAAAAGATAATCATGACAGAGCAATTATTAGCGCCTCTGAATTGTCTCTCTTGAATTGACGCTATATAAATGTGCAATTACAATTACAGTTACTGCAAAATTGATGCTCATTGTGATGATGATTGTATCCCAAAACACAGTGGCCAATTTGTTGCTGCACTTGTCTTGTTAGCGTCCAGTATACATCCTCGAGCGTAGTTGGAGAAATCACAATATACGAATTTTAAGAATTTTAATATTTCGCGAATTTTAACGAATTTTAAACTGGCAGCGAATTTTATTATTTGTTTACTCCATGTTCTTTCATCTTTGAGAAATTAAGGTTTAACTAAATTAACTCGTTACATAATAAACTTTTATAGTGAATTTACATTAAATTCGAAGCACTAAGCAGAAGCTTAACACAACAAATCATGACGTCATCACATTAGTTGTTGTTGCTTACGCTGCTTTTCGCAAAACGCCACTGTCAATGTAGAAAAGGCCCAACAATGGCCCAACGAATTTTAACGAATTTTTACGAATTTTAAAATAGGCCAAAAATTCGCGAATCTTTACGAATTTTAAAACCGAAAGTCACGAATTCTCAAACTATGGGCTCGAGCCTTCTCGTGACAGTTACTGTATATGAAAATTGAGCAGATTATTCACTCACAATTGCTTCATAATAATAATAATAATAATAATAATAATAATAATAATAATAATAATAATAATAATAATAATAATAATAATCTTTATTAATTCAAACTGACAAGAATGCAGTAGGATTACATTGAAACATGACAGTACAATCAAGATCTTAATTAAGCACACGGTTTGGCAGCCATGCAAGGAGCCTCCTTAGAGGGGATTACGGGTATCGAACTGCGATCTAATGCTCTCCTGGCCATAAGTGTTGCCATTACTCTAACCCTCCCTAATGTCCCATATTAATATTTAATAACTTTCATGCAAAAATGCAAATAAATAATAACAGTAATAAAAACAATAACAATAGTAAAACTAACAATGACTGCTATAGATGTTTCTGCAAAGTCTATTGTATGATAAATGATATTATATCCTTCCGTCCATTTTCAAACCTATCTGCAGATGACAGTGACTGAACATTACAACCAGACATCATGGTCATGTAGCACATCTCAAGCAATGCATGTGATAGTTTCTTAAAGGTGCTATATAAATATCACTATTCTTACCTGAAAACTTCGGTCGCACTCTTATCCATAGCATTATAATGTATAAGGCTTCAAATTATGCCATGCACATTAGCTGGAATCGCCTTCCTCGACAGCTGTGGCTCTAGCTCCTCAGTTTGTTCCCTCCACAGTTTCGCAAGTGCCGGAAGTCTATTATTCGACAGCAATTTCACTGGTTCGGATCGGGGGTACCACTGATGAGTTTTTCTAGAAGTGGCGCTTTATAAATGTCAGATAACAATTACAAATGATGGCCGCTTTATAGCAAATATGCATTCCAAAGCACAATCCATTGTACAAAATCAGTCGAGGTTGATGTGGCACCCGACACCAGAGGACAGGCTATGGAGGCTAAGCAACCTTCGACCATCAACTTCTTCATCTTATGGAAACTACAAAGGCTGACCTGGTCCCAGTGTCTGTCCCGGATTCCAGCATTACAGATGACGTTGAGAAGCGGTAGATGGGCCTTGAACTTCTCCATCTTGTTTCGCTGGCGTTCGGCGACATTCCGGGGTCCGGTGTCCGTGAAGATTTTCGTCAGTTTATGCATTGTGCGGAACATGTCGCCAAGCTCCTCGTTTATCGCCTCCGCGTCGAGGTTCATAAATGGACCTAAATGTTAAAAGTGAACTTAAGTAGTAGACCTAAATGGTAAAAGTGGACTTAGTAGACCAAAAATGGTAAATGACCATTGGTTAGAGCGCTCAGATCAATAGTAGACATAGACGCCGACTTTTGCTTTTGTCTCTGGGTGCCCTGGGTCCTCTCCATCCCTTCCCTCTTCCCACTGTCCTTAGGTAGGTGAGTTTTAGCGGATTTTAGGAAAAAGAAAATTGTTTCTTGTCAAAGGATATGAGGTTAGAAAAAGTATTGGAAATCGGTGACGACGTTCCAGCATTATTATTTTTTAAATAATAAATAAAGAAATAATTTATTCATGTACGGGCTGTGACTGTAAAATCATGCAAGTTGGGTATTTGCATTGTAGTTGTACTTCTCAAGAAGAATGTAGGAAGAAAGTGGAAAGAAGCAACAAACCATTCATCCATTCCTCGCTCTTGATGGTGAAGTTGAGCGCATTGGTCCAGAGCTTGTCGTATGGGTCCTTCGTCTGGAACATCTGCTGCAGCAGCGGGAACTTCGTTTCTTCCCACTCCAGAAGGCTCTCCTCCTTGTTTATCGCTTCCAGTTCACTCCGCGCAGCTTCCAAGTGGCCTCCCATCTTCTGCAACAGCTCCACATTGTGCTTCATCTCTTCCATGTTCGTGATCTGGAAAAAGAAGAAGACATCTCCAAAAAGTTAATACCACCTTTTAATACCATCATCGCACACCCGTATCATAGCCAATTAATAGAATCAGATAATCTCTATTTCAGAAACATCGTCATCAACACCATCATTATTCTACTAACTAGAAGCATGATCACTATTGTAAATATTATTATCATCAACATCATTGCTATCGTCATCCTCTTCATCATCGTTGTTGACCCCATCATCACTGAGAAGAGGAGCACCTTTAGCCGGTGCTTGATGGCAGTGAAGAATCATCACCATTCACCACTATCCACCATCCACTACCCATCACTAGTCACTACCCACCACCACCCAACACTATGAACCATTCACCACCACTATCCGAGACCCAAAACTACTCAGCACCCACCATTATCTACCGCCACCACCTCCCACCACCACCACCATCCCCATCCAATGATCTTGTGATTGTGCTTAAAAGCTGTTGGCTTTCAAGATGTCTCCTGGTAAAAACAATACTCAAAGATACAGACTAAGAGAAGCGCTATTCAGAAAGACACAGGCAGACAAAGACATGGAGACAAGATAGATATAAAGACACAAATAAGAATTCTATCACAAACATGCAGAACCACAAAACCTAAAGTCAAAAGACTGTGCATTGAATATGAAAATATTTGAAAGATTGACAGAACGGAAGTTGAAACACATCTCAGTAGTAGTAACCCACTTGAAGAAATACTTCATGAACATCAAATTGAGGTCATCATCAAAAGAATTAGACAGTAAATGGACATCGTCATCGTCACCGTCACCACCACCACCACCACCACCACCACCACCACCGCCGTCACCGCCGTCACCGCCGCCACCGCCGCCACCACCGCCGCCGCCGCCGCCGCCACCACCACCACCACCACCACCACCACACCTTCACCAAAACCACCAGCAACACCGCTGACATCATCATCATCATCATCATCATCATCATCATTTGCGGGTATTACAAGTTAAATAAATGCGTCAATCTACAGGTAAGTGATACATGCACACCTGTATAAGGTGAATCTACAGGCTCAATGCAACATCAGTACTTTTCTGTGCATTGAATATGAAAATATAAAGATAGACAGAACAGGAGTTGAAACACATCTCAGCAGTAGTAACCCACTTGAAGAAATACCGCATGAACATCAACTTGAGGTAAACAAAAGAGACAGGATATGGAGACGGTGTACGTGAAAGACAATTTGTAAAATACTAGGCACTTGAGAAAAGTGAAGAGGCACAGAAGAAATTTTAATCTACTTACAATCATCCTCTAGAAAAGAGTTAACAGTCAAGACATAATCAAGTGTTAATTAAAAGAATTAACAGTCAAAACATAGTCAAGTGTTAACTAAAAGAGATAACAGTCAAGACATAGTCAAGTGTCAATTAAAAGAGTTACCAGTCAAGACATAATGACATGTTAATTAAAAGAGTTACCAGTCAAGACATAATCGTGTTAATTAAAAGAATTAACAGTCAAGACATAGTCAAGTGTTAACTAAAAGAGATAACAGTCAAGACATAGTCAAGTGTTAATTAAAAGAGTTACCAGTCAAGACATAATTGTGTTAATTAAGAGTTAACAGTCAAGACATAATCACATGTTAATTAAAAGAGTTAACCATCAAGAAATAATCAAGTGTTAATTACAAGAATTAACAGCCAAGACACAATCAAGTGATACGGTAATTAATTTGGAACAAGTTTAAAACATTGCTGCAACTAACTATTCCACTCAAGGAAATAATCAAGCCATTGAATTGTTCCACTGATTACAGTCTCTACAAGTGGTATATAAAATTATAAATTCACATTAACATTCACAATTCTAGCAATGCACTTCTAACCATAGTCACACATCATGGATATCCTTTCTTAATATAATAAGTTAGTGAAGAGAAACTAAAGATAAAAACAGTTGTGGCAGTTTTCCTCATTTAAAGTATTAGAACACAATTTCAATGTCTAAGTCCTTAAATATACTCAGCCAACAGTTCTTATCTTATCTTATCTTATATGATTATTTATAAAGCGCCTCTCACAGTATAGACTATTCAGAGGCGCTCCCAGCGTGTCAGCCCCGAGGGAAAAGAAAGTTCTCTCAGTACACAGCAGCTACATAAATGATTTTAGGACAAATCTACTCATTTTTTGTTAAATTTATTTTTTGAACTCATGTACAGCACCATTTTCTATGGCCTCGGCCGTGCTAAGGTGCTACATACATCGTCTTAATATCACGATTGTTATTAGTATTAAATTAACAAATATTGGACATATATACATTAAAAACACTAGCAAAAAAGGCACAGCTTTTCACATAAACAAATAATGTGCAACAGACGAGGAAATGAATTAAATGTTCATAGTGTCAGAAATATCAGTGTCACATGAGAACAATGAAAAGTGAAGAAATGCGTGACACGTCAGGAGCAAAAGTTCACAGCAACAGTGACAGTCTGACGCTGTCACAAAGCACAAAAACAGAAGAATGTGATGCGTTGATGAAGAAGTGCCAGTCAGATCAAGTGCTGGAAAACTAAAGACACAGCATTTACATCAGAAACAAAAAAGTATGTACTGTTCCAACAGAAATAGCTAAGAAGAATTTCACCCCAGCCGAGTCACACCTCTTTCAATCTGAAAGACAGCCATGTATCGGCAAGTATTGAAAGGTTCTTAAAAGGTGCTATATAAAAGCCCACATATACCACAAAAATTCAGTTGAAAACAATTATGATTCTAATTAATTAGAAACTTCTATAACGCCGGTGTCTAAAGCTCAAGAATTAAACCAATGGCAAACCAAAACCAAACTGCTAAGACATAGAGACAGACTAACTGTAATCGTAATCGTAAACTACAAATTTATAAAGTGTTACACTAAATCTAAGTGCAGGGCAACTGCTTATTCATGAGTGCTGAACTATTAGCTAACGTGGAAAAGCCAGCTGAAAAAGGCAAATCTTGAGCCTAGACCAAAATGACAAATCAGACTGAGCAAAACAAAGAGATTCATTCATTCATTCATTCTGGAAATTTATATAGCGCCCCTTCAAGATACCTACTCAGGAGCACTCACAGTCCAGCCATGGCTAAAAAAGAAATACTTAAGAGATTTATTAAACGCAGGCAAATTATTAAGAGGTAGTAATCGCAGTTCCAGTGGGAGCCCATTCCAAGTGGAGGGACCCACAAATGAGAAAGCCCGGCGCTGCCCAGTAGAAGAACGAGCACGTGGAACCAAGAGCTCCCCTCTGGTCGAGGAGCGTAGTGACCGACGTGCTACGACGTCGGACACCGGGCGGCAAAGGTCGCGAAGGTAAGATGCAGCGCAGCCTAGAAGATGGGGAGAGAAATATCATGTAACCAAGTAACGAGGTAATCCTTTGTAAAAAAAACATTCGAGGTGAATACCACAATTCAGACAGTGAAGCATTCATCCCACAGTCTTTCCATCAGTGACTTTTAACAAAACTGTGCTCGTGTTTCACCTATACTCAAGAGGAGTCAGGCAATCACAAACGGTTCGGACTTACCGTTTTCTAGTATGTTTCAATACAAAAATTAAGACCATAGTTAATGTAATGCCACACTGTATAAAGTAATGCACTAAAACGTGAGTGTAATGTAATGTAATGTAATCCGATGGTTTGGCCAAGATTATTCTTTAATTGTTGATATATTCCCTGTCTTGCGGACTGACTGATCTTCTGCTGTGTGGCTGTAATTATTGATATGTACAGCAAAGGCTACTTCAGGGTTTCCTTCAAATGGTTTGTTAATTATATTACACTACATAGCATTTACGTTACTCTGCATTTACATTACATTACAAACTACACAACACATCTGTCAATGAAAGTGTAGTGTAGTGGAAAAGCAGTTTTTATATTGATTACCAACTTCAACTTACTTACCCACTTTGTAGCCTGGCTTCTGGATTCTCTGATCTACTGGATTTTGATCTGGATTTTCCACTATTTTAGATTGGAGGATTTCAATCTAAGCGACCATCGACTGATATCTTGGACATTATGACAACGGCGCTATAGAAATCAATAGACTAGATTAAGTGTCAAACGCACAAGGCATCAACCAATGGCACACCAAAACTGTTATCTGGTCAACAGATAACAGCTAGTTTTGGTGAACCGAGCAGATCCTTTGAGACGTTGCCAAAATACTGATATGAAATCCTCAATTATAAAATATAAATCTTTTCTCGTTCTCTGCCTCCAGGCAGGTTCAAACGTACGACGTCGCCACTCCTCTCGGATTTTGAGCCTCTTCTTTGAGTCTTCTGTATCTTTCCTTCATCATCCAATCCAGTATCATCTGTCTTGGTCTTCCCCTTGCCCCCCTCATCCATTCTTCCTTCGATGACATTTCTTAGGAGAGAGCATGTGTCCGATCCATTTCCTCCGCCCCTTTCTTAATGTGTGTATCAAGGATCTTACTTCTCCAATCCTTCCCATCACTTCTTCATGTTGGAAGGATGGTAGTTATGGCAAATATAAATACAGAAAATTGAATAACTCAAATTCCTAAAACACACACCCATGATTATGCATTCAACATGTAGTGGATAAATAAATGAAAGAACTTAAGAAAAGTGAGTACCTCCTTCTTTTTGAACGTTTCAATTTCTTTGTTGTACTCAAGCAGTTTCTCCTCAAAAGCCGCAATCTTCTTCTTAAGTTCCTCTTCGGCTCGCTCACGCCGCAGCGCCAGGCGGTTCTGGCTCAGATCAAAAACTGTGTTGATGTTGTCTGGCCAATGGAAAACGGTGCTGTTCAGCTTGATGTCCTCATCTGAAGAAAAAGCACAAAAAGTGTTCGCCTGTTGTTACTACTCTTCTTCGACTCTAAGTAGTTCAGGAACTCCGAGCAGCATATCTGCTATCAGCTTTGGATGGGAATGCATAGATTCGGTACTACGTGTCTAAGGGAGCTCACCGGTGGTGACTCCTCTAGTTATCTGAGCACAGTTTGCTCATTCATTAACTTTTTGTTCTTAGTGACTTTAAACATTAATTAGGTTGGCATAAGCAGCACTTCTGTGAGTTAATTAACACTACAAACGAGTATGTACCAAAATTAATTTAAAAAAAACTAATTTCTCTCGTCGGTAAAAGAAATTGTCCACATAGAAACATACAAAGAAACATATATACAGTGTGCTGTTGTATGGCCTTTGTTCGAGAAGAACGGTCCAATGAAACAGATAGCTCCAATCGCTGTATGAGTATTGATGACAAACAGTATATGTTTATGATGACAGAAGGCAAGGGAAATCTCAATACACGAGAAGAAACATCTCTTACTTGGCATGACGACATGCTCCAGCAGAAACAGAAGGCGAAGAGCAGCTTCGTCAATCTCATCCTTCAGCTTATGAACCGTAACGTCCATGCTCTGCATGACAAAATAACACCATCTGTCCATAACTAAACAGTCAGTGTGTAGGGACACTGAGCAAGTCTTGCAAGCTCGACGTAACTTGTGACTGGTTAGGCCAGACTGATGCCTCAAAATAAAATTCACTTCCTCTACATAAAATTCACTGCCTTCAAATCAAATTCCTTCCACAAAATCAAATTCACTTCCTCAAGATAAAATTCATTTTCTCTAAATAAAATTCACGTAATTTTCTTTTCCCAGTAATTTCATATACATTTTCCAGTAATATCATATACATTTTAAGAACTCAACCACTTGGACTATTTCAAAGGAAATTAAATGCATACATACAGCCTCATGGTATGATATGGTATGGTATCTGGGAATTTATAAGGCGCCTCTCATAGTGCGAACTATTCAGAGGCGCTCTCAGTGTGTGAGCCTCGCGGAAACAGAAAAGACTTTAAACGATGAACAACAGAAAGAGAGAACCTAGTAAGTAGGGTCCACGCAGTACCAAGGGAAGGGAGTTCCATAGGGAAGGGCCCATGATAGCGAAAGAGCAAGACTGAGCCAGAGCAGATCTCACCCGGGAACAAACAGATCAAGCTGATTAAGAGAACGCAGGGGTATTGTATTATTGTATTATTATATTGTATTATTATCTCACAAAAACGAAACATGTGATACACGCCTGAGCACCGGTATACATGCCGTGCATCGTTAACTGGAACCTTCTCATAAACAGAGAGCCGATAAAAAACCCATGAAAACAATTTAGACAACATGCAGAAAACGAACCGTCCGTAGATACTTCTGGAGGTTGACGAGAGCTTCTGTGTCTTCTGGCATTTCACTCACTTTATCAGACATCTCATCGTAACGACGACAGATGCTAAACAATACACCATCAAACAATACAGTTATCATCTCACGTAAATGCATATACTCACACGCCCACATATATAAATACATATATCGTACACTGCATCATATATGTAAAAATAAATACATGCATATATACATATATCTATATAACCTCATATATATATATATATATATTAATGAGGTATTATCGATATAAATACAAAAACCTTACATACACCAGAACCTTCTTACAGTGCTTCATTACAACAGAAATTCTGATTAAATGCAGTCAACAAAATGGAACCCAAAATCATTTAGCCTTTAAAAAAATTATCTTGTTATACGAAAACATCATTATTGATGCATTTATGCTGTAAATTTATATAGTGCTTCTTCACAAAATAAACCCTGAAGTTCTAAAATTCCAATCTCGGAAAAGAGATTCTTTTGAAGCACTGATGGAGGATACAGCAAACGTCCCTATAGTGAGAAGATACGAGTTTAGAGGAAAGCTATTCGAGGTTAGCACTAAGCAGGCACAGTACTTTTGCAAGAAGATGAATACTATAGAAATGCCCAAATACATACTTCCATGCACACATACATCAATACCTACATCCATGCCTACATCCATGCCTACATCCATGCCTACATTCACTTTCATACATCCATGCAAACATAGGCTACATACATGCACACATCCACGCATACATCCATGCATACATACATACATATAAATAGTTAATTCAAACAAAGATAAGAACCTTCTGTTAATCTCTCTATTCTCATCGATAACAAACTGAAGCAGTTTGTCTTTCATTCGTTGTGCCTTTGCGACCAAATCGATGTTCAGGTCGACACAGTCGAGACAGAACATACTCAGTGGAACAGTCACACGGAGCAATGCAATCTCGTCCCGGATGCTCTGATATGCTCGAATTTTCTACAACAGAAAAGAAATCTTGCTAGCCAAAATACTAACGCAAAGGAAGTAAGATCGTGAACAAAATTTCAGTCTTAGTTTTTGTTGAGCCATGCATGCAAGGAAAAAAGTGGAATCTGAAATGGCTAAAACGAGTCAATGTCTGGTAGGAAGAAAATATTGCAGAGGCATACAAACTCCATTACTACTGGAGTACTTTTGAGAGTAATCCGCTACTATTGTCAGTTAACTTCGCACTGATAGCTTGACAGGGAACTATGCACATACCTAAGCATTTGTAAAGATGCCACAAGTCCATCGTCTGAAAGAGAATTGTAGAAACCACAAATCTGTAAGATGCAGTAATAATTTAATCGTGGCCTTGCAGTGAAATGAAATCAACAGACTAGACTGACCTGTTGGAAAGCTTCGAGTGAATGCGCTTCGCCAAGAAAAGCCCTAGTGTCATCGTCTGCTTTGCCGTTAAGGAGGTCGGCATATTTCCTGTAGGTGTTGAGGTACTTCTGAGGACCAGCTGTGTTGCTGTTGAAGATCTGCATTGCCTGGTCGAGAAGTCCCTCCACAAGCGACTCACGAATTCCAACACAACGCAACAGCAGCCGTTGACCCTTCAGATCTGGGAACAACTCACCCTCAACCTACACCACAAGTTTAACATCAAAACCAAAACAATAATTTTTATTACTATATTATTATAATAAAAATAACAATAACAACACTGATGATAATAATAATAATGATAATTAATTATGATGCCTACATGCGGGAGATTTGTTGTCCCACCCACTGGCGTAAACTTGTCCAAAATATTGCAGGGGGATTTGGCTATTTTTTTCTACACTTGTTGCATTAAATGTACAGTCTACGCCTATGGTCCCACCTAATTTTTGGCTGGCAGCGGAAATCTTCGTTCTGCATCTCGAGGTGAACTTGTTGTTGTCTTTGCGCACACTTCAAAGATGCAACGTCGTGCCTTTTCAGTGGTTGGGTTCAGCAAGTAGAATAACCTGCATTCACCTTTTACAAGCACTTTAAAACTGATGTTTATAGCCAGAGTTAGGCTGGAAGTGCAATTGAGAAAGTCTCTGGGAGGGGCGCCATATAAGTCATCTGAATGAATGATGATGATGAAAATATAATAATAATAATAATAATAATAATAATAATAATAATAATAATATCGATAATTATAATAATATATGGTAACAAATGACAATATCTCATCAGAACTGTTTTCAAAATCCACAACAAATACATACCATGGCAAAATGGAACAAAACGAATGACAATAGTGACAACCACGACATTCGCAACTACCAGCTGTCATTCGATAAAGGAAAGAACTTAAACTGCTGCAATGGCCCTTCTAGTGCATCTACTGTACATAGTCAAGAAACTCCGTGACAGTCGAGACTATACTTGAAATTGAATTGGAATACAAAGCTCCCTGATGTATGCTTGCTAGTCTGTTTGTGTCTTATGCTGTGGGACGTGGTATACAATGGGCTAAAATGCTCGCCTGCCAACACAGATAGTACAAATGGGGTTGAATTTACTTTGAAATGGTAACTGTGTATGGAACTTGAGCAAGTCCTTCACTGACAATTGTTCAGTATTATCAATTGATGCTTGGTGATTAGATAGCACTTGGCATTTAAAAAATGCACAATAATAATAGTTGTTGTAATAGTATCAGGTGAAGTAGCAACTGCAGCAGCAGCAGTATTAGTAATTTTTCAAACCCTGAGTCACTACAAATACCTCAGGTAAAAAATAATAATAATAGTAATGATAACAAATTTTGAATTAATATCATTTATGTTTAGCATATGGCCAAACATTCTGCTATTAGTAATTTTTATTTACATACACGAGGAACGCCTTCTCCACTGTCGATGATGTCCTTGAAGCAGCTCAAGATGAGGTCCTTGCAGCCACTGAAGGACGGGTCAAAGACGATCGATGTGTCATCAATGACCAATTTTATCACCATCACCGGCTTCAGAACATATTGCAAGTCATCGAAATTCTCCCCAAAGTCGTTTCCATCCTAAAACATCCAAACAACCACTAAACACATGGATGCGTTCGGCATACAGATATTAATAATCACAACTGAAAATAACAAAGATTAACAGCATATACAATTATACATAGGTATGTGTTTACGCATGTGTAGAACTGCACATGTAATATGCATATGTGTTTCTATTTGCATGTATGTCATTGTATGTATGTATGTATGTATATATGCATGTAGGTATCCAGTATGTATGCATGTACCAGTATGTATGTATGTATGTATGTCTGTATCTGTGTATGTACGTACGGATGCTTTCACGTATGCAGGTATAAACGTGCGTGTGTGTGTATGCATATATGTAATGTATGCATAAATTTAGTGAATATTTTAATATTACCTATGGAATGCACACTTTCCAGCTGCAGGTTAAACCTCTTAATGAAACCGTTAATTAATAATAATAAAACTTAGGAGTGTAACTGCCCCACAAGATGGTGGCGACCAATCCCTCCTTCCTCCCTTCACTTCACTCTCCCCTTCCCTTCTCCCTTCAACAAGATAGAAGACGTTAGCAATTTATGCAATGTACAACAATAATTAGGTAAACTAACATGAAGGAATCTATCATCCTTGCGATAGTTAAATATGTAAGAATACATCGTCGTTAATTTTTGTTGCTTGAACTTGCTTCAAACCAAAATAACGCTGTCTTGTCACAAAAAAATTTCAGCAGAGGACCAAAAGTTGTGGTAACTGTTGCCACCACTTTTATAGTCACCACCGCTGTAAAAAGTGGTAGTGGTGACCAGACACCACCGTCATAATACAAAGTTACACCAATGACAGAACATTTAGAACTTGAAAGACATACTTTGTGAATTTCAAAGAAATTCAGAAAATCCTCAAGTGAGTTTGTGATGAGACTACGTAGTTGGTTTGACATGAGGCTGGCGATGCTTGAGAAGAACTCCTTAATTCGTTCTGTTGAGTCGGTTTCTTTGCACGGGACGAGATGTTGCCAGAGTTCCTTCTTTTTGACAAAGGCATCAGCACACGCTGGAATCCACCTGGACAAACGAAAACAAAGAAGGAGATGAGAAATAAGGAAGAGAATTTCTGAGGTCATGACTCCTGATCAAAATTCATGACAGTAGCGCTAATTCCTAATAATAATAGTAAGGTGATTTATATAGCACCGAACACGGCCAAGGCAGAAGAAAAGGCACTGCATATAAGTTAAAAAAATCAATGATGGTCACATGATAGGTTAAAAGATAAGTCTTGAGCTGTGATCTTATTGTCTCCAGAGTTGATGAATTCTTCACGTGGTCGGGAAGACTGTTCCACACAGTGGGTCCAGCGACAGAGAAGGAGCAATCACGGTCAACAGTTTAGTCAATAATGACAATTACAAATTAAAACATAGTTCTTATCCTCAAGAGGTGTGCAGTAGTCTAGCGCTTAGCATGCTACATAGATGCTTAAACAAATACATAATATACACAGTTGCCATTGACAGTTGTATGAATATAATGCATTGTAATAAATATGAAAATAAAGTCTCCCATATAAATCATTGCAGACTTTTTTTTACCCTATCCTTCCGCCATCAGTGGATGCCTTTACCATCAGCCATTAGCATAGTAAAGTTACCAATTAAAGAGGCCTCTGAGCCAGCCCAGTAAAAGTTACTAATTAAAAAGCCCTTTGAGCCAGCACATGACAAGTTCCAAAGTCTTCAACAGAGGACTTTGGCACTGCAGGACTTAATGTGCATCATACAGATTCAATTTATATAGGACCTCTCAATAAAAAGTAATTGAGCATGATTGAAATAGAAAAGTCTTACTCTTTCTTAAGCTTTTCGTGGACTTCATAGCATCTTTCTCTTACATAAGACTTGAATTCTGAAGGAAGCATCGGAAGATCCTTGCGCAGCAAAGCCTCTTTGTCGACAAATCGCAACTGAGCGAATCTAAAACAGATTAATACCTCCAATTAAAACATGATCAATACACTAGGACCTCCTTCTTTGGCAGCCAAGTCAATTACCTTATCATAGCAAACACGAGAACATGAAAAAGTCATAAGTTCCACTAGGTGACAGAAATTTGAAGTCGTAATCGTAAACTCTAAATTTTTAAAGCCTGTTAAAAAAAAGGCCCAATCATGGGCCCTCAATATTATGCAAATCCATGTTGCCAAAAAACTGCTCAACTTGAGCTGTAATGCACTTGCATAGGTCACTGACTGCAAATCATCACTGTGTAAATGAATATACATCAACTGCATTCTAGAAATTGCTACATCATCCCAATATGTACAAAAACCCACGAATTTTACAGTGCTCACTAATAACATAATTCACCATGATGTAACCAGTTACTAGGAGTCTGAAAACAACTCACTTGTCAAACCAAATATCCTGAAGAACGAGCATCATTGGGTTCAGAAGAAACAGGTGGTTCGATAGGTGCTGCTTTGCCTGTATGACTGCTTCATGCCATGGAACAGGAGCACGAATTACTCTAAAATCAAGCGCAATTGCCACTCGTTAGAGATAAAGTTCCCATATAGAGCCACCTTTACATTGCTGTATTGTATAGTTAGGTCGGGAGTAACTCTGGCGAGTTCTCCCATCAGGTGCTTTACTAATGAGCACTTACAATCACAATGACTGTAGAAGAAATTGAACTGTTTAATATTTACACATTACCACATGTAGAAGAAACTGAAACAAACAGCACAAATGCAAAAGACTAAGCCAAAGAAAACTTAAACAAATTACTATCTGACCATGCCCTTACCTGTGCATTTAGTAATCACTCCTGCTCACTTCTTACAAGCATTTGTCAACAACTGTCAAAGTGGTGAAGTCTCAAGTCGACAGACGACGTAACAAAGCAACAAACTTCCTGTAAAACCTTCTTTTATTGAACTGTCACAGTGTCATGTCCGACTGCTGCAGAAATGTACAGTTTATGATTAGAAACACGTCTGACGGAAGTTACGAATTTACGATTGCAATTACGGTACCTTTGTGGAAATGACTTTGGTGTTCTTTGGATGCTCAGGCGAGTCCTTTCCTCGGGATCTTTTAGGATATAGTCGACTGAAGCACAAGATCAAACAAAACTAAACTCTACACCTTATCAGCATAATATAAAAAAAGCTCTGCAGAACACAGTAACACACAGAGAGAAGGGGAAGCCCTAAACCATGGGCCGTCAGGCAGGTCAACTGCTAAATCGCCTAGTAATCTCGCTGGCTGGCTGGCTGGCAGGCAGATTAAACTAACTTGCTGGCTTGTTGCTTGCTTGCTTATTTACTAGTTGATTATATTACACTTAAACTTGTAACTGGTATTGTTGTTTTAAAAATGGAGAAAGTTCAGAGATGTGCTATGGCTGCAAGGGCCTTTGATATCACAGTCGCTTGCAATTTAAATGTACATTTTCATGGCATCTCTATAGATTTAAGAAACGGTGCTATATAAATATGCAATTTGTTGCCTCTTTCAAGCATACTGACTGCTCACCAATGCCCTTCCGCAGACTGAACTCGTAATCGGCATGGACCTCATCTTTGAGAACCTTGACGCTCTTCAGAAGGCTTGGCTCTGACAGAAGCCTATGAGGAATCAAACTTTCGATCTTTGGCAACTGTTCAGAAGGCATGAGGGCCAGCATGTTTGACTTGATGCCTTCACTGATGTAGAAATAGTAGCGCTGTCAACAGAGACAAAATACATCATCGTTTAAACAGTTTCAGGGCAGTGTAGACTGTGCGAAGGCCACTTGCCACATTATCTTTTCAGATACAGAGGCTGCAGGGCAATGGCTTCCAGTAAGGGTTATCAGTCTTCAGTTCACGATAAAATCCACTGTATTAGGAAGTGGTCAATAATTTTGAAGGGAACCAGAGAACACTGGGTTCAGTTAAGAAATATGGGTCCCTTGGCTTTCTTGCCTGAAAGACTTGCTGATGAATGTTATAATTCTGCATTTATCATTTAATGATGAACCATCAATTGATGGGGCGATAAGCAATTGTTTGTGAAGGACTTACTGAAGATCGCTATACACTAACTTTCTCTGGTGAGAAGGTCTGAACCCATACACTTTGCATTACAAATCAAGCAATCAAACAAACCAGTTACCACACTCTATGATAGAGATGCTTAATAATAATCCATAACTTCACAAGATTCAGCTTAAATGTCATAAAATTGCTGTATAAAGTCTTGCAGTGTAAGCAAGTGGTCTTTGTGGAACAGATAGTTACCAAATTAACCCAAAACATTGACGTAGTTAAGGAGCAAATAACAATTAAAGTTATATATGCCAATATGCCACAAAAGGACTCATATGGGTGTCAGCAGTTGTTAATGTCCACACTGGCTAATTAATAAGCCGCAACATCTTGTGTTCGATCAAACCGCTACTGACCTTGAGATCATTTTCGCTCGGATCGAACAATGGACTGGTCATTTCAGCTTCGATGCTCTTTATAATGTTCAGCTGTTGCCTCGGTGTCAACGGTCGACTGTTGTCTTGATTTCGTTGCCTCGACTCCAATCTTTAAATAACAACAAATGATATTTGCACGACTTCACCATTGGATTCAAAGCAATTCAGAGATTTCGGATCTGGTTAGCCATCCCTGAAAATTTTTAATAAGAATCAATTAATTAACACTGTTTATATTTATGCAGGAAACTTGTGTTCTGAAGCCATAAAAGCTGTCTTATAATGAGGCTGTATTATAATGAATTTTTTTTGGTTGAATTAACTTTGAGACCAATGTCTTGGCTGTTTTATACAAGAATTTGAGTCCCAACAAAGCGAATTGTAACAAGCCTACGGTGCATAATCACCTGTACTCATTTCACACTGACAATTTACAATAACAATTATATAATCACATGGCTGACCCCTCTCCAAAGAGGGATTAATTCGAGCCTGAGGCAAAGAGGGATTAATTCGAGCCTGAAGGGAAAGAAGAAGAAGAATTATATAATCACATAATTTCAGAGCCTTTGAGAGGCTCCTAGATGACTCTAGAATGTAAAATCCAATTAGCAAAATGGTCAGACTAAGGTGTGGTTTGTGTCGTGTCAAAAGAGCCACTATTTGAATCGTGGAGCAATTTCTTCAGTGCAACAACTTACTCTGATGCATCCTTTTTTCTTCTCTTTGGTTTGTTCACTTGTACAGCCAAACCAGAGGGATCTGTACAAAAACAAAACGACAGTCACATGACCAGTAATATGTTACTAATATTCACAGGGCCTGCCAAAAGTCACAACCCGTTATATCACACCACAATACATGTCACACAACATGACATGACCTAATCACACATACACACATACATTCATATTTACCTCTCTGTATAAATATATGTATATCATACGTACATACATCCATACATGCATACCAACGAACTTGCAAACTTTCCAAAAATGCTTGAAAATAATTGCAGAAAACAGGTGGCAAATACAGACCTTTCTTAGGTCTCTTAAGCTTTGACAGATCCCTCAGCTTGAAGTCTCGGACCGTGGGAGTGTAGTTATTGGCAATCGATTCACTCGGAGTGCGGTGGTACTTCTGTTCCTTATAAGGTGCCGCCAAAGTCCATGAAGCCTCGTTCATAATCGGGGGATACTGAGCGTTCTTCAACACCATCTGAAAGGCAAGTGTAATTTAATGTAAGGCATCATAATTTCATTAGCAGATAATGTCTAATCAATTGTTCATAACAGACCATCGAACAGATCATTGCAGGCATAAAACTTTCTGCCTTTCCTGATCAAAATGCATAAAGAAAACCCATCTACTATATTATCAGTACACATATATTATGAATGCATACATGTAAAGGATCTCTACAAACCTTGATGCAATATTGAATGTAACATTTTAATACATTGTGTACATACCATTGTGCACACATCCCTACTACAACTAAGGATTTCAGTTACTTGGTCTGTATTCCAGTGATCACGGGTTCACGCCTCCTTACTCAGCAACAACTCTAGGTAACAACCCTGGATAGGTTGTTCAAGCAGAAATGTCCCAGCCACCAAGCATCATCATAATCGAATCGTAATCGTAGACTCCACATTTCTAAAGCGCTACTCTAAAGTGAAGCCACCTAAGCACAAAGCACCACCTTATTCGTGAGCATAGTTTGGTACCTGTCAGTACCTGATAATTTGCTTACTACTGAAACCTAGGAAGCAAACTTGAAGTCTCACGATGTAATAGTCTACGCCATAGACCTTGTGACTCGTCCATGGCTGGAGCTCAAGGGTCAAAGAGCAGAAAACAATCACCTCCCTTACTTCTACTGTGGCACAGGACAGCTTTACTTATGAAAGTAAAACACTGCATCGTTCAAACATAAATTGATAAGGATATGAGCATCTGTTGCCTTTGACTCTGTGCCACATAAATTTGCTGTCTTAAAATGCACTTGCTAGACCTGTTGTCATAGGTTCGGCCCCATTGTGAGTTACTTAAAATGTGCTATATTAAGTGTTCTCATACAACACAATACAGATATGAAAATGCTGTAAATTGGAATTTAAAAGCCAAGTCTTGTAAAGTGAAACTTAAGTCACGACACAAAGTTACAATACAGAAATACAAAGCTCTACCTTGTAGATGGAAGACTGAGCCGCCTCATCTGCCCCAAACGAAATTGGGGGCAGGTTACCCGGAATACATGGTTCGTTGCATCTGGACATCGTCTGCACGTCCATGCGCTGCGTGAACACACCACACACACACCACAAAAACCATGCACAGTTACACAGAGAAAGACAGATACTATGACTCATCAAATATCTGTGCAAAGACAGTGAATAATCTGAAACACCGTTCAAGAGACAGATGCATGTGCACTTTAACAGTGGATGCTAAAAACTTTAAAAATCATGCTGCAAAACTTAAAAGTAATAAAATAAAAACAACACATTTCAAATGTACAAATATAATTTTATCATCTTTATATAAGATGATATTTATATGAACATACACTTGCATTTTTAGACGTTGATGATTTTTCCATTGAGAACTTTTATTCTCATTTTTTGATGATATGTGCATATTCATGTATATATGTCACATATCTTTCAGCATAATATTTCGCACCCTTATTTTTTTAAATTGCTGAAAACAAACATTAAGTGCACGAGGTGACAATTATTTGTAGATGTATAGCATGTAATTCTGAAAATAAGCCAAGCATAACATAACTGGGCTTTATATAGAGCTCTTTAGAAGGCTCTAAAGGCAATTACAAGCCTTTAACAGGTAAACTATATGTGCTATTTTGTGTCAGAACATTTTCAGTGCAGGCATTTATAATTTTGTGAGTTAAATAAAGTCTGGGTGATAAACATTTAGGCAAAACTGGGAACGGCGGTCCCAAATTATAAAATTAAATAAATCGGTATGTAGTAATGGGTTCACATACGAAATTAATATATAGACATACCTACATACATAGATACAAGTAAGTACAAGCTTGTCAAGTGCTATTTTGTGTCAGAACATTTGCAGTGCAAGCATTTATTATAATTTTGTGAGTTAAATAAAACATGGGCGATAAACATTTTATTGTGCTTTATACATCTGTGACTACAGCTAATATGCCTTCAACATTTGATGCACCGTGAAAGCAATATGATTGCGTGTCAAACTCTATGTCAGTTAGTCATTTTAAGGCCAATGACTTGGCATGGATTCCTTGCATAGATTTAGTGTTCGAGTTACAAGTACCTCTTACTTACCATTGCTCTAGTCTGCATCTTTGTATGTAGTATGACTAGTTATTAATACATTCCTAAGGCAGACCTAAAAACAAGCCACACACATTTATAGCAATTAAATCAATACAGCTACGAAATTTAGTAAAACAATGCACACGTTCAATGTATGTGTAAGCCCTCATTCATCAAACTGTAATAACTTACTGATTCAAATTCTATCTAAACTGTTTACACTGATTAAATTTTACATAACCAACAAATTTTCAGTAGTTAATCCATAAGCCACTTGCGAGGTCTTCAGTACATGTATATAATTATAATGCAACAGAAGCTGTCTTCTGTCTAGCTAAGATCATGACGTACTTCTACAAAACTCCTGTCGTTCCACGAGTTTTAAAATCTTCACAACCACTCTTCAAATAAAACTTTCTGAGCACCACAAGTCAGTTTTCTCAAAGGAAATTAAAAATCCGGTACTTAAACAAATTATTGCATCGTTTGCCACCATTTGCAAACAACCAACCTGCTACCATTTTGTTGCCAAGCAACGAGCCTCGTTCCCAATTAGTCGGGTACTTTGCGCTGGAACTGCATTTACAGATTATTATTATCATCATTATTATTTCCTCTTTTTTATTGTTCACAAACGACAGTTAGGCCTAATATTAGCACAAATAATTAGGTGGTTAAGAAGGCTTTTCGTAGGAAATTTTTAAAATGATGTCCGCATGTAATTTGCTTTGCAACATTGCAAAGATTTTACGAACTTATTCTTATTCACATTTTAGACCTAAATTTCAAACCAGGCCGAACGCGCTTTTAAGTCTGTGGAAATCTTTTGTAAATCTTAAACAGTGGATTTATTAAAGGGTCTATGCCCAAACCTTTAAAAGTTGGAATTGTCTGTTCAAATGTATAACACGCATTATAGTTTCGTGAATTCAGAAAGTGCAGCGCTATATCAATTTCAGATGTTTACATTGTGTACTTCCGTCGCGCCGAGTATTGTAAACAAACTCAGCTTTGAACAGCGAAACAAGTAACTTAATATAAACTTATTCTTTTGTGTCTAAACCATAGTATAGATAATAAACCTTAATTTGTCTGAGACTTTAGTATAACGAGTTAATTGTAAAGTGGTCCGGATGGGAATAAACGACCCAGCCAAAGACGCGGATGATAACGGCGATGCAGCCGCAGTTGTAGGTAAAGTATGATTTTTACAGCATTTAACTGTTGATGCTTCATTTACACTTTTACAGCGTCTGAGTTCTACATTTCTTATTAATACGATTACAAAATACTAGCAGCATTTGCAGTCCTATTCACTTCAGCATTAAATCGTAGTCTCATTGTCAACCGTTAGCGGGCGCCCGTTAGCGGGCGGCCTCTGACTGGTCGACGATAAAAAAAAAGGATCCAGCTTTATCGATCTTGGAAAGGAGAACATTAAATCTACCATGAATCAACCCTTTATCTGAAAATTCCTTTAATATAAGACGTTTCACACCGTCATTTTTTTATTCTTTTGGGGTTATGAAATGTTTATCTTCCTCGGTAAACACCATTTTCCCGAGGGTTGTCGTGACATAATCATAGTTTAGGCGGGTTCAGCTTTTTATAAAAAAATAATTTACACAGCACTTAGCTGGACTATCAAGCTTCAGTATTATGAAGTTTCATTAAAATTGATGGTTATATGCATGATTTATTTTGAGTTATGTAGGGACACGTTTTTTAATGACTCACCGTATATATTAGGGTGACCATACGTCCCGGTTTTCCGGGACATGTCCCGGTTTTATGTGGTGTGTCCCGGTGTCCCGACGACTTGTGTGAAAGAGTAAAATTGTCCCGGTTTCTGAGAAGTAAAAGAAATTGTCAACTTTCTTGAAAACTCAGTTATTTGTAAATAGCTGAGTTACAGAACTAACAGTTAATAGTAAATAGTTTGTAACTCAAAACGAAATCGTAACGAAAGAACAGTTTGTTGTTTATATATTATAGGCTTATCTTTAGTAAGTTTAGTTAAAAGGTTATATGAAATATTAAAGCATTATAACGTGAAAGTTTTCATATTACAATTTCATTTCAGTACGACGGGAATGACTTTTGAAAATGCGTAACGTGCAGATTATGTCGAAAGTATAGAAAACACAATGGGAAAATAAAAAAATGCATACATGATACACCAGGAAATGTCTTCTCTTTGTCAGATACTCCGGATCAAATAATGCTAAATTACGCCAGCTCAACTGAGGGGGCTGGAAACGAGTTTCAAACGACTCCTCTGGGATGTGCAATGAAGACTTAACTGTGGGCCCTGTGGGGGTCCTAAGAAAGACTGGGGATTGAACCCCCTACCCCTGACAATTCCCACCCTGGGTCTACTGACTCTGCTACTCTTACAGTCAACCCTACTGAGTCTACTCTACTCTAACGGCCTAACGGACCTAGCGATACCTAACCATGACTGGAACCATACACTTAACCCTTAATTTAACCCACATCTCAAAGACTTTCAGTCTACTTCTCTAATCTACTCGACTCCACGGACTACTATACTTTATAATAGCCTACTCTATCTCAATCTACTCTATCAGTCTCTCATCTATCTATATGATTCTATCAATTTCTTCCTTCCTCATGTTCCACGTTTCACATGCATACGTGTGAAACGTGGTAATAATTCTAAGAATATAGGGCCTAAGCAATATAGATACATAATATTAAGATATCTTATATCATATTAAGATATCTTATATCATTATATGGTATGGCATCTAGCTAGTATGCAAGTTCTCATTTGTATTGATCAGTTGTTTTCTTTTGCCCAGCCGATAAGAGATGCCGAAAAGAGCATTACAAAAAGTGTCCCGGTTTTTGAAGGCCAAAAAATGGTCACCCTAGTATATATATAATTATATATATATATATATATATATATATATATACACGCACCTACACACGCACCTACACACACACACACACAGGTCGATCGAGGTAATGGTGACAGAAACTCTGACTGTAGTTGAAGTATAAGGAGGAGGGAGATGGCTATCTATAGACGAGTTGACAGGGCTTAGTAATCGGGTTCTCAGAATTTCGGACGGGAAGAGAATTCTGAGCCGATTTTTTTCAGATCTTCCCCCACCCTTAAGGCCACGATTGGGTCACCGGTGATGAATCGAAGAGAGAGGGGATACTGACAAGGGGACATCATGATCCAGAGTCTTCAAGAGTGCCGCTGATGCCAGGAAACCTGTAGATTTCAGAAACTGGCGCCGACATGTCGGGCGTCCTTCGATAACAGGTCACCTAGGGAGTGATGGACCTCAACAGCAATAATACCTAATTTGGTATGGGTCTGGTTTGCACTTGCTGCCGATATTGAATGCATAATTTATGAGCAAACCATCCTGGCTTTATATGGTATCCATATGGCAACTATATGGTACCAGGTTATCTACACCATAGTGATCCCAGATAGTTTACCAATCTGCATTCCATATGGAATCTATATGGTGTCTATATATAACTCACTAATCTACCACATATGTATGCCATGTAGATCCCAAATGGATGACCAATCTGCATGCCATATGGAATTTATATGGTGTCTTAAATGTAACAGACTTATCTACACGATATGTATGCCCTATTGATCCGAGATTGTTTACCAATATGCATTCCATATGTCATGTATATGCACACGCCATCTGGGCTCTGTAGGAATCCATATGTGGCCCATATCTAATCAGGGTCATACATGCCATACAGCTCCTATATAGGACTTCGTGTCTGAGTGCTTCTATTTATCGTTCAAAACTGTGGCAAACTGCTTTAATCTGTGAAGCAGTCATTGTATTTTCCAAAGCCTTAAACTCCTTGCCTCTGCTCACTATAATTGCATAGTCAACTGCATTCACAATCAGTTTTTAAAAGCAATCTTAATCAAAAGAATTTGCCATGTTATTACTGGTGTCCATTTACCCTATAACCAACAGCTTCTTCTTCAGTCCCTCAGAACCATCCCTCTCCAACCGAGCGTCATTGCCTTACCATACCAGTTTAAACCAATTTGATCAGAGGAATATCCAGCAATTTTTTAACATCCATTATCTTTAAGGAAAGAATTTTCAATTTTGAAAAGCCACCCATATTAATTCTCATAACCAGAGGTCATCTTCAAATCACGAATTAGATACAAGTTCTTTCAAAGTTTAAACCCATTTAATTCCAATTGCCTCTGTTTATGTGAGAAACGCCTATCACAGAATAATGCCATATAATGTTCAACATGTGAAACCCACCCCAAATTAAATTTTATATTTAGAGGTCACTGTTTTCAGTTTCAACCATCTCGCGTTGAGACCCCTTAATCGTCCAGCTGGCACAATGATGCCACTCCTCGGTTGATCCAGTGCCGCTCCGGTTTGTCAGACGGCAGGTCCAGCATGAGGACGAAATTGGTCGAATGTCCGGTGGTACTGAGGACTCCACGCCGAGCGCTCGTCTTATAGACTGGACACTGGTAGATCGGTTTTGGTCTAAATTGCTCAACCTCTCCCGGCTGAAGCAAGATGACGGGCAGAATGTCGTAGAGGATCTTGGGCAGTGATTCGTTCAGAATCATCTTTTCACGATCCCACCTGGCGCCTTCGATGAACAGACCCTGAAAGAACAGTTGTATGTATCAATGTGGGTATTGACACGTCAATGTATGCGCATGTATGTACCTACGTATGTTTGCATGCATGGCATTGTATGTATTGCAAGTGTTATCACGAATTCATATAGCTAAGTAATCTTTGAGAGAAACTCTCAGCTGACAAAAACTCAAAACAACACAAATCATGCAAAAGTGCATATAGGTTTTAAGAGCTCATGACATAGAGTCATTGGATTAGTTTAGATTAGAGAAATTTTATGAATACAGACATCTTGAAAATTTTAACGAGAAGTAGAAATCAGACTGCACTGGAATATTTTCAGAGACAAATTTATCACTGCCCAATTCTTGAAATTTTACTGAAAAACTGATTTGGTTTAATATTAGATGAGACATTTGATGACAGCATTTTCTTAAAAACTCTTACCATTGTACAAATCATTAATGTACCTCCTATAAATACTTCTTCAAAAATCATTTTTAAATATCTCTTAAAAACCTTCAATACCTGTTCAAAATACCTCTCCTAAATACTTCTTTAAATACCACTCAAGAGGCGTTAATAAAACAAACATAGACTCACGTAGATGTAGGCTCCATTTTCAGGCTTCGTCTTCATCTGTGTTTCTTCTTTCGTCATTTCGTATTCAAAGCCGAGCTTGTCGATCGGAATGCGGTACTTGCGAGCATAGTTCTGAGAAACACCTGCATTCACAAAAAAGAAAATGAAACGAAACCAAATTACGGTACATGACATTGCATCACAATAAATAACAAATTGCATTACATCATATTTCATTACATTGCATTACATTACACTGTCATTACATTGCACAACATTACATCAAATTGCACAATATTACATCACATTGCATTACATAATATTGCATGCCGTCATATTACATGTCATTACATTGTATTACATTACATTAGATCACACTGTATTACACTACATCACATTAAATTACATTAAATTCATTTCATTACATGTGATTACATTGAATTACATTACATTGCATTCGATCACACTGAAGTACATTAGATTACCGTATATATGACATCAAGCTGCACTACATTACATCTCATTGCACTTCCTCACATTGCTTGCCAATTAAGCTAATTAACGTAATTATAGTGTGGTTTCTATAGCTTGACACTGTTTGATGACGGAGCTTGAAATCTGAACCTGGCACCTTCATAGTTTCCTAAATAGTATTTGAATTAATAGATGGTTCCTACAAAACAATACCAAATCTGAATCCTAGGGTCAAGGTGAGGGTGCAATCTATGAGGCGAGGGGAACGAGTTGATGTGGAAACGGTTGTCTACCTGTGAAGAAGGACTGCGTGAAGTAGAAGCCAGATGCCCAGAAGGTACATGGCGCGCCATTTACAATCCAGTCCTGGAAGAAAGCAAGTCTGAAAGCAAACACCACCAGTGTCATCCAGTGTTCCTACCTATACCCCAGCCACACTACCACACCCACAACCCGTACCAGTTGTCAGCAAATACGTAGGTAGTAGGTATTACTAGACAGGCAGGTAGGTAGGTCCCTACTCAGTATCCATCTGAGGGGAGGCTCGAACCCATACCCTCTGCGATACAAGGCAAGTGCTCTAACCAAATGACTACCGTGTCCCACAAGTAAGTAAATAAGTAAGTAAATAAGGAAAGATAGTAATTTATCTACACAAACAATACAGTAGTAAAATTTTTAATTCTGTATGCACGTTTCATTTTTGTGCTTTGTATGTATGCATGTATGCATATGTGCATGAGTAAAATGTAGGTAGGTATGTATGTACCTGGGCATTTGAATAGCACTTTCTTCAATCCTAATGTTGTTACTTTCTACAACATTCCATACAAAATGATCCAAGTTGATAAATCATTGTTAGAATAATTAATACTGATAATAATTAGTATTCTGAACCTTTGTAGGAAGTCTGCCACATAGCTGCCAAGTGGTTTCAGCGATGGATAGGATTTGGCAGCCCAAGCCGCAGGAACCTTTCCAACAAGCATGCTGCCAAAGACGCTTTCCAGCTCCACAGACATCACCACCAAGCCCTACATGGTAAAACCAATGGTGGAATAATATTCATAAATTCAGAAGTCACAACATTATTTCCCTCTCCTTTGTTTAAATTTTCTCTTATACAATTATTTATCTGGACTTTTATAAGTTTACACAATTTAGGAACCCCTCAAAAGCTCTATGAACACTGTTGTCTAAGGGATCTGAACAGGTGTGTCTTATAGCTAGAAAAAGTAGCTCCAGCAGAGTTGACGATTATGATATCGAAACACAAAAGATGGTGGTTATTATTATTAAGCATTTCCTCACTAATAATTAAGCATCAACTGATGGCTTTGAGCAATTGCTGGTGAACGATTTGCTCAAGAACCCTTCACAGTACCCGTCTCAGGGGAGGCTCGAACCTGTACTCACTGCGTTACAAGGCAAGTGCTTTTAACCAAATGGCCACTGTGTCCCATTATGATAATGATGATGACAAAGCACCTCAGAAGGGAAGTCCTTGTGTGGCGCTGAGCATCTTTTGGCCAAAGCACACATCGGAGTCAATAACAGATGATGATAACAATGAAAACATGAAGACGAAGATGATGATCATGATTAAAGTGATTACGAGGCAAACACACCTTGATTGCTTTCTGCAGGTTGATCAGAGTAGATCGAACGACCCGAAGTAGAAGATTGTAGCGAATGAGTTCCTGCCTGAGCACGGTGTTCATCGACTCGGTGTAGATCACCGGATATTTCGTGATTATCTGCAATGTACATATTGTTGATCTCATTAGCCATATTGCCAATACGCTACAGTTGGTGGTGTGTAGAATCAGAGTGGCAAGAGAGGTAAGGGTAATTGGAGGAATCAGGATAGGATTTGTGCAAAAGTGTTTTCAGTTTTAAGTCAAATGTAATGCTTCTATTCCTATTGCATAACTGTAATGTGTATTATTAGAATCAAATCACAATCAGGTTGGGTGGCCAGTCTGCTTCATGTACAGTATATTCACATGATTGCTTAGGAAATGCATTTAAACTACGCAAATGTATTTTAAAAGCATAAAGCAAAATCATCCCAATAAAAGAAGCTATAGTGACAACAGCAACAATAAAAAATAACAACAGACCATAATGAAACATAGATGAATAAACCCAACTGAAAATCAAACAACTGCACGTTGTTTTACCTCTAATGATGCAAATACTGTACTGTTACAGTGAAGACCAGTGAGTAAGTAGGAAAGGAAAGTAAGGACCAGACAGAAAGATAGAAATTCCACTCACTTCTTCCATGTTGAAGTTCTCTGGCAGCTTTCCAAGAATGTCTCCGGCCAGTTCAAGAACTGATGCGGATGGACTCTTGCCTCCGGAGCCACTCGTCTGGCGTGGTAGAGTTAGGAGGATACTGTTAAACAACTGGAGAAGGAAAATAGATGACAGTGTGATTACCACATGGCTATCTTACAACAACAAACACCATTTGTACTTGTGAAGAGTTAAATTTTAAATGGCACAATAAAACTCTGTGACTAAAATTAAAAATTACTATTACAATTTAGTCTTCCAGCTATCATAAGACCCTTGTCACTTTGGTTTTCCACCATAGGCTGTCTCTTTGTCGTATCTGAAAGAACTTTGGATACTGACCTGATCAGAGCTTGATATTGGTGTGCTATGGGTTGATGCTTTGTACTTTGAACACCAGCGCAATAAAAGTGACTAATTACACTTACAATCTCAACATTCGGAAAGGCTACAGAGGCCTCACGAAATACCATTTTGAGTGTATATATAGAAATTAATAAATCTACATTACTATATTACTATATTACTATTTTTACTATACATGTATATATATATATATACAGGCACATACATATTCCAATAAACCTGTATATATTCCAGACTCCAGATTATATTCATAGAAATAATATTCTACTAATGAAAACAACACTGAAGTAATTCGGCATTAGTCTCTTACTGTTTGCCAACAAAACAATCACTTAGGAAATTCCAGGTGTAAACACCTGATGGAAACTTGGCAAAACATCCTTCTGTACCTGATTTGTCTCCTGGTTGTCCTTGGTGATGTCTGCATTCTCGTGAAGTCCAAACGCTTCTGGATTTGGATTCATAGGCAGTGTTCGGATGTAGTTGATGTAGCTCCGGTACGGTCCATCCCGAGGTGCATAGTACAGTCCACTCGAGGAAAACCTTAAAAGAAAATCAACAGCCTGGTTATGACATGCACACTGGTTTACCGGTTAGTAAATTAACTTTAATACAATTTAACGCAACGTAATTGTAAATTTTTAATTATGGTGTAATCGGATGCAAAGTGTGTACGAGAGGTTCTTAATAGAAGCTATATTAATAACCATGTATAAACATACACACATACATACAGTCTATAATACGTATGCATCAATAATATAATAGAAGAGAAATGTATGATGTCACTGGTGAAGTCAACTTTTCTGTTACGCTCCTCTCAATGGCCGCTTCCATCTAATGAATATTCATGGCCAATGATGTCACTGTATACAAATGGCAACATTCGAACGGACGTTCGGTTCACACTTAATTCAAAGTAAATTTGAATATACCGCAAACGGTTGCTCTTTTAAAGAAACGGCTTAAAACTGGCTTAAAATTATTCAGATAGGTGACGAAGAGGCTGAAACGAACGGGTTTAAACGGGTCAGAAATAAAACGAAGTGACGAACTGAACAGTGGATAAAACTGCCATAAATTTGCGACTTGATTTCATAAAACGACGATAAATAATACCGCCTGTACAATTGGAACATACATTTTCAAATTTTTTAAACCGTCTTAGAACGGGCAATGCAACTAGTTTTATCAGTAATTAGCAACTCCTATAATGACAGTATCATTGGTGGTGCCAGAATATAAATACACAAGACATCAGCCATTGTTGCAGCAAAACAAGCCACATTCATGACAACACCAAGAAAGAGCACATGTACAATCATCTATTGTTACATATCTACAGTAACAAATATATATATTCTAGTGTTCATAGAACCTAGTATATGCATTTAAATAAATTCCAGTCTTTATATACACATAAATTATATTATTATACTAATAAAACAAAAAAAGATATACAAGCATACAAATACATACACACACTCTCACCCTTATGTACAAAGCTTAGACTCTGAAAAGTATAATCAGCAGGGATTACAGCCAAAGTGTGTAAGTATGATAGCCTACTTGTACGAGTCATCTTCAATGATTTCTCTCGTGTAGAAGATGGAAAGAATGGACACTAGGAGGCGCCTGTCCTTGTCGTCTGTTACCCTGCCTCCGTAGTTACATTGACCTGTAAGGTACGTCAGTGCATCGAGTGGAAGTTCTTCGTAATCATTTAAGAACATCTGTGAATGAACAATCATAAAATAATCAACTTCTGTGGCAAGCCTTTCATATATATAAAACGCAGTTCTTGTTAAGCTATGGAGCACAGACGGTTCAAAATACAATAGAATTAGTGTCTGTGCCTTGTTTGTGCTTAATTTCACTCCATTAATCACAAGCTGACCAGGCTTCTCCAACCAGTTACACTTCTAGCCTGTTTCACTTGAAGCAGCCATCAATTGAGTCTTCAATGTGCATTACGGTAATGGCGCAAAAGAAGTTATTAGATTAGACTAGAGTTGTCTGACAATGGCATTGTAGAAGTCATTAGATTAGAGTTGTCTGACAATGCCATTATAGAAGTGATTAGATTAGAGTTGTCTTACAATGCCATTATAGAACTGATCAGAGTTGTCTGAAAGCGGCATTATAGAAGTGATTAGATTAGAGTTGTCTTACAATGCCATTATAGAACTGAGTAGAGTTGTCTGAAAGCGGCATTATAGAAGTGATTAGATTAGATTAGATTAGACAGGAGCTGTCACCTGCATCTGACGCATGCTGATCCTGAGATCTGACTCATTGAACTCGTATGGAATGTTCCATCCGAGTGGTCCAAACTTTCGGCGCTCCTGGACAAGAGCGTGGAAGAAGCAGAGGCCAAAGAGCATCTTCTTCCAACGGTGCTCCTGAGGCAGATCAAACAACAAGAGAATTCTAAAGATAGTGTCACTCATTTCAGAAAGTTCAATTCAACCTCGTACTACACATACAGTGAGAAAATAAATGTCTGAACGTCCAGCTGTAGATTGATGATGATGGTTGTTATGATGATAACGATGATAAGGACTGCGCGACAACATGGCTAAGAGGTGGCCTGGCAGTGACTGCAGCTGATATTTACCCCTTTACATCCACCAAAGAAAGCTGGATCTGAAATAGGATCATTGAGGAATGATCGAAGTAGGTTTGATCTCAATCCCTTAGGAGGTTCGTTCGTCATTTTTACACCTAAAGGCACAAAAATTCAGCTTCGAAAACACTGATCAGTCATTTAACATTAACAAAACATTAACATTTATAAAAACACATTGAACATACTACCTTGCTTTATTATTACACAGCCCTGGTTAAAAACTGAACGGAAGATAACTCTGTTAAAATTTCCTATAATAACAATGGTACTAAAAATAATGGTAAGAGATTATCTATTAATCAATCAATCAATCAATCAATCAATCAACTAGACATTTATATATAGCGCGCTCTATATATAAATGTCTAGTTGATTGATTGAATGATTGATTAATAGATAATCTCAGCTGATATCTAAGTCAAAAATAACATTTGCTAGAATTAAAATTGCATTAGACTAGAAAGTCAAATATTTTCTCTGTAGGAATACAAGAGCAGAAACAAACCATTCTGGAGAATAGCAACTGGAAAGGCATCCGATGGATAGCTGGTCAGCCAGAGACGGAAGTCTGTGTGCGTCTTCTCTGGAGTTATGACCTGATTTTAACATGACCTGATTTTAACTTGATTTTAATAACTGGTTTGAGAGAATCAAAACTACAGGTTTTACTACCATATGACATAGATTTCCAAAATCCAAATATTGATGATGGCGATGATGATGATTGCGATGATGATCAAATAGCATCTGATAATGATGATTTTGATGATGGTGATGATGAAACAAAGTAAGTAGCCTCTTAATAATGCAAGTTAAATGCTCACATTTTGCAGAATAGACAATTGATTCAAAATGTTACTGTCATTGGATCAGGAAACCCCAGAAATGATGATGATGACACACATATAATCTAGCATTCTTTAAGCATGCTGGTAATAAGTGTTATTTGTAATATAATAATTCTAAGAGAAATGTCATATCAAAGATAACAGTTTAACCATATAACGACAGGTTTAGTTTCTCCATACAATTTAGTAAATGCTCGTCGTCAAAGTGTTTTAAAGATGATAGCAGATAGATCCAGGATAAAACAAAAACAGATATAATACAATAAAACAGGTTTTATAAAACAGAAGAAGTATTACATATTATTATGGTTTGAGAAGTTACCTCTTCACAAATCTTATCGAGAGATGGCATCCAACTTGTAGCCAGATGGCAGTTCTGTAGAACGACCCATGTTCCATCCACTATCGCGTTGTCTATCATTTTTGCAGCAATCGGACCCTGAAAAAGAAAACAACCAGAGAGTTCAGCCAGTTTAAAAAAGTTTGAATATTTCCACATTAAAAAGCAACATAAGAAAAGTTTTCTCTGAAGAACTAGATCATGGAGTTTCTACGACTGTGGTAACAGAACTTAACGCTAATCTTCAAATGCAATACGGCTTTGCATCCATTCTATTGCTCTGCATGGTGTTGCTCTGCGTTTTGTTACTGCTGTGTTGTACTGCATTGTTTTCTACAGCCTCTGATGACTCTCTCTTAAAGTTGTGATATTTCATTTTGAGGTTGTATTGTACATTGTATTGTATTGCACTGTATTGCATGGAGTCTATATCGTATGGTGTTGCAATGTCATCTATATCAATGTGTTATCTAGCATTGTGTTTTACTGTAATACAGTGCTTTGTACTGTGTTGCATTCTATTGAGTATTGCATTATCTCGTATTGTGCGGTATTGAATTGTGTTACACTTTGTTATTGATAAATAGAACAACATCAGAACATAGTACAGAAATACTTTTTTATTACGACTGACAAAAACTACTGAATGCAGAGTCGTCGAATCGTCTGCTCTGCTTACCTGTCCCTGTCCAAGTGAAATGGTTTGGATCCGGTCACCAGAGAATCCTCGATCTTCCGCGAACTTAAGGAGGGCAGCCATCGGATCAGCCCCAGGTGAGAGGACAAATATCAAAGGAGCACAACAATTAGAATCGGCTAAAGAGCCTGAAAGATCAAAGGTTGGGGGCTCGATGAACTGTTGACCCAGGTTGTCCACAATGAAATCCTGAACCATGGGAACCATTTTGTCTGGCCGCAGGGTACGAAGAACAACCATGCGATAAAGTCCCTTCGCATTATGGAACGGTCCAGGATATTCGAACTTATGAGGCGTCGGGCAGTCATACATTGCCTTCCATTGGTTGATATTGTCCCTCACGTCTAGGAAAATAATATTAAAAAACAGCATACCCGGTAAACGTCATACAGATGAAATTAATTAGATATTTCACAATTGGTTATGCATGTGGTCGACGACCTGTTTGTTGTTCAGGTCATGAGGCCACCTATGAGATTTTTCTTGAAGTGGCGCTTTATAAATGTCAGATTACAGTACTTTCCAATTTCAGATTTTTAACAAGAGATTAAATAATGTATAATACTTAGGCAGGCTGCAAGTTATATGACTCATTTCTAAATGCAAGCCTTACGATCCATGAATCCTTTTAGTTCCGGAAGCTCCGAAGCTCTCACAATTTCTGACCAGGACTTATCCGTCAGCCACTCCGGAGCCGGATTCGGATGGGGGTTGTCAAGGGCGACGCCTCCAGTCAGAAGAAACCTCCAGACATCATCATTCACTTCGTTGCTGTTACAAGAACAAGCATCGTAACGTACTGTTAATTGCTTCATGAGATGTAACAGAAGAAATATCGGTATAAAGTCTAACTGAAAAGTAAAACAAAGCCACTGAAGAGAAATATTTTAAAACATCTCTTTAGGAAGAAAAGCTAATTCCTTTTCATCGTCTGTAGAATCGTTTGGGTTTAAAAATGAAGCAGCATGTGGTGATAAAGATGAAGCACCAAATGCCATGATCGTCAACGTCGTCCATCACCACCACACCACCACCATCATCATCATCATCATCATATACACCGTCATCGTAATCGTAGTGGTCATCATCATCCCTTTCACCTTCATTATCATCATCATCATCCACGTTGTGTTGTAAATAACTCCTTTGTTCTGGAGGAAGACCAAACCCACGATTTCCTCACCGTCCTTTGAGAATTCCAATGCAGAGAATGAATGAGAACAAGAGCTTGTCCTTCTCAAACAATGACCGACAGACATTGCGATAGATGCTTTTCGTAAAATGGTTGTTGAGATTTTCAATGCGCTGCTCCAGACTGTCTGATGCACCGCTACCCATTATTGACTAAAACAATACAAGAGAACAAGTCAATCTCAAGTTCTTTCCAATCTAATCCAATCTCGCACCTAATCTGGAGAATTCTACAGCGTCCTTATCGTAACATTAGTTGTATTGCCCGTCCTAAGACGGCTTAAAAACTTTGAAAGTGTATTTTCCATTGTACAAGCGGTATTATTTATCGGCGCTATAAAAAAATTAAGTCGCGAATGGTCGTTTGAGCCGGTTTTGAGTTCGTCAATTTGTAATATTATTTCTGACCCGTTTAAACCTGCTAAGCTCGTTCGGTTCAGCCTAGGCTGTTTGCCACGTAAGTAAATTATTTTAAGCCCGTGTTAAGCTGTTTGTTTAACAACCAGTTGGCGGTAATAATTATCGACGCTGTGTAAAGTGAAGTCACGAATGGTCTTTTGGGCTTTGTTGAGTTCGTCACTTCGTTATATTTCTGGTCCGTTTAAGGCGCTAATTTCATAGTTTAATAGCTAGTTTAATAGAAAATACACTTTCAAACGTTGACGATATATTAAAATTTACGTTGAATTAAGCGTGAACCGAGCGTGCGTCGGAATGTTGTCATTTGTTAACAGTGACGTCACTGGTCATGAATATTCGTTAGTTGGAAGCGGTCAATGAGAGGAGCGTAACGGAAAAGTTGATTTCACCAGCGATTTTATGACATTTCTCTTAGAATTATTATATTATCGTAACATACATGGCGTCAATCGATGGTTGCTTCTAAGAAACATTGTATGACCTATTCGAAAGAACCAGTTGAGATCTGTGAGGACCATAAGACCAGAGGACGTGATGACCCTAAAACCTCGGGACATGAGGACCCTGAGACCAGAGGACCTGACGATCCTGGGACCAGAGATCCTGAGACCAGAGGACCACAGGACGTGAGCAGGCCTGGATTAACTATGGTTCCACTGGGTCCCGGGCCCCAGCCTACCAAACATGTCATTAATAAGGGGCCTACCATTGGCATTAGTATGCTGCCTTAAAAATTTTAATTATTATTTCAGTAGACACAGCTCTCCGCAGTACTTAGATCTACGATGGGACAAGATAGACTGACAAATTTAACACTTATGAACATTGAGTGTGAGATTGTACACGGCTATAGATTTTCAGGATATTACTGACAGTTTTTCCATTATGAAAGCACGTCGCAAACAGTTTCAAATTCATAAATATCTATGCTATAATTAAAATGTTGTCACCACTTGCTGATTGAACACATGGGTGGCGATCCCGGGAGGTCGAGGGGGACAAGACCTCACCTTTAAGAGTGGGGGGACATTTTTTCACCTTTTTTATCACATCGGTTCAAAAGTGTCCCATGTCCCCCCACCTGCCAAACAAGAATTACAAGATCGTCGCCCACGGCGGCGATCTTGTTTGACAGGTGGGGGGAACACGTTAGAACTGATCTGGTCAAAAGAGTTTTGAACTAATCTGGTCAAAAAAGAGAAAACTTGTTGACCTTTTTGGTGTTTCTTCAAAATTTGGGGGTCAAATGTATGGTGTGTCCCCCCCGTTCTTAAAGGTGGGGGTCTTGTCCCCTCGACGCCCATGTCGCCGCCAGTGATTGAACATTATTATATTATAGGGGCCTACTATACAATTTTGGAACCAGGCCTACAAAATGTTAATCCGGCTCTAGACGTGAGGACCCTGAGACCAGAGGGCGTGCGGATCATGAGACCACAGGACCTTGAGACCAGAGGAAGTGAAAACTCTGAGACCAGAGGATTGAGGAGCCGGAGACCAGAAGACGTGAGGACCCTGAGACCAGAGGATGTGAGGATCTTAAGATATGAGGACAAGGCTCAATCTGTTTCATCATATTTTCCTTCTTCAAATATTTAGCCACATTTCTATTACAACATTATCACAGATTATTTGCTAATTAAACATCAAAAGTTATCAAAAAAGATATGGTAAAAGTTGTAAGAAGAGCCATCTCGACGGGCGATTTATATTTTTGCACATTTTAAGAAGATTTTAATTCATTTATTTGTAATCAGTTCTTGCTTAAGAGCTCCAAACCGACAATACTTTGTAGGCCCTACAGTTTTTTCTGTCTGGGTCTAAAAATTTGAAAATTTTTGTATTCGTTAGATATTTCTTTAAAGATAATTTCAAACGTTTATGTTCTTCAATAAAATTTAAGCCATGTAGTTTTATTTTTAAAACCATACCATCAGGTAGAGATTGATGAACCACGTCAGCCTGTACTGATACATTGGTTCGATGTTGGCCAGGTCAGATATACAGAAGAAGAGAATGGAAGAGTGAACGGCAACTGGTTTGTATCCATTCCGTGTTGCATCAATCTCCTTCTCCGTTACCGTGGCGATTTCCTGTTTGGCAGAAATTTCCTTTGAAAGGACCTTCGACGAAGAAAGGATCTCGATAGCAGTCTCGTCCTCCAGGATGTTTCCCTAGATGAAGAACAACTCATATATATATATCTGATTTCTTATTTTAAAATGCAATTCTGGATACAATTACCTGTGTATTATATTCACTTGAGAAATGCAAACCTTGTCCATTTACACAATGCTAACTCAGTCGACTAATACAATGCATACCCGATACATTTACAATGATATACTTGACCTATAGATACAATGCATACTGCAACCATTTTAAATATCTGACCTACTTATAAAATGCAGACTAACTTATACTATGCAAACTTGAACCACTCACAAAATGTAAACACAGTACACTCATATGATGCAAACATCACTGACTTAGACAATACAAACATAATTTTCTTATACAAAGCAAACATCATTCTCTAATACAATGCAGACATCATTCACTTATACAATGCAAAGATCTTTCACTTATACAATGTAGGCATCAGTCTCTTATACGAGCTACCTTACCAAACGACCAAATCAGCAAAATACCTGTGATGTAGAGAGTACTTCCAGAATCTTGTCTTCAATTTCCTTCAGCTTCTTCTTGTTTTCTGCACTCTCAATAATCAGCGCGTTCTTCTTCTCCTCAAGCTCTGGCTTCTCCGTCGCGGCAACGATTCCAAGCAACTGATCCTCAAGTCCCTGCGGCGTGATCATAAAGTTGAGCAGACAGACTTTGATGGATATCTCCGGAAGGTAGCGAGGATTACGCATGCGTGTCGTTATATACAATCTGAATTCCGATGAGTACTCAATGACGTTGTCGCCGAGTTTAATGTACTCAACGCCCTGTTGTTTGAAGGTTGTCTTCTGAAGGACAGGCTCGAGAACTGGGTCAAGTTCCTCTCCGACGTTTTCCAGGAGGAGGGGAGTGCCGAACGCGATAGCATTCTCAAGCGATCTTATATAGGTAGCATCCGACAGTTTGACGATTGACAGTTTCTTGTCGCGCTCCATGTTCTTGACCCATTTGTTGGCCTGACCTAGAAGAACTTCTGCATGTGAACATTTATGCAAGTGAACATTTATGCCTTTCAGACGTATCTGAAAGGCATTTGTGCTGACTCTTCTGAAGTTGTAATTCGAAGGCAAGTCAATGCAACTTGAGGACTACTGGGATCTGACTGCAATCATTTGCTCTTGAGAAGTTCAAAATACGTTATTAAGCAACATGTGCAGAGAGCTGTAGCCTTAAATTAAATCACAATAAGAGTTACGAAATAATAATCAGCAAGTCGGTGTTGCTCAATTGAAAGAGTACTCATCTCAGGTGATCCACGATGTTCCAATGCAAACTATTTTGATTTCACAAGATGGGCCCACGATTCGAATCCAACCCGGTCAGCCTGCCCAGACGGAGTCCATATAGGACTCGTATATCCATATTGGACCTGTATCGAACCCACATTGGACCCGTCTAATGCCTATGAAAGCTGCGGGGAAGTCGCCACAGAGGTGAAAGCCAACGCAGTAGCTGCAAGGCCACTGTGCAGCCTCTCTATACAATTCTTTCTTTCTCTATACAATTCATTCTTTCAATTCTTTTATATATACCAACAATATTCAGTCTCCTACAGGATAGAATTACAATCACCCTGTGGGTCGATCATCAGTGGCCATCTTCTGGAGTTGGAGACGATGATTCCGTTGTCGACGCTGAAGTTGTCCGCCGGTAGGCCAGCGATCTGCCAGGCACGGATTTTGACAGGGTCTCCGAGAACGCCGTTCAACGAAAACGCTTTAGAGCACGGAATCTTGCGCTCCTGGCACATCTGGTGCCATGTAGCGACACAGTTCTATTTAACACAGAGAAGTAACATTTAGAAGTTTGAAGTTTAACATAAATCGATAACCTAGTGTTAGTCATATCCTGGATGAGCCTACAGTGTTAGTTTGGTTCCCCCTTTGTGCGTGCGCGCGTGTGCTGTGCGTGCGTGTGCGTGTGTGTGTTAGAGCCGGCCAACTAAACTCTTCCCGGTTAATCAACATCAGCATCACAGTCTCTTAACTACCTCACAGAAGCTCTGATTACGTTGAATTTTATTTCTAAGCAAACAGTGCTCAGATAAAGTTCGAAAAGTCACCACAGCAAATCTCTCACGCACATATCGAGTCTGACCATTGAAGTCCTACCCGCAGTCGACAGTTGACAAATTATAAGATGGTTTACCTGCCTGAAAGTAACCATAAAGGCACCATGGCTTAATTAACTTGCCACAAAATCACAAGTGGGCTTACCTGTCTGAAAGTATACACAAAAGGGCAAGGCTTACTGAACTTGGCATGAAATTGCAGGTCGGCTTACCTGTCTGAAGGTAACCGTGAAGGCGCCAAGATATGCCACGACTCCAGCACCAAGTAGAACGTCTCCTGTAATATTGAAGTATCTTTCACCCAGGAGGCGAGCGCTCTCAGTCCATCGATTCTTCTCTCCTCCAAGACCTCCGATCAACTTCTCCGCTCGCTCCAGCTTCTTCGAACATAGGTCGATGTTCTCTTCAAGATCCTTCTTCTTCTGAGTCATCACCTCGAATTCGTCGTTCAGGGCTTGCAGCTTCTCTGTCACCTGTCAATCAAAATTAAAAACTCACACCTGCCAATCAAAATGAAGAACAACTGCCACTTGCCAATCAAAATGACAACTGTCACCTGTCAATCAACATGAACAACTGTCATCTACTAGTTAAATTTAAACTTCGCTTCAAGTGCCAACACCAATTTCCTCTGAGGAGGAAGCAGTAACCTAGGAAAGAATGATTGATTTAATGATTGTATGCATGTACAGTATATGTAGGTATCTAGACCCTTGAATAATATGAGAGTCATGCGTCAGACGTCCATACTTGAGTCAGAGGCATGGTCAGTTGCTAAGGGGAGGGGAAGATAATGGACGGCCGAAGCAAGTGACCAAAGGATTTGCGAAGTAAAAGGTTTTAAGTTGCCGCCTGCAGAATGAGATTGTTGGGCTCACCTTGTAAGTAAAGGAATGTTATTCCAAACAGTGGGTGAGGCTGAGCTAAAAGCACTGTCACAATGAAAGATTTGTGAAGCTTCAGAAGATCACTGGATGATGTGATGTGGGCAGGGCACATCGGAAGCAATGACTACATGGAGGGGAAATGAATAACGAGCAACGGGATTCTCTTAAAAACGTTTGCTGGTTTGCCGAACTAGCTCGCAGGTGCACTGCGGAGGAAAGATTGAGAAATCATAGAAAGGTTTACTTACATCAAGCAGTTGTTTACGTTTAGTATTCAGCTTCTTCATCTGAACCGCCAGTTCACCCTCGGCTTCGGCCAGCTTCAATTTTTTGGGGGCGACGATCTTCGCAATCCCATCATAGACATCCATCGCCCTTGCCCACTTGCATAGGCCCTCACAGGCCTTGGATGCGTTCTTCACCACTGACGGGTCGAAGTCGGGGTTTGGTATGAACCTATTGGGGTAAAATAATTACAAAACGCATAACTGACTAAGCCTACTGTAATTAACAGTTTCTGTTTGACTAATAGGGGGTTGGATAGTCTAGTGGTTTGGACGCTGGGCTGTCAATCAGAAGTTTGAAATCCCTGCCAGAGCAGGCATCTTTTTGAGATTTTGGCTCCACGTGCTAGTGCCATAGTCAACTCAGGTATAATTACACTGACCGTACACTGGGAACATAATGTGGTTAGGGAGACGGATGACCGCCCCATCCGCCCTCATATGCAAAAGCTAAGAAAATGAAGTCGCTAACACTTCATGGCCGTGGCTGCCTCTGGTATTGATTAGCAGCTATAATAGGTATTCGCTTAATTGCAATTAGAGTTTCATTGACAGAATCATGATGGACTTTACTTTCACATGAAAATTTATGATTTCTTGATTAGCTGTTTCCTCCAAAAATCACCAGTTTATTGATCGATGTCTTGGCAATTTTTTCCAAGACTCACTGATTGATTCATTAATTTTATCCTGGAATAAGTTGCTTAACAACCTGCGAATTGAACTCCTCAGCCTCTATTTTCCTCTTTTTTGCAGGCACTTGATGACCGCTTGTTGTGTTTGATCATAGTTCATTGTTTTAGGCGTTTTAAAAATTTCAATTAAATTTGATCTGATCTCAGTTCAAAATTCTGACTGCTAACTTTTCTCTCAGTTTTTTCATGTTTGCTGGTGGTATGTTGTCCTTGTCAAAGCTTTTCAATTTATCGAGCAGCTTGAGATCACCCAGCAGTTTTAGGGAAGTACCCCAGATGTCGTCATACATCTTCCCAGCGCCATCTGGCTTGCGCTCTAGTTTTCTGTTCAGCATGATGCAGATGGCTTCCATGACCAATTTAACTGTATTTGGAGGATTCTGCAAAGAAATATAATTTCCAAACATTAATGTGAATTTCAATTCACGTGTGGCATCCTTTGATCACTTGTTGGTTAAGTAATTATTGACCTGACTGACTGATCGACTGACTAGCTGATATGGACTGATTGATTCAACGTTAATGTTTAGTGAATAAAATGAATTTGGGAAAGAAATCAATAAAAAATGCTTGAAGAATAATTTAATTAAGGTACAAACTACTTTTCACAAACCTTCATGGCCTTAACTTCTGTTATGTCAGCCGGTTTGAGGGTGTTGAGAGCAGCGGTCGCAGCCTCCAAGGCCGGAATGGCTTCGGCCAGATCGCTCTCACATTCGTCCTTGATGGCCTGAGCCTGCGCTGCGGCTTCGTTAGCAATCACTTCATCTGCCGCTACGACCTGAAAAAATGAGAATCATATCTGGGGCCTTCAAGAGGCTCTGAGATGGCACTGTCTAAAATTCTAAATGCTTTTCAAGAAAACTAACTAGTCCCATTTATTAATAAATATACATAATTATATAAACATATACACACATTCGACATAGATACATAGGCCTACATACATCCATACATACCCCTACATACATACATACGCTGGAAGCATGCAAAAACACACACATATATACATAAATTTTAGTGATATTTTCTTGCAATCATTCAAGAGTCACAAAGACAGCTCCACTATCAAGCGCTCATTTAAATGTCTATGATCATAAATTATTTCAATTTTATGACAATTCAGAATTAAAGAAAACAATCAAAACACATAATAAGGACAAATGAAGCACTACCTCTTTCTTCGCTTCAACCTCAACTGTATCCAGTTCGATCTTGATCATCAGCTTTTCCGTATCGGCCGACGTCTTGATCAGCTCCGGCTGCAAATTCTGCAGTTCCAGCTGCATGACGGATACCTGCGATGCGGCAAACTCCAGCTTTTGCAGTCCAGTCAGGTATCGGTTCTTCATCAGCTGGATCTCATCCCTCGTCTTGTTGAGCAGCTTCTTGAAGGTGAGGATCAGTTCGAGGTACGAGGTCGGCGTGACATAGTTCTTTCGACGCAGGATTTCATAGAACTCGCCGGACATGAGTCGGACACTTTCATGGAAGTGCTTGCACATTGCAACCGTCTCTTTACGAACTTCGTCGTCTAAGTCGATCTCCTCAAGGAATTTGTTAGCCACCATCTCCAGTGCATCCTCTGGCCAAGCCTTTGATGGACCAGAAAATATTAATGTAAAGTAACGGAATGTAATGGGACATTTACAAAGCGTTATTGAAAGGGCAAACCAATATACATGTATATGTTGTTAAATGTCATTACGAACGAAAATATTACATCAGTTATAAAACAATGCACAATAAGCTGGAAGAGTCACCAGTGGCAGGCCCACACACACACATGGGACCAACCAATGGATTCCCATCGACAACTGACAGATGACGTGAACGTTCAGAGTCTCTGAGCCAAGTTGCATAAGGTATGGTGATGTGAGAGAAGAAAACGGTTCTTAAATGTAAGGTAAGGTAATGTGAGAAACGATATTGGTAAAGTAGTTTTAAATACAGTGAGAAGAGAATGACAACATAATGAAAGGTGACAACAGAAAATGATAGTGAAATGTAAAGTCAGTGAAGTGAGGAACGAGATAGGTAAGGTAGTGTAAGGTAAGGTAATGTGAGAAATGCAATCTAACTTAGATGTACAATGTCAATCAATCGATCAATACTTAGAATAATAATCTATCCAAACGTTTATATAGCACCGTTTTATAACATCTAAATGCAGCCTAACCCGAAGTGTTCCAGATAAAACCGTTTGATGGTAATATCTGGAACCAGTCCACTGTCTTACCTGGAACCAGTCTATTGTGCAGCAGTTGATTAGCGATGGAAACATGCGAAGTCGGTTCCGGAAGGCATCCCCAATAGGACTCATTGCCAAGGCAACATGCAGGTTCTGCCGGACACGTTCAATAAAGTAGTTGTACAATGCAAGTGGTGTTGCCTCAATCTTTTTACCCTAATAAAAACAACAAAAAGTGCAATAATAACTCAGAAACCCTTTCTCACCAACACTAATCAACCGATGTTAATACGATGTGTTATAGTTCAGAGCTGATCATGACAAGAACACGTACTTCGTTTCTGGCTATTGTCTGCATCTTCTCAGTGATCTCCGCCTTTTCGTCAGAAGCGTACAGGTTCGGCACGTCTCCGGTGTTGAGGATCATGCTGATGTCCTCCATGAACGACTCGTCCTTCAGCTGACTGTCGGCAAACAGGAAGACTGTCTGTTTGCCATCGGCTCCCGTCTTCATCAGCAGCTGAAGCCAAACAGATGCAGCATTTTGTACTTTTGAATCATATTATAGTAAATTTATGTAGAGCCACTTCCAGAGAAACTCCTCAGAGGCACTGCCAACTTGAGAACATAAAACTACGACCAAACATAATTGTTCTCCGTGCTTAAAGAAAAGTGGCAGAGAAGTCCAAGGATTTGAGAGTCAATGTCTTTGAGAAATCAATGGCTATCAAAGTCATTTGTTTGGCTAACAGATGTAATCCTAGTTCTCAAAGACATTTTAGAGACTAGCGCAGAGAGCTCATGAATTATTATTATAATTATAAAGCCTTTCGCTCATAGGATTATCACTTATACGCCATGTTATTAAATATACACGCATCAATTACTTGAGCAATTAGCTAGCAATTATAAAAGTAATGAACTGATCAACTGCTCCAACTGACCTCAGATAGCTTTACAAATATTTATGAAATATATTATGCATATCAAAGTAGGGACATTCATCCGTTTTGGACAAATACATTGAATGTTTAATTGCACAGATCACATAGGAAACAAACAAGTGACTTCCAATGAAGATTCAATAACTATATCCGGATATTAACTAAATAAGGATCCATGGAACAAACCTTGGTGTCTGTGTTTCGTTAACAACTTTACCATTTGCTATAATTGATCGCAGTGTATGAGCGATAGTCCAACGAGAGAAAGGCCCTGTGAGCGATAGTCCTATGAGCGATAGTCCGCATACCAAAATTTCCTATATTAAGTTGATATTTTAGCCAAGAGAAAAGTCTGAAACCTTCTTGATGTCATCTCTCCATTCATTGATCATGTAATTCTTGGTAATTTCAATCATGAAGAGATCGTAGTCAGCCATGAAAACGGCCAACTTCGTAACACTCTGCCGACCGCTTCCACCAATCCCTATAACAAATAAACAAACCGTTTAACACAAATTGAGTAACTTCTAATTGTTAACATTATAGCAATCTGCCACATAAGTATGTCTCATGTAAACAAATTGGGTGACAAGATGAGAAACTGCTACATGAAAACACTTAGGGAGAGACAAGACCAAATAACAAGCAGATATTAATACATGCACATTTACAATGATAAAAACACGGCCCCCACTATATACAGTCACTGTTACAGTCATTACCACTGCAGCTACTAGCAAACATTATTATAAAAAATAAGAATAAAACAGTAGAGACTCAGACTTGTAAGAATAAATACTAATAAAACTAAAAATAATCAAACTTGAGACAAGCACAAGGGTGCCATGAACCTGCTCTAAGGATGCTGCAGAAGGTGGCAGAATGGGTAAAAATGTGAAAAGCCACTATTATGACAAAAGACATAGGCATATAACTACTTTTTTAAAACTTAAGGCAGTTTTGATATAGTCGCAAAACTGTGGTTGAATACAAGGACCACTGCTTGTCATTCAAATAAGGAACTACATGGAAGGAAAATAAATGAAATTAAGGGTAGGTGCTGATGACTAAATGACTTTTGGTAAAGATACCTTGCTCCGAAAAAGGTTGGGAACCACTGCACTAGTCTGTTGCACAATTCTTACTAAGTGTACAATAAGAATAAATAATACAACACGGTAGCCGATTGGTTAGAGCGGTCACCTCATAATGCGGAGAATGCAGGCTCGTGCCACCCATTAGATGGTTGCTATGTGGGGACCTGGAGTAAATCCTTCACTCACATCGATTGATGCCTGGCCATTAGATAGTGATGGTTAATAACCACACAATAAATAAATAAATAAAATAAGAAAGAGTGGCATAGCTGACCTGCCAGCAGAACATGGCCATTGTCTTGCTTCAGAACTCGGCTGACTCGTGAGACGTGCTCGATGGCAAACTTGAACATGACGAGTTTCATCGGAGCCCTGCTCACGGTGTTATATTCGTCCAGAAAGCTGCCAACAAATTAAACAAACGAGGAACTGGTCCAGAATGATAACACGATACGATACTGTACGAAAATAGCATGAGACTGGTATTGTGAAAAGATTGAAAATGCAATCAGGTCCCAAACAGCCACGTTCAAACCTGGCCCACACTAGTGACAACTGGTGGCCAGCTTGTGGGACACACTGTATCCCTGAGTGGGACTGCCTTTTTGTAGGCCTTGGGCCGGCAATGGATGAATCCCAAGATCCTGGACATGGGGCCCAGTGCATCACAGGACTTGCCATTTACTTCCCAGCCGACACCATTACCACCATTATACTGCTTGGTGGCAGAGACACGTACAACTTGCCCAAAGCCGTTACATGATAAAGTCAGACCCACAATCGCATGATCATCACATCGAGCATGTTACTTATAGACCACTTTGCATAACAAAGTCATAACACTTTATTTATATAGCGCCTATACTGAACATCACTGAATAATTGTTTCTCACTGGTCCATGATGCGTGTCAGTTCCTTTAGATCTGTTATCTCGTCGTAGATTTTCTCGGACGCCTCCGGATGCATGAAGTCTCCGAAGAACAGACTCCGGATATTGTCCTCCTTCACGTTTCCGCTCATCGTCAAGTGACCAAGGACCTTGTCGATGCTGACCTTGAAGTTGCTCTGACACGTGTCCTTGACGATCTGGAAAAACTTCTCTCTGAAACAGCAGTCGAAATCACAGTCGTAAACTTAAAGATGTATAAAGCACTACTTAAAGAGCAATACAGGCCACTGGATCATTACTCACAAGTTGCGTCAAGTCAGAGGGCTTGTCCAGGGATACTGATACCTCATGCTGTACGAGGTCCGGTAGCCAGGAGATCAAATCAGAAAGGACACACAGGATCTGCAACACTGGACTACTGTGCAAGATGCTAGTTGGATAAGCTGACTGGTTAGAATGCTTGCCTTGTAACGTGGACAGTAAGGGTTCGAGTCTCCTCTGAGGCTAATTTGTAGGGACCAAGTTCACTCACAACCGTTCAGCCACAACGATTGATACTTGGTCATCAGAGAATGGTGGTTACTGAATGCGTTATACCGGTAGTAACAAAAAGGATCAGGCTTCTCCAGTGGATTACAATTTCAGACCACAGTTTCACTGGAAGCGACTATCGATCGATGGCCTTGTACATTCTTCCTCTGGTTCTCTGCCTTAAGGCAGGTTCAAACGTCCGACGTTGCCACTTCTCTCGATTTTGAGCCTCTTCTTTGAGTCTTTTGTATCCTTCCTTCATCAGCCAACCCAGCATCATCTGTCTTGGTCTTCCCCTTGTCCTCCTCCCCTCCATTCTTCCCTCAATGACATTTCTTAGGAGAGAGTTCCGCTCTCAGTGTGATGGATAATGGCGCAGGCTTGCCGCAAGGTTACTAAAACAAAATTCTACGACTTTCCATGATCTTTTTCCATGAATTTTTAGACTTATTTTAGACGAAAAAAGGACCTACTTTCAATTTGTTTCTCCATGTAATATTTATCGAATTTTAAAATGTGATTAGAAATATGTTTAATAATTTATTGAAATTTATTCTGAAGTAAAAGGTAGAAGCTTCTCTTTGAATAGAAAAAAGCTTAATGATGCAACTAGCACTGACAATATCCAGGAAGTTTGACTACAAATATACTATTTATTAAGTTCCTGAAGTTACTTTATTCTCTCATAGTTTTTGTTAAGCTGTTGAACTGAACATATAAATTTCTTTTTCCAGTCTTTCCTGTTTCTTCAGCTGCCTTTTCACTTGCTTGTTCAAGAAACTCTATGTCTTTGCATAATCTCTTTTTCTTGTCCGTTATGTTGATTCCTGGTCGTTTTCCTCCTTTCTTCTTTTTTCGATTGCTTTTGTTCATCAAGGTACTGTTCGTACTTGCTTCTGGCAGGTTTAGCACACTTTGGCATAGATGGTGTGAGTACACCAACAGTTTTCAATATGGCATCTTGTATAATTCTTTCCACAGTTTATGTGTCTGCTTTCTTGTTGACAACCACATAACTGAAGTTGATGGAAAAGCCTTTTTCTACACTTGCTTGGCCATGAGAGAGGACAAGAGCAAGCTTGACCAAATTGACCAAATATCGCTGTAAGTTGGATTGTTCATGTGTGCACATAGAAATGTTCCCATGACTTTCCATGCCCTAGCTAAAAATCCACTATTTTCGAATTCCAGTACTTTCCAGGACTTTCTTAAACATCTGTTTTCCAGGCCTTAAATTCTTTCATGTCTAATTTCATGACTTTCCATGTTTTCCACAAATGCGTGGCAACCCTGATGGTGCTATAGAAATCATCAGATTATATTAGAGATCTGAATCATGAGAGGAGCAGTACTTGTCTGCATCATCTATCAGTCGATCGTTGAAGACTCGGAAGACTTCGTGGATCCAGAGTCTGGTCAGTTTGTCACCGTCGGTCATGCGTGGCGCTGGCACAAGCAGCACGCCGCGCATGACTCGTGCAAAGTCTCGCAGGTTGAAGACGTAATGGCTCTTGGCTGGCGTTGGTAAGAATCCAGCCACTGTTTCCTGGTAGACATTCATGGTTGCCTGAATCATTATCTGCAATCAGCAACAGAAGAGGAAGAAAGGGTTAAGGATTTGGGTTAAGCGGTCCAATCCAATCTAATCTAATCCAATGCAATCAAGCCACTGAATACAGTGATTAATTGGTGGCTTACCCCACTTGAAGCTGAGATAGACACTTGTCACAGAATGCCGCAGGTGTGTGATGAGAGAAGTTGAAGCCAATGGACCGTGAGACAGGAAGATCATCTTCCTGTACTATCTTTCAAGAGACTGAAGAGAGGGAGAGAGACAGACAGACAGAGAAAGAAATAGACAGAGAATTACAGAGACAAAGATATAGGCTACACAGACAGAGATAGACAGGCAGATAAAGACAGACAAACAGACACACCTTTAGATACAAATGCAGACAGAGAAGGAACAGGAAGCGAGATCACCAGCAGCTAGAAGAAGCCAAGAAAACGTCTAAGAAGGGCATATGAAATCTTATGCCAGTGCAATCCACTTAAAATCCAATCTAATCTCAACAATACATCCAGAAACAATGACAACGTAATTCCAAAGCGAGACTTAACAACTACTAGAAAGCAAAACGGAAGACGCACACCTTTCCACGTCGTAGGAACGAAGTTTCGAAGCCTTTGGTAAAATGCCAGTCTGCAATCGCAGTAAAGATTCGCGTCATCGTGTTTTCGTCGAATTCGTCGATAGAAACGACCTGCAGATGGCGTGTGAATCGGCCGGTGATGTCATTACGTCCGCCACCTGGTGGACCCATCGCACCAACAAACAGCTGGAAGCAAAGAAGGGCAACATGTTAATGTTCCTATCCTGACTCATCAGATCCTCCACTTTCTTATCTTTTTCGACCTATACGAAACCCGTCTCAGCAGCTCCTCTGCCCTCTCTCTGGTCACTGGCAACCAGATTTGGATCTCCATTTGACAACTCTCTGGACTCTGACTAGGCGATGAGCTCATGAATAAATTGATGCCCAGTGCTTAGTTTTCAAGTGGCACAGAAATATTGAGTTTACAACTATGATTACGATTAAGTTGTATGATTCGTCTGTTTAAATGCACACAGGAAGCAAAGTTCCCGGTCTAATACTTCACCTTAATATAACTAAATCAATTTAAGTTTATAGATTTAGATATATCTTTCACAATTTACTTATATCTTTCAATTTACAAAAGATTGCTATGACAAACTCAATAAGTAAAATTGAGTAATCAAAAACAGTTATTATAATAACATACGGGCTACGTATACAAATGATGATGATGATGATGATGCTGATGATAATGACAGTAACTATTAAGTAACAAGTAACAAAGAAAATACAGAGATAGACTCTTAAAAAATCACAATGAAACAGAAACAACTTCATCTCTGTTCTGTTTAGTTCAAAATTCTACTCAGTCTCCTTCGAGACCCGATTCAATTAAAAATTTCATTGACTCCACTTCAACCAGTGAGTGTCCAAAACAGACAAATTGTAATTGTAATAGTAAGTGCTCATTTGTATAGCACCTCTTCAAAAAACTGATCAGAGGTGCTCCTGTCCTGACTACACAAAATCACGATCGAACAGAAAGGTCTTCAATTGCTTGCGAAATAGAGGCACAAAATACTACGTACCACATCCGTGAGGAAAAGCTTCGAAGTGTCCTTGCGATCATACCAGTGGCCGTGGTCGAGCCACTGGCGCAGCAGTTCAATCGGAGGCTGAGCTCCGTACTTCTCCTTCGCTGGCATGTTCAGATCATCCACAAAGACAATGCACTTCTTCCCAACCGGAGGACCATACAGGCCTTTGCGGCGCCTTCAAACAAATGACCAAGACTAATTATATATTAATATTAAGCTTTATTAAGTGCCATTACTAATGACCAAGCATCAGTCGATGGCACTGAGCAATTGTCAGTGAAGGACTTGATCAAGGTCCCTATACAGTAACCATCTCGAACTCATGCTCTCCACGTTACAAGGAGAGCGCTCTAACTAATCGGCTACTGGGCCAACCAGAGGACCATACAGTCTTAAAACAAATTACGACAACTAATTAGCCAAGATTAACCAAAACTAACACCAAACCCAAAACTCACACCTGTTACCAGCATCAACAGCTGTCTGTCAAATATAGCCTATTTCACAATGAAGTGACCATCACTTGACGACTAAGCACTGAGATATCCGTGTTATAGTAGTAATTAGATTGTCTGATTATTTGTTACATGGCATATAAAAATAATGGATTTATGCATAACGACATTTAATAGATTACGAATACCTAATGTGTATATTAGTCTGTACATCTTGTATCAGCTTTAAAGCGCTGTACCATAGGCATAGACTATCATCAACTTGCTTACCCATCACAGTCAGACTTATAGCTTCTCTGATATATATCAAAGACTGAATGACTATTCACAGACTGACTTTCTAACTTAATTACCTACGTACGGTATTACATCCAATGCAATGGTTTCATGCAGTAACAGTGCTATGTAATATACTGTCAAGTAATGTACAAGTATGCATTGTAGATAGTTTACATTTCTGCCGAAAACACCTCTTCATCACTTATCTTTATTTTTCTATCATTCAAAGCTAAAAAAATAATGTCAAGATGTAACATTACAATTAAACAATAACGATCATGAAACAAAAGAAGGTGACAGTATACGAAAGTCTTCTTGAGCAGATGGGTACCTGTCTAGCTTAGACATCATGATGTCTTGCGTTTGGTTGGCTGATGTGCGAGCAGAAAAGTTGATGAAACTGGGAATGTACCTGAACGAAATAACATCCACGCAAGGCATTGTAATTCTTCGGAGTTAAAAACAGAAATTTCTACTAACAATCGAAAACTACTGTAAAAACTAAAACTATAACCACTACCACCTTCATCATGGGGCGTGGTGGCTCAGTGGTAAATTCGGCGCCTTGTGACCTGAGGGTTGCAGGTTCGAATCCCACTCTAGCCGCTGCGTACGGACCTTGGGCAAGTCCTTCACTCGCGATTGCTCGTGGCGCTTCGGCGTGAAAACTCCGACACAGTATACCAATGCTGTAGTCGGGAGCGCCTCTGAGTAGTAGTAGGCTTGAGGCGCTATAGAAATATCAGAAATAAATAAATAAATAAATTATCACCACCACCTTAACCACCTCCACCACGACCATAACTTCTACCTCCTGCAACACCAGCACCACTGCCTGCACCAACACAACCAGCAGGCACCACCACACACCATTACTACAACTCTCACCACCACCACCACAATCAAACTGCTGGTGAATCTTCTACCTTAATTGTGCTCGATATGAGAGGAAAGCAGAACTGAGGAACATACAAATCCTTAGGCAGAGAGATGAGGTGGCTGTTGGTGATGGCTGACTTTCCGGTTCCAGTTGGACCAACGAAGAGGAGTGGCAGCTGATGCTCTAGATAGACGTTCAGAAAGAACGTCTGTCTTGCTGTCTCCGATGTCGGAATGATCAGATCGCTCACCTGACCAAGGCAATCAGCAACAGAAAAGCTCAATTTTTTGCAAGCATTGTCTCCAGACTGCTTTGGGTTAAAGTTCATCTCTGTGTCTATCCGTCCGCTTCTCTCTCTGTCTGTTTTTCTATCTGTCTGTCTTTTTGTCTGTCGGCCTTTCTATCTGTCTGTCTGCATGGATTGCCGTCATTCTGTCTTTCTGTCGCTCTGCCTTTCTGTCTACCTCTTTGTCTACCTGTCTCTCCGACTTTCTGTCGAACTGCTTGCCTGGCTAGAATTCTAACACAATATATGGTAACCGACAAACATTGACCAGAATTCTTATGACACATACTGAAGTGCTAGAATACTAATACCAGAAAGTAACCTAAGCACACTGGATAGAATTCTAATACCCGAAAATAACCGAAGCACACTGGCTAGAATAATACCAGACAATAACTGAAGCACACTGGCTAGAATATTTCTAAAATCAGATGATAACTGATTGGTCATTTCACCCTGTTTCTTACTGTCCTCAAAACTGCGTTGTTCGACCGTGGTTGGGCTGGGAGTGCTCATGAGTAGGCAATCTTGAAGGGGCGCTATATAAAACTACTTTAATAATAATAATTATAATAATAATAATAATAATAATAACTGAAGCGCATACTGGTTAGAATTCTAATACCATATACCAAACAAAGAACAGTCGGTTTCTAGTAGCTGATAGTACCTGAAGTAACTGATAGTAACTTCTTGGGCTAAAATTCTGTTAACAAATAGTAAGTGAAATGAATTGATAAGAATTCTAATTCCAAAAGAGTAACTACACCATAGTGACTAGAATTCTAATAAGTGACCATAATCAAAGCATGACTTTTATCTCCAACAGCTTTGAGAAACTACACAGCCCAAAATAACTTTCAACCTGGAAGCACTACTAAATACCGATAAAAGCCAAAGACCTGAAATGTCGTTTCGAATAACAAACTAGTTTCACTTGATAACTGAAGCCCAAAACAAGACAGCAAGACTTTCCACAAGCACAACTATGAAAGCACAATGCAAACTAATTAAACCTGAACGTTTGGAAAATTATAATCCAACAGAAAAACGGTTTCTAACGAAGCAGGGACATCACACTTCTGCAAGTCAAACTATTTAAGCATTGACGAGATTTTAGACGAGAAAAACAGGCACCCAGCTACTCACTCGTCCAACCGTTCTCACTGTCTTAACAAAGTACCTTCACTGGTGGTGGTGGTTTTTCGTTCTCCATTGGGTCATCACTCGATCGTTTATTACAAATTTCTTCAGAAAACTCATTTGAATCCTTCTGATCGAAGTTGCATAATTACATCAGACAGTAATCATAATTCTAAACTAAATTTCTAAAGCATAACTTGAAAGCTAAGTGCAAGGTACCAGACTCAGCTTATTCACACCAGGGCACCAGCCTATTCACGACTGCTAACAGCATGCGTAATGATGATGAGAATAATAATAGATAGATAGGGCAAGGTCAGGTATTTCACTCGTGGCACATTTATTCAACACCTAATTACAAGTACGGTAGTCACGTGAACTTCTGTTTTACTAAACTTATCAATTGTGACAAAAAGTTAAGGCAGGGTCAATGTTAATGGCCCTGTTAGTCATAAGATGTCTTTAAATGCTGGACACTATTATGGAAGTCTTCTTGTAGCAACAACAAGAGGAAACAGTAGAACTCATAGGCTGGGTTGCTGGATATTTTGGTTGCATGCAGCACAAACATTATTATTATTACCATCATTATTATTATTATTGTTATTACGACTATTATTATTATTATTATTATTATTATTATTATTATTATTATTAATTATTATTATTATTATTATTATTATTATTATTATTATTATTATTATTATTATTATTATTATTATTATTATTATTATTATTATTATTATTATGAGTATTTTAATGCATTAAATATCATACAGATGTGTGATTCTGAGGAGCGGAATCATACAAAATTTAAGGGAAAAAATACTAGAATTCAAACAGCTGAAGATGTGGCATCTAATGATATGCTCATAATGAAACTGATATCCTCCAGTCTGTCATATGGTTGCTTCAGCTTTGTGGATCTCAACAAACTCTGTCAAATGGTTTGTGGTTTCGAAATGCAGTTTTCCTCTGAAGCAACCAAAGTGTCTTGTCTGCAATATGACACTACAGAAGCCTGCGAATTAGATTAAATTAGATATCTGCTGAGTTATTGAATCAAAGCTGAAGAAGTCACCACTTCCCAGAAGCCTGATCCTAACTGACCTACAGCATTTCATCAAGCAAAAGATGATAATGAAAGCCAAAAGCATGCAATTCATCTTAAAGCCAACGATGCAATTCATCTTAAAGCCAAAGATGAATATGAAAGACAGAGGCATGCAAGTCATCTTAAAGCAAAAGATGAACATGAAAGCCAGAAGCATGCAATTCATCTTAAAGCCAAAGATGAACATGAAAGACAGAGGCATGCAAGTCATCTTTATGCCAAAGATGAACATGAAAGCCAGAAGCATGCAAGTCGAGACGCGCTATATAAGTGCTCAAATGAATGAATGAATCTTAAAGCAAGAAACGAAAATGAAAGCCAGAGGTATACAAGTCATTTTAAAGCCAAAGGTGAACATGAAAACCGGAGGCATACAAGTCAAAGATGAACATGAAAGCCAGAGTATTTCCTGAAGCCAAAAATCAACAAGAAATCCAAAAAGCAAAGCATACTAGACTGGGGCAGCGTGAAAAGAGCCGCCTTCAAACTACTGGTACTCACATCCTCAAAGCCTGGTGACATCAGAGCATCGCAAATGACATGCTCTCCACAGGCTCAGTGAGTCAGCGCCACTCCACACAGTTCAACCAAAAGATTAGTTCTAGTATTTGCATGATGCATCTAGATACTTATATAGCAACCTTTTAAAAACACATTAGAACTGTTGCTCTAATTGTGTTACATTGTCTCATAATTTGATTTTCTTACGGGTGTTGATCAGATTATGACTTTGTTTTCGTGTGCCATCGGTTGATGCTTTGTGCATTAGATACTGGCACGTTAGAAGTTACAAATTACAATTACAATTCATAAACATACTTTGGAAGTTCCTTTAAGGTAATGCATATATTTGTAAATGTCCAGGTACGTACGTATACGCACATCTGGATGTCCAGACATATGTCCTCTTTGTTCCTGATTGCATCAGATCCAAGGCGGTATAATGCTACTGGTACCTGCTATAAGACTACTTAGTACCATAAATATTGGTAAGATCCCTTGGTGGCAAAATTCCTTAAAAAATAAAAATGTTGTGAAAAGGGTTCATGGCCGCACACAGCAATCGCATAAGCTTGAAATGGAGCTGAATATATACAGTAAGGAAAGGATGGAACACTCGAATGTATTTCAAGCACTACAGACATCACCCAACAGTCAAACACTTTGTGTGAATACACTTAATTACTATAGCGCATTTTGCATACCTGTAATAAAGGGTAATTACAATGAGTCATTCGATCACATGTGTCACTACAATTGCACATCATTCGATCAAATGAGTAATTGAGTATGTATGATTACATCACTAGATAACAAGTGTCATTATGATTAATGATTATGATGCCATTTCCTAACATGTGTCACAATGATTACGATATCATTTGCTAAAATATGTTACTATGATTATGTTGTCATTTGCAGACAAGTGCCAGTATCAGCATGTATCAGTGGCTTGAATGTATTACCGTGATTACAATTTCCTTAAATTATAGTTTGAACTGGTTTTTGATCTGTGTGCCATTTACACCTATGTATGTAGTTATGTATATTAAACATATGAGTATATGTAGGCATTTATATATGTGTGTTTCAAGACACTTAAAACAGTGCATTTTAAATAGCTTATAAACGCAGCATGCATGACCTACAGCTATATGCTCTGGACATCCAGAAGAGGGCACAATAAATATTAAGTAGTATAATGCATATGTGTGATAGAAAAGAAGAAACATGCTCAAGATTGAAAACAACCTTAGCGGTTGGTGCAAACTGACTGGCGGCCTTGTCGATTGTGTCCATCCAGTCGACCCACTGTCCGCCACCTTTCTTCTCAAAACAAAAGTCGTAGATGGAGCCACGTTCAGGAAAGGTATTCGTCTAACGGAAAACATCAACAAAACAACAAAATCGCTCATTGGTCACAGTTGATGAACTGATACATACGATTGTATTCTAACCGTACCTGTGTAGCGTACTGAATGACTTATGATATCAGCACAATAGGAGTCATTTGATTAGATTAAATTATCAATTGGTTAGATTAAATTATCACTTGGTTAGATTAAATTATCATTTGGTTAGATTAAATTATCATTTGATTAGATTAAATTATCATTTGGTTAGATTAAATTATCATTTGATTAGATTAAATTATCATTTGGTTAGATTAAATTATCATTTGATTAGATTAAATTATCATTTGGTTAGATTAAATTATCACTTGGTTAGATTAAATTATCACTTGGTTAGATTAAATTATCACTTGGTTAGATTAAATTATCATTTGGTTAGATTAAATTATCATTTGATTAGATTAAATTATCATTTGGTTAGATTAAATTATCACTTGGTTAGATTAAATTATCACTTGGTTAGATTAAATTATCACTTGGTTAGATTAAATTATCATTTGGTTAGATTAAATTATCACTTGGTTAGGGAAGATTATCACTTGGTCAGATTGGATTATCATCGCTATGCTACAAAAGTATACAAAGCCATTTCTGGAAAGGTGATAGTCTAATGGAAAACAATAAAAACTACAGTTCATATATCGTCCCAGTTGATGAACATATAAGCATGAATGCCTTATGCTAATGGCGCCATAGAAGTCATCAGATTAGAATAGATTAGATTAGGCTAGTATGAAAGCGCCAAGGGTTAATTTAGTTTTAATCTTAGTAAAGTAATGCTTTGCAACTGACAATAGTAAAATAAGCCACAAAAGTCAACAATACAAACAGAAAGTTCTATTCAGTGCGACAGGTTGTCAAGAAGCATCGTATCAAAAGATCTGTCATGTTTAAATTACAATTACAAGCGAAGACAGTATAAAAGTTACTTCAGTGGTTTGTTAACATTAATTAATGCAAACATAAAATGTAAACTTACCAGAATATTATTGTAATTGTAACTTGTATGGTGCCAATTAAAAAAAAATGCTCAGAAGGCTCTAAGGCATACACACATATCCAGTATATACGTATATACTAGTAATGTATATATATATAGTGCATATATTATACTTTTCATTATATTTATACCAAATTACATAGCAAATATTGAACAACATATAAAGTATAATATATGTATAGGTATATACTATGCCATTTATGATATACCGGTAGTTAAAAATTTAAACCAGTTTACATGATCAGATTTTGAACAATGATACCTTGGAGATTTTGCAGCTCTTTGGCTTCGGGTGATTGTCATCGAGGCCATTAATCAGATTCCGTACATATAAATCGAACTTCTTGCGACTGTCACCTGTTATGGTGCTTCCAATCGTCCAGACGAGAGTGAACTGGAACAAGCCTTGAAGCCAGAGTGTTATCTGGAAAGCAATAACACAAAGAAGATCAGTCTCTTAAGTTCACAGATGGTGCTACTAACGTGTAAATACTGGATGAGGCTAGTATCTGATGTGACCTTAACCCATGCCACTAAGCCACTGTCCAGTGTCCATACGCTGTTAGTGCTAATCCCAAGCCTGGATAAGTGAGCAACGTCAATGGCCCTTGCAGTCACAAGATGTTGTTAAACACTATAAACTACTTAAACAGTTTTTTATTTGACTGGTAGCTACATAGAGAGCACCTCTCAGAGGTTTTAAAATTATAACCTATTTCCTTCGGACAAGGCTCATTCAAATCATCTTTGACAAGACAGCGTCCTTAAATAAATGTTATCAATCAGGTTTTTATAAATGCAATGAAAAAGTCCTGTTCCACTTTCAATAACAGCATATAGAGTATATACCCTTTGTACTCTTTTGCAATCTTGTGCAAAATCACTCCAACTCATGCTCAAACCCATCTCCCTGTGTTAAAGGCGACGCTTTAACCACTCAGTTATCTTGTCCCGTGTATCAATACATTTAATATATACACTTTCAAGTACCCCATACTTTGCGCTGCATTAAACAATCCACAGGTATTGAATTTAATTAGCATTTTGGTTTAAACAAAAATGCTAATTAAATTCAATACCTGCGGAGCAGTGAGATTAGTTGGAACTCCATCCTTGTCCTCTGGTTGTGCAATTTCGTCGAGCAGGCTGTGGTAAAGCCGGAGGAAGGTCAGGACGAGATGGATCGGCGAGGTCTGCAGCAGCATCTTGCACTCGTGTCGGATGAAGTCCAAGCACGGCTCGATCAGCCACTCGAATAGGTCGTTCAGCTGCTCGATATGCTCCGCGGCGAGGGTCTTCGGGCATTGGTGCTGCATGTACGAGTCTTTGAATGGTTTCCAACCGAGCTGATGTGGCTCCAGGTAGATCATTCCACATCGGCTGACGGTAGCTGGAGAAGCCTGTTCCAGGTCGGCTGGTTCAAAGATCAGGTTCATGTTATTCGACATTTGGATGATCTCACCGCTCATCAGACACAGCTAAGCAACCAAAAGATTCCAGTCTTACCACACAGTCAAGTTTTAATATTAAAATATCAATATATCAAAATTCAGTTAGCTATTATTTTGAAATACATTCAGTGTGAAACTTACCACTCATCAGACACAGTTGGGTGACCAACAGATTTCAGTCTTTTAACACAGCTCATTTATATAATTAAAATGATAGATCCTAATATTAATATTCTGTTACTTATTGTTTTGAAATACATCTATCTGCACCCATTCATTCATCAGAAAGAATTTGTTAATCATCAGGCTCAACTAGAAAATTAATAGCTTCCATGCTTTCAACATCACACATAACCATTTTGCAAATTCAATCACTTTTTTCAACTTAAAATACTTTTGCCTTACAAATTCAACCACCAAGAGTTAATAATTAATTTCAACTTAAAAAACTTCAGCCATATTTAGTTATGAAGATTTTAAATAGTTATTACTATTCCTTAGACTTGACAGGCCACACAAAAAATAAGACTCTCAGTGACTTTCCACATCATGTCTGACTTTCTCCTACATTTACATTACTTAGAAGGCTACCTTAACACTTTAATGACGAGACCACTTAAAGTGACTGAGAAACCAGATTTCAATCTTGCATCACAGCTCATTCATATAATGCAGCTCATCGCTATTAAAGTGTTAAACTCTGTAGTGGTAAAGTGGTTTGTGCACCGCTTTTTTTTGGGAGAGACCTAACCTTTTTGTTATCGTCTAGAACTGTATTCATGTTCTCAATCCAAACAGCATCAACAGGGCCATCGAATAAGATCCACTTCCTGTCATCACTCGAGTTTGAAGCATACTCACGGAAAGTATTTGCCAATACACCTACAGATATGCAAACAAGACATGTCTGCCAGAAAACTACCCCATGCATACACAGACCAAAGTATACAGATAGCATACATTTAAATTTAAAGAAAAAGGCCTGAACAAAATATTTTTATAGGTTCTATGATTCAGCAACAATTTGTCACTATTGTTCTAGGCTAACCCTGTTGGATCCACAAAGCGCCATGGCTAACCACCAAATTTAAAAGGATGGCACACCCTGGGCCACCTATGACCCCAATTAACAATGCTTGTTAATTGCTGTTAATGAGGGCTCACACTAACACAAAAGGCTCAAATACATATATAAATGCCCATACATACACAAAGGCTCAAATACAGATACAAAGGTTCATACATAAACAAAGCCTCCTGAAAACTACAAAGACTGAAACATTCAGTCATAAATACATATGTATGCACAAAAGATTCATATATACTAAGGTTATGTACAGCGCAGTGCGTTTGCAGGCGCTTAATTAAAGAATAAATATTATATTATTATTTATTATTATTATGCATACAAAGTATCATAAATACACAAAGGGGTCATACATATACAGAATTACAATAACGATGACATACCATCTGTCCACTCGTGTGAGACCGGGTCAAACTGACCATACAGCTGACCCATGGTAATGGCCTTCGGATTGATTATTTGGTAGAGTACTTTGTATTCAGTCACGAGCCCAGAGGCCTGGAGGTCAGTGAGTGCATCAGCAAGAACTTGCCAGGCCTGCGTCTTTCCTCCGAGCTGCTCACCAACGATCATCAGACCGTGGCGCACAAGGATCATCTCATAGATCTAATCAACGTTCACCAAACAATTTTTAATTACTCATTATTTATTCACATATTTATTTATTTATTCGTTTAATTAGCTCATGGTAGGCATATCTTAATCTGAGATGTGAGACAAGTGTGTGCAAACAACTTTTCCAGGTTCATCGCACAAAGTCCGTTCAGCGCGTTCGAACCTGCAGTCGTTGGATTACAGACCCAGCATGCCACAGAAGAGACCAAATCGCTGCACAGAAATCTAACATAATTGTTAAAAACTTTACAGCCTATAAAGCTGTAAAGACATAAACGAAGATTAGCCACTCTTGATATCACAAGTCTCTCTCTAACTTTACCCTTGAAAAATAAACCTCTGGCCCTCTGGGTTTATGGAAAATATCAATAAATAGTATGGAACCTGGATAATTTTCGAAATAAACCATGGGACAGGTTGGAGCTTGCGTTTGGAGATGTTGTCCTTGATCGCTTCGAGGAAGACTCCAAAATCTGGCTGCGGAGATTCCACCCCTGGGAAGAGATCCGATATGATGCCCTCAAACAACGGAACATCCTAACAGTAGAAAAACAAAAAAGTTATGTAATGTACCAGAGATCGTACAGCATTGCAAATAAACTCTAAAGAATAATGCCTGGTAAGACAGGCACAAGTGAGGCTATGAAGCTCACAGAGAGCAACTGTCTGATGTCAAAGCACAGTATCACCATCTGCCATTCACATTACATTACAGCATTACATGCAATCTACTAGTACAGTACCATTGTAAAATGCACTGCACAACTCTACTGTCTGTATGTCTCTCCGTCGTTCTGTCTGTCACTGTATGTCTGTCTGTCAGTATCTGTTTCTCTTAAGCCCAGTCGATATTCCAAAAGGGAAAATGTATGTAAGTTCGTACATAATTTATGTAAGTGTGCATGTAAGAATGTGTATATGTATAAAAACATTTTTAAAGCATCTTTAGAAACCTCTCTGTACTTTTTGATTCAGATGAATATAAATCGAGACCTGGGCGAGGAACTTCGGTAGATTGACGTCCATGATGGCCTTGAGGAGAAGAACAGCCTCATTTTCCCTCTGGAACTTGAGCTTGAGGTTGCCAGCAGCCGTCAGAACCGACTTGACAGCACGCATGCCATAGTCGTAGTGATGCTGGGATGACAACTGTTCTGAGCACAGCTTATACGTTGCAACGATCTTCTGAGACAGGCTGCAGTCGATCAGAAAACAGATTTACATTGAATCGATCATTCATTGATGATCTATGCACGATGATAATGGCGCTTTAGAAGTCATTAGATCTATGTTTTTCTATGAATTACAACCAACGCCTGAAAACCAGCTCTTTCACCAAGGCCTGGCTGGGAGCGCTCCTGGGTATATATCTTTAAGTGGTACTATATAAATTTACCAAATGAGCAACTATTATTATAGTATATCTAGTGACAGTGGCGCCTCCAGAGGCAACTTATTCAAGTGGCTTACTGCTTGTAATTAGTTTCCTCAGTAAGTCAGACAGTCATTGCAGTTGTACACTAACCAGCAGGCGAACTTCAATATTTTATTTAATAAAGGTTCAGGATTCACACACAAAAATAATCATTATTGCCATTTTAATTTATTGTATTTATTATGTGGTTGCCTGCACAGTAAATATGAATCTGAGGTGCAAACTGCAAAGCTGTTGTGAGTGAACAAGCGAACGAAGGAATACAGTGTGTATGTTATCTCGGCTGTATTATGATTTCAGAATTTGGCTTTGCTTAGACTGATTTCTTGTGCATTACGGCAATGGCAATGAAAACTCAGGAACATGGGTCCTGAATAAATATAGGAATAAATAATTACACAAACAAATGAAGAAATGAAAAATATATTAATGCAAAGCTGAATTTCTACCTTCGTGCATCTACGAAGCCCATGGAATAGAGAGAAATCTCGCCGATCAGAGCGTAGTCGGGGACCATCATGGCCACAGTTCGAAACAAGACCTGAACGAAAACAGACATCAATCAACCGCATACAGTCATGACATCTTCATTGTCTTCATAAGTTACCTTCCCTATCACCGTCATCGTCACCTACCTTCTATTCCTCTTTGTCATAATCATCGCCATCACTATCATTATCATCATCATCATCATTGTCGTCGTCATCATCGTCGTCGCGATCATCATCACAAAGACTATGATTATTATTTATTCATTAACGAACATTTTTAACGCGCGCAAAGTCACACGCAGAAATGCGAATCTGAGGCGTGGTTAGTCAGTCGGCAGATGAAGATATCCAGGTTTTTGAAAGCCATTGAGAAGTAGTGAGCTATGAAGCGTTTCTTGAAAGAAGAAGAGGTCGAGCAACGAATAAACATTGGTAGTCAATTCCATTCCCTGGGGCTGCAACACGAAATGCATGAGAGCCCATGGTAGCCCTATATCTATGCTCAACCAAAAGAACCATCACCGAAGATCATAGACTGCAGGGGCGGGATGTCCGGAGAAACTAGTGGTTGAAGGTAGGTAGGAGTGCACATTGTGAAGGTTTAATAGGTCAAACAGGCCAGTTTAAATCTTATTCTGATTTCTACAGGAAACCAATGCAGCTGATAGAGCAGTTAACGAGTCTGAACGAGAAGATGCTCGCAGCACCACGCGAGCCAGAAAATTTTGGATGCGTTGAAGGCTGCTGACTTGAAGATCTGACATGCCTGCAAACACAGAATTGGCATAATCGAGGCGAGAACAGACAAGGGAACAGGCTATGGTCTGACACATGTCTTTGGTAAGAGCAGACCTTAATGTGACATACTGCTCAGATAATTACAGTAAAAACAAAATTTGCAAAGGTTTGTTATGTGGGATTGGAATGCAAGATTACCGTCCAAAGTCACCCGGCAGTGCCAGACAAGGTCAATGCTAGAATGAGAAGAGAAAAGCGCAGTCATTGGCGTGAGGCAAAAGATGATTGCCTCAAACTTATCTGGATTTATGGCAAGACCGTTGAAACAGAACCATGCATGCACTGAAGAGATGCACTCTTCGAGTAGTACTTTACCGGACTGATCCGTTGGTGACAGAGCAATTAAAAGCCGAGTTTCATCAGCATACTGCGGTGACTGGACTCCAAAGTGATTGGCTATGCGGCTGATTGGTGAAATGAAGATCATAAATAATAGGGGACCGAAAACAGAAAGCTGATTGGTAAGGACTGAAATTAGGAGATGAAGTAATGCGTTACTTGATCCGTGTAAGAAAGAGACGTTCAAGAATCTTAGAAATGTCAAAAGGTTGGACGTGGGTCTAAAGTTTGACAGGCTGTTGATGTCCAGGTCAAGTTTCTTAAGTAAAGGCTGATGAAGACGACGACGTCAATGGCGGTGAGAACAGGAACGATGAGGGTAGTGATCATGATGATCATGATAACAATTACAAATGTGAAGTTGCTGCTGCAGCTGATAATGATAACGACAATGATAGGAGAAGCATAGCGATGAAGATGATTAAACATTAATGAGGAAAAGGATGATGATCACCATTGTGAACAGGATGATTACGTAGATGCCGATGATTGTGGTAATGGTGGTGGAAGTGAGGTGCGCTGTTAGTGATTGTGCTGGTCGAGGTGAGGTGTGCTTGTGGTGGTGATATTGATGCAGATGATGATGCTGTAGTCAGAGAGCCACTGTGCCTTGAGATTATCTGGCAGTTCCTGTCGGCCAGCGTAACCAGGGTTCATCGTGATGAAGATGGCGCATGTCAGGTTGAGTGCCAGTTCGGTTCCCTCGAAGACGAATCGCTTCAGGCCCTGGTTGATGGCGATCTGGATGCACTGGATCTGCTGGGCGACCACAGACAACACCTCGAGGTCGATCCGGTTGAACTCGTCGAAGCAGGACCAAGCACCAGCCTGTGCCAGGCCCTTGAAGAACTTGCCCATTGCTTTGTAGTCCAGTCCATCAGAGCAGTTAAACACGACGCACTGAAGCCATTGAAAGGCAAGTAACGCTGACTTTATTCACCATATATTATTTGTAAGAAAAACGTTTCACATGAATTGAACACAAGAAACTGCTACTAGCTACTGCTACTAGCTATAGTTTCAATACACTCAAACTACCTTATGACACAGTTATAACACGAATACATCCAAAGTCCCAAAACACCTCATTGCATAGTTATAACATGAACATACCCAAACCACCTTATGACAGTCATAACACCAATACACCCAAACTACCATAGAACATGCTGAATTCTACTAGGTATGCAATCATTCTATACTAAGTTATCCATGTATGCTTGTGAAATGCAAATAAAGGTTACTATAATTAGATAATTATACTATGATTATGTCCAAACTACCGTCTAACATGCTCAACTATAACAATAATTCTGAAATTACAGTCTGGGCCATGGAACCAAAATTAAGTTCAGTTTCAGAAAAGGGCCTCATTATAAGTTTCCAGTATATTCAGTTTACTGAATGTATCTAGCGCTCGTGAATAGGCTGGTGCCCTGCACTTGGCCCTCGAGGGGAGCTTTAGAAGTTTGGAGATTACTATTACGATATATCAAATATTAGGATAGTGAACACATGTGTATGTGTGCATGTGTTTGTGTGCGCCTGCTGGTGTGTGTGGGCGTGTGTGTGAGTGGGTCCATGGAGTATGTGAGGTTGCAGGTGGCTAATAGTTGAACAAGGGTGCTCAGTGCTCACTTGTTTTGCCACTGCCTTGGCGAGGTCTTTAACTGTCTCTGTCTTTCCAGTTCCAGCTGGTCCCTCAGGAGCTCCTCCGAGATGCAGCTTCAAGGCACCCATCAACGTTCTATCACAAGCAAACAGTCAACATTACCAGCCAGTCAGCCAATGAAACGAGCCAATGGGAGCCAGTCAACCAATAAACACAGCAGACTGTTGAGCCAGACATTGAATCAATTGTTAAACAAATCAACCTGTTCCAACAGAGCCTTCTAATTTTGTATTTTATTGTATAAAGCGCCTCTCGCATGTATAAACCATTCAGAGGCAATGAATAGATCCAAGTATTCAAAGACACACCGTGAAAGATCTCACTGTAACAGGCTCAATAATAATAGCACAAATTCTCATACAATTCAGACATAGACTGAGGTCAAATTCAGGTACCGGTAACTTACAGAGTAATCTCAGTGTAAGAAAACCTCATGCATCATCGTCTTCAGCATCATCACCGCCAAATCATCATCATCGTCATCATCAGCTCCTGGTGTCATTTGGCAGCAATGGCTGTGAATCAACATTCTATACACGGTAAGCAAGGACAGCATTTCAATGAGTTTACACTGTAGTTTCCAAACAAATCAGCCATGCCTGCTTTTAAATGACAATAGCGAGATCCACTTACCTGTAACACCTGTCCGTCAAAGGTGTAATAACAAGTCTAGGCGTGTTTCCCAAATACTCGTATCCATATTTCAGTTCAGTTGTAATCATTCGAACGGTTACGTCACCACCGGACCAGTAATACCGCAGCTGGCTCAACCACTCAAAGTCGTTCGGACTTGTAATTTTTCCTTCCACCAGATTGGAAACAACATCTCGACCTGTTTAAATAAGTTCACAGTCTTTCGTTACGAAAGTCAATCGAGCAGTGCATGATTAAACATTTCTAATATGACATACTTATTCTGGCAGGGCAGAAAAAATAACAATTTTCGGTGCAAGGTCATAACATGATAGTCTATTGAGTTCAAAATAAATTCCTAGAATTTTCAAATCGAAACTGTATCCTGGTTCATCAGAATCTTTTAGACTTCACTTTTTCAAAGTAGTTGACACATCATCGTAGAAGGTGAAGTAATGTAAAGTAATACAACGAATGCAATGTAGAACACAGACTAGTGTACATTCAGTGTCTCTGGAGAGACATTTCCTCAGATTCCCAAATCCAATAACCTTGGTAGAAATACAGTGTCGACTGGTTAACGCGAAGTCGTCAGGGGACATGCCTTATGATAAAGCCTATAAACCAGACGGCTCGTGAAAACAAAATGGTACAGAAAAGTTAATATTTAGCACTACAAGGTAGTTAATGTACAGTGCATTAACTAATATGCTAAGTTATTAGCTGTGGGGGACAACACGATGCCACTTTGTATTTATTGGGCACATAAACGAGGAGCATGTAAACGAGTCTCCACTGTAGTAGTTAGATACCATGAACATCAATGACGATGAGGGCGCCAAGAGTGATGCGTGCCCCGCTTTTCAACTTTCCTCTCACAAGTTCAACGATTTCCTCAATCTGAGTATTGCACTTTTTTAAGTAATGCTGAAAAAGCAGAACAACAGCAGGATAAAGTAAAAGCCATTTATCCATTGAACAACTTCAAACGAAAACAGTTCCAAGGCCTGCTTGTATTATTAGTAATTGTAACTAATTAACAACTTATGCAGCACCGGTGTTTACTGCATAAGTTATCACCCGAAGGCAACCCAAACCTAGTTTCAATCAGGTCAACATCAATGAGATCAGTCTACCAAGACAGAGGTAGCCTGCAGTGGACAAGCAATTAAAAAGAAATTTTAAGATAAAAGAAGTCAATAATTATTAACGTAACAATAACTGGCTACCTCTAAATATCCTCGACTTAGACTGAATCACTAACTTCAACTGATGCAATGGGATCTGAATTCAGGACACAGGTGTGAAAGATCCCAACAAAACTACATGCCTTTGCATGCATAACTATGTAAAGCACTGTTGATCACTAGAGGTGTAAGTGGAACACCATGCAAAAACGGTATTGCATTGTAACCTTATTACTTTAAGTAACTATTTAACGTATTACTGTATCGTAACGGTAATACTATTTTGTAACTATCACTGTTTTGTAATGGTATTACTGCCTTGTAACGATATTACTGATTGTAACTGTATTACTGTACTGCAACTGTATTACTGCCTTGTAACTGCATTGTAACTGTATCACTGTTTTGTAATTGTATTACTGTATTGTAGCTGTACTACTGCTTTGTAACCGTATTATTGTATTGTAACTGTATTACTGTTTTGTAGCTGTATTACTGTATTGTAACTGTTTTACAGTATTGCAACTGTATTACTGTTCTGTAACTATATTACTGTTTTGCAGCTGTATTACTGTTCTGCAATTGTATTACTGTTTGTAACTGTATTACTGCATTGTAAATTTTTAATTATTTTTTGTAACTGTATTACTGTATTGTGAATTGCAACTGTAAGTATGTGTATAAGTATGTGTATATATACACAAACTTATACACACATGTATATAAAAATACTGTTTTGTATTACTGTTATATATGCATAAATATATATAAGAAAAAAGAACATCTGTCCTTTACACTAGTGTCAGAGGTGGCCATGGGTATGAAGTGTTAGCGACTTCGTTTTTATTAGCCTCGGCATGTGAGGGCCGGTGGCCAGTCCTCTCCCTCGCCGCCTAATCTTCCCACCGACAGTGTACAGTCAGCGTAGAAATGCTCACGAATCTTCGAAAGTACATATTCAACAGACCGATCTCTCATGGAATACAATTCATATCCCAGCCATTTCTTCCCCTTTTATCACCCTGGAGAAAACCTCTTTCCTGAACTTCTAAACCAGTCAAGCAGAATCAAAGAATTGACCAGACATAAAACAAACTGAAGACCTTCAGAACACCTTGACACACCTTTCACTATTACACTGTGTGGTTAAGTGTCCAACTATAACTATTCTTTCCTAACTTACTAGGGCAGGACATGTCACAATATGTGCGTATATAAATACATATATATGTATATCACTCAATGGAAATTTATATAGTGCCCCTTCATATACATACATAAACATGTATGTATGCATATATATATATAATTATATATAATACACAGTAAAATGGTATGATTGTATGGAACTTGATCCAGATGAGGCGCTTGTAATTCTCACGTGAACTCCGTTGTGGGCTTGCATGGCTTTCATTACTTCAGTCGTCCAAAAGACGGAGCTAACGCAGAGGACGATTTGACCGGGCCAATCGAGGACCCATTGATTCCGAGCGGTGTTCGTGTACGCCTCGACCGCCTCCCCGATTATCCTGCGAACGTTTGCTACCATGGCGTCCTCAACCTGTAGCAACCACTTCTCCACCATTCCCTGAAAATGTATAGTAATTGTAATCGCAAGTGTATATTTATATAGCTAGCAACTCTTTAAAAAAATTCAGAGATACTCCTGAAATATGAACATTTGCTACCATGGTGTCCTCTACCAATCTATGAAATGTTCATAAAGTACTAGAAATGTAATGTATCTTATTGTAACCTAATGCAATCTAAGGTAATGTAATGCAACAAGACATTTATATAGATCCTTCAGACTTACATATAATCCAATGTATTAAATTTCCAAACTCAGGGCCAAAAGATCGACATAACCAGACCTATCAAATGCGCTAAGAATTTTTAAAACATACTTTGGTTATTATAATGTGTCCATGGGCTCTTTTCACTGAATTCGGCAGAGATTTGATTAGATTATATCAAATCACATAGATTAATTTCTGATTAGACAAGACTGGAGAAAGTTAGATAAGATCTGACAAAGCTACAATAAACTACATTAGACTAGACTTTATACAAAATTATTTTGGATTAGATTAGATCAGATGGGACCTTAGCCCTGGCAGGGTAGATCCTCTGCTGGAATGGAACCGACTCATTCTCTGAAGAGATCATCCCAACAATCTCCTGTTCTTCCGTAAACTCGAGTTTTGCAATTCCTTCGAAGCACTTCTTCAGGTGTGGCTGAACCCGCGTTGGATCCTTCGTCTCCGATAAGATCTCAAGCAATTCGTCATTTGACAGAAAGAAAAACCTAAAGGAAAATGTTCCCAAGTCACAGCTTTAGGCCAAAGCAATTTCGACCTACTTACACTCTCTAATCAGTGGAAAATCCTGTGTCTACATCAAGGTCATACATAACTCAAGTCATAACTCTGAGGTCATTAAACATTAAACGTTACTTCGGGATTTTTAAGTGTCAAAGATAGTGGATGGGCCACCTACCATGAATTACCTCAAGTCAGAACTCTGAGGCCATTGAAACATAACTGAGTTTTAAAGTGTCAAAGAGAGTGGATGGCCCATCTACCATGAATAGCTTCCCTCTGGATCTGCGTTCTATCTGGCCAAGGATATTAGAAGCACCTTTTACTAATCGAAAACAGTGTTTTCTTCACTGGGGATGGCTTGGCAGCACCACTGAATAGATATCTTGAGGGTGTGCAATATATATATGCTCTGCATGAATGAATAACAAATAATACATAAGGTCATGCGTGCTCCCTCAGGCTAGTGAAACTGAATGGTTTTTGGACAAAATCTACCTTTTTCATCTTCATGATCACTTACCCTAATCCATTCGATCCTCCACTATCCAAGATTTCCCATCCAAACGAAACCCGCCTTAGCAGCAACTCTGCCTCCTTTCTCTGGTAATTTCACTTAACATCACTGGAACCCCTCTGACACGACGTAGCACTAATGTATAATCTGGTGCCCTGCGCTTAGCTTTAGAGTAACGTTTAATAAATTTGGAGCACACGATTATGATTCAGAATTCACAACAGCATGTGTACTTTCGGCACTAGCAGACACGTGCATTTGACAGTAAAACTTTCGTGTTTGTTCTAGAATTCATAAACAAGCCACCGGAGTTCTAATACCTTGGAAAGTAGAGCCTCTTCTTTTCGAGGTATAGGTTCAAGCCCTTCTGTATGTCTTCGAGCAGTGAATTTGCTTCGGTCAATCGACTGAGCATGTTGACCTGGTCGGTGGCTTCTAGACAATGTGTGTCCTTGATCGCCTGTGACATGATGGCCTTCCAGTAGCTGTCGACGATACCGAACTTGCGACCTTCTTCCGGCATTTGTGCCATGATGTCCTCTGAACTGAAGATCGGCCCCAGGTACAACCAAGTCGCCTGACACTGACAAGGGCACCAAAAATGTAATCCAAATCAAGTTTTACATCCGGTACATTATTCTCTACTATAAATGATAAGTAGCCGATTTGTTGGACATGGTAACCTATTGTGGAACATAGTAGCTGCTTCGTTGAGCACTCACCTTATAAACGCGAAAAGTACAGGTTCGAGCCTCACCTAAGATGGTTTTTGCATGTGGGCCTTCAGCAAGTCCTTCACTCACAATTTCTCAGCGCCATCGACTGATGCTTGGTCATTAGATAGTGGCACTTAATAAATGCGTAATAATAATATTAACAATATTATTAATTGTTATCATTTTGATTATTCTGAGAATAGTCTAATCTAGTCTAATGAGTCGACTTCTACAGTATTCTTATCGAGTTGCACAAAGCATCAATCAGAGGTCACTGCAAGTGACATCGTTGTCAAAATCATAATCCGTTGGAGACCTTTGATCAGAATCTGATAGGTCAGAGAAACCAGATTGATCAAGCAACAGTGTTTTTTTAACCAAAGGATAAAATCTAGAGGAAATTTTTTATTATAATTATAATCATTATCATCATCATTATCATCATGATCGTCACGATCTTCGTCTTCATGATCATCATTATCATCATAATCAATATAATCAATATTATTATTGTGATTGTAATCGTCATAGTTACTATTATTATTAGTACAAACCTTCAGCCAAGCATCAAGAATGTCCTGCATAGAGACGAGTTTTTCTACCCACTGCTTCATTTCTTTTTCGAGTGGTTTAATGAAGGGAGACCCCATCATCGTCTGCGCCTTAATGATGTGGTCATCCAGTAGAAGCTGAATGTCATCGATGGCCGACAGAATGGACACACCCTGTCGAATGACAAAAGACATCGTAAATGACGTCGTATATGACATCGTAAATAACTTCGTAAATGACGTCGTAAATGACGTATTAAATGACACCGTAAATGACGTAACATGGACAAAGCGGGGGAGTCGAGCGATGAGCCTAATGTAAGGCTTGAGCACAAAACAGAGATCAGAGTCATAAGCTGAGGCCAAGAAAACGAAGATGCTTAGGTTTCACAAATATCTCAAGGTGGTTCATAGCCATAAGCTGATATGGAGAAAATTAAGATACTTTGGCTTTAGAGACACTTCTCTTGGGTGGTTCACATCAAAACTAGATTCATTCAGCAGAGAAGCTTTGCAGTAGAGTCAGTCCAGTTGCCTAGCGGCTTATGACATTAGCTTCTTCATCTTCCTTATCAACATTCCGAAAGTGCTTGAAAACCACTTTGTTTGATCCTGCTTTTCCGTCACTAGCTCTGATTTATATAGCGCCTCTTCAAGAGAGACTTAAACAGGCGCTATATAAATCTGTGATTACAATTACAATTCAGTGATATTTTGGTTGATAGCCAAATGACTTACAGTGTCACGATATGGAACGAATTCGAAGCACATGTCCTTCCACTCCGTCTTCATCTTCTCCATGTTCTTCTCCAGCGAATATTCCTTGGCAGCCGCAGCACCAATCTGTTCTAACCTGAAGAACACAAATAACAGGCAGACCATTGCAGCAATGATGAATTGACTGGCTGGGATGGCTGACTTGATGGCTGGCCGATTGGCTGGCTTGATGACCTGCTCACTGGCTGGCTGGCTAATTGATTGGCTGACTGGAGGTTTGAAAGAGTGGGTGGCTGGCTTGCAGACTTACTGGCAGGCAAACAATTGCAGCACTGATGGGTGACTGATTAACAGATGGATGGATGGAGGGGATGATGATGGAAAGGTGGAAGAAACACGGCTCGATTAATGAATTGATGAATTTAGAGATGATTGGTTCATGGGGATCATTATTATCATTGTTAATTAACATTTTCTATACAAACCATGTCTAATGCACGGTGCATCAAATGATGGCATATCTAAACCAAGTCTCAATCAGGTAAACCTGTCCAATGGATGGATCGGATCTATGGTTAGATGGATAGGTGGACTGACATACCAATGGGCCGTAAAAAAAATATTCATATCATATTGGCATATTGACTCAACGCATACAGAAATCGATCTACGATATATCGAACTCCTTAAGTAAAGCGATAAATTATAGAAAAACTGACTTGTCAAGGTGTTTGTTGAGGCCATATTCGATCATGTTATTGAGAGAGGTGTCTAGCTGAGGTCTCAGGTCAAAGCCAACAATATCACTCATCTAGACGAGAACAAAACGAGCATATATTCTCACAATTCCAACCATAATGCAAGAAAATGTTCAAGGATCACATCACACTGTACAAAAAATGGCCATTTTGAAGATAATTATGGCTCAGAAGACAATCATGGCAAAGCAACTATTAGCGCCTCTGAAGAGTCTCTCTTGAATTGGTGCTACATAAATGTGCAACTGCAATTACAAATACTGCAAAACTGATGCTCATTGTGATGATTGTATCCCAGAACACACTGGTCGATTTGTTACTGCACTCTTCTTGTTAGCATCGAGTATACAGGATCGAGCTTTTCCGAGGCAGTAACTGTGTATAGAAATTCAGCAGATCCTTCACTCACATTTGCTTCATATCCCGTGTGTGTGTGTGTGTGTGTGTGTGTGTGTGTGTGTGTGTGTGTGAGTGTGTGTGTGTGTGTGTGGATGTGTGTGGATGGGTGTGTGGGGGGTTTAAGTGTGTGTCTATATTTGTGTTTAAGAGTGTGTCCATGTGACTTTGTGCACCTGTTTTTGCCAATCATGCAAAAATGTAAAATAATAATAATAGCAATATATACAATATCAATCACTCAATCAAAATTTATATAGCCCCTCAAAGATCTCTACTTAGAGATAGGCCCTAGTAATTAATTAAACGAACAATGACCACTACAGATGATTCTGCAACGAATATTGTAAGATAAATGATATATATACACTGTATATACTTCTGTCCTCCAACCCATCTGAAGATGATAGTAACTGAACATTACATTACAACTATGCATCACAGTCAAGTAGTACTTCTCAAACCAATGTACGTGACAGTTTCTTAAAGGCGCTACATAAATGTAATCTATTCCTATCCATAAACTTAGGTAACATCGTTATCCATAGCACTGCAATGTACAAGGCATCAATTAATGGCTGTTTCACAGCAAAACTGCATTCCAAAAACATAATCCATTGCACAGAACCAGTTGAGGTTGATGCGGCACCCGACACCAGAGGACAGGCTATGGAGGCTAAACAAACTACAACCAGTCACCACCCATCAACTTCTTCATCTTATGGAAGCTACTAAGGTCGACCTGGTCCCAGTGTCTGTCTCGGATTCCAGCATTACAGATGACGTTGAGAAGCGGTAGATGGGCCTTGAACTTCTCCATCTTGCTTCGCTGGCGTTCGGCGGAGGTCCGGGGTCCAACGTCCGTGAAGATTTTCGTCAGTTTATGCATGGTGCGGAACATCTCGCCCAGCTCCTCGTTTATCGCCTCCGCATCAAGATCCATGAATGGACCTAAATGGTAAAAGGGACTTAATTAATACACTTAAGTTAAAAGAAAAACTACAATACAGGACCTAAGGGTCGTGGTATTCAATTGATTAGAGCGCTCGACTTGCAACACGAAGAATATAGGTTTCCACTGAGGCGGTTACTGTGTAGGGACCATGAACAAGTCCTTCACAGACAATTATAGCTCAGCACCTTTGATGCTATATGGTCGTGAGTGCACTCCTGAACTTTGGAAGGAGGGCAATATCAAGCACAGTTGTATATGTCATAAGAAGACTTTAAAAGTTGGCCTAAGTTAAATTATGTATGAGTTTTGAAATGGCTTAAGTTAAAAAGTAGACTTACAAAAGTAACCAATGTTAAACAAGATTTAAAAAAATTGACCTAAGTCAAAAGAAGACAATAAAAATTAACCTAACTCAAATGAAAACAAAAATTAGACCTAACCAAAGCGAAATCTTAAAAATGGATCTATTTTAGAAAAAAAAGCAATTCTTATCATGAAAGTTTGCTCTTAGTGAAGTTATGGTGATGACAAAAAGATGATGATGACGATGACGACGATGACGTTGATGATGACGATGATGCAAAATGACAAAGATGGCGATATGAGGGCGATGACCATAATGGTACTAGCACACAATTGCACCATGGCAGCACGTATTGGTACCAGCACATAATTGCACCAGCACGTATTGGTACCAGCACATAATGGTACCAGCGCACCCTCTGATTGAAAGAACAATGTAAGAAGAAAGTGGAAAGAAACAACAAACCGTTCATCCATTCCTCGCTCTTGATGGTGAAGTTGTAAGCATTGTTCCAAAGCTTGTCGTATGGGTCCTTCGTCCGCAGTATCTGCTGCAGCAGCGGGAACTTCGTCTCTTCCCACTCCAGAAGGCTCATCTCCTTGTTTATCGCATCCAGTTCATTCCGCGCCGCTTCCAAGTGGCCTCCCAACTTCTGCAACACTTCCACATAGTGCTTCATCTCCTCCGTGTTCGTGATCTGGGAAAAGAAGAAGACATCTCTACAAAGTTAATACCACATTTAATACCATCGACCATCATTTATCCATAAACTTCAATAGCACCGTTATCCATAGCACTGCACTGTACAGTGTACAAGGCATCAATTAATGTAGTGGAGTTAGATAAATACATGTAAATGAAGGAACTTAAGGCAAGTGAGTACCTCCTTCTTTTTAAACGTTTCAATTTCTTTGTTGTATTCAATCAGTTTCTCGTCGAAGGTCACAATCCTCTTCTTCAGGTCCTCTTCAGCTCGCTCGCGTCGCAGCGCCAGGCGGTTCTGGCTCAGATCAAAAACTGTGTTGATGTTGTCCGGCCAATTGAAAATGGTGCTGTTCAGCCTGATGTCCTCGTCTGAAGAAAAAAGACACAAAGTGTTCGCCTGTTGTTGCTACTCTTATTCGACCCTATGTAGTTCAGGAACTCCGAGCATCGTGTCTGCTGTCAGCTCTGGATGGGAATCCATCGATTCGTTTCTGTGTATCTGTAGGAGCTCACCAGCGGTGACTCTTCTAGTTATCTGAGCCCAGTTTACCTAGTAGTTAACCTTTTTAGTGACTTTAACACCAGTTAGGTTGGCATAGACAGTGCTTTTGTGAGATACATAAAAGGCTCTAAAGAAAATGTCTACATAGAAACATCATTTCAAACATGTATAGAAACTGTTCAAAGGCCCTTGTTCGAGAAGAACGGGTCAATGAAACAGATAACTCAAATTGCTGTACATGGGGGCTATTGATGTCAAAGATGATATGCTTTTCATGACAGAAGACAAGTGAAATCATTGATTATCTGTCTAGGGTCAATCAATGATGCTGTGAATGTAATAATTAGAAATAATATTACATGGTAGACGACTGTGTGATTGGTTAGAGTGCTCGCCTTGTAATGCAGGGAGTAAGGGTTCGAGATTTTCCTAAGTCGATTACTGTGTAGGGTCCTCGAGCAAGCCCTTCACTCCCAACTGCTTAGCACCATCTATTAATGCTTACTCATTATAGTGATGCTTAAAAAGTGCATAATAATACTTTTATTAATTATCAGTCAACTTGCATGGTGACATAAAGTGAAAAATCAACATAAAGGCACCCTAAAATAACGTCAGACAATAGCAGACCACTCGGGTCAATTAATTGTGATTGTCGTTATAATTAGTAACTTCTATCGTTCTGGTGTCTAGTGCACAAGTACCAACCAATGATGCACCAAACCAAGCTTAAATTGGGTCAATACCCATTAGATCAGTCCTTAATTAAGACATAGAGGCAGCTATCTTGTCATATATTTAATGGAACAAGGTGTTAGCTCAATACACAAGAAGAAACATTTCTTACTTGACATGACAACATGCTCCAGCAGAAACATAAGTCGAAGAACCGCTACATTGAGCTCATCCTTCATCTTATAAAACGTAACTTCCATGCTCTGTACGAAATAATATCACCATCTGGTCATAACTAAGCAATCAGTGTGTAAAGGATACTGAGATATAACTTTTAACTGGGTAGGCCAGACTAATGCCTAAAAAAATTCACTTCCTCAAAATAAAATTCACTTCCTCAAAATAAAATTCACTTCCTCAAAATGAAATTCACTTCCTCAAAATGAAATTCACTTCCTCAAAATTAAACTCACTTTTTCAAAATAAAATTCACTTAATTTTATTTTTCCAGTAATTGTATCATATCATAAATAGTTTAAGAACTCAACCACTTGGACTATCTCAAATTAAATTAAATAAATACACACACAGCCTTAATATCTCAGAAGTGAAAATGTGAAACACAACCCTTCTCCTGAGCGCCAGTAGACGCTATGCATCATTGACTTTTGACTGGAACCTTATGATTCTGGAGAGCTAAAAAATAAACCTAGGAAAACAATTTTGATAAAAATGCAGAAAACAAACCGTCTGTAGATACTTCTGGAGGTTGACCAGAGCTTCTGTGTCTTCTGGTATTTCACTCACTTTATCAGACATCTCTTGATAGCGACGACAGATGCTAAACAATACACCACCACACAACCACAATCATCATAACATCTTACATAAATACACATTGTGCACTCGGTGCCACTCACGCATATAAATATATATATATATATATACATTATACACTACATCATATACATACAAATATATATACTTGCATACATACCATCCATAATACCTCATATATAGATATATGCATATATGAGGTATTACATGTGTATATACACAAACAAACGTACATACACCAGAGCCTCCTCAAATAATTATAGTGCTGATTTAATGCAGTCACTGAAATGGATTCCAAATTCATTTAATCTTTATAAAATGATCTTATTATACGAAAACGTCATTATTGTTGCATTCATGCAGTCAATTTATTTTGTGATTCTTCACAAAATAAACTCAGAAGTTCTCAAAGACAGAGGATACAGCAAACGTCAGTAGTCAGAAGATATGTGTTTAGAGGAAAGCCATTCCAGGTAAGCAGGCACAGTACTTTTGCGAGAAAATTAATACTATAGAAATGCCCAGATACATACGTACACACATCTATGCACACAGACATCCATGCACCCATACATATATTCACACACATCCATGCATATATCCATACATCCATACAACTAGTTCATACAAACAAAGATAAGAACCTTCTGTTGATCTCTCTATTCTCTTCGATAACAAACTGGAGCAGTTTGTCTTTCATTCGATGTGCTCTTGTGACCAAATCCATGTTCAGGTCGACGCAATCGAGGCAAAACATACTCAGTGGAACATTCACGCGGAGCAACGCAATCTCGTCGATGATGTTCTGATACGCTCGAATTTCCTACAACAGAAAAGAAATCTTGCTAGCCAACATTCTAACCCAAATGAAGTCAGATCATGAACAAGTTTAATTCTTAGTTTTCTTTCAGCCATGTATCCAAGAGAAAAAGTGGAATCTCAAGTGGCTAAAACGAGTCAATATATGGTAGGAAGAAATATTGCAGAGGCGGACAGACTCCAGTATTATTGGAGTAGGCACACTTTTGAGAGGTATCGCCACTATTTCAGTTAACAGCTGACACTGAACTAATCAAATACCTATACATTTGTAAAGATCCCACATATGTCCATCGTCTGAAAGAGAGTTTCAGAAACCACAAATTTTGCCAGATGCGTTAAGAATTGAATCATGGTCTTACAGTGAAAGGAAATCAATAAACTAGACTAACCTGCTGGAAATCTTCGAGTGAATGTGCTTCGCCAAGAAAAGCCCTGGCGTCATCGTCCGCTTTGCCGCTAAAGAGGTCGACGTACTTCATGTAGGTGTTGAGGTACTTGTGAGGACCAGCTCCAGCTCTGTTGACATCGAAGATCTGCATTACTTGGTCGAGAAGTCCCGCCACTAGAGACTCACGAAATCCAACACACCGCAACAGCAGCCGTTGACCCTTCAAATCCGGGAAGAGCTCGCTCTCAACCTACACCACAAATTCAGCATCTAATAACAATAATAGTAATAACACCAAAAACAAGAAATAATAAACAAAAATAATACACAAAAATAATTGTTATTACTATAAATATCATAGCAATAACAATGATGATAAAGATAATAATAACGATAATAATAGTGATGCCTACCTGTTGGAGCTTTGTTGTCCCATCAAAGAAATATAATAGAATCCTGCCTTGTGTTTCCCGCCTTGTAGGGCGGTTCCCCAGGTTTGGCCCAGTGTCTGCGTATAATTATGAGGGATGTCTTCCACTGGCTCCCCTACCACAGCGCATTACTTACAGAATCTCTGCCTTGGTCCGAAAGTGCATTGAGGGCTTGGCCCTCCATACCTGCGGGAGCTCTGCTGCCCCACCTCATGTTCGCAGTGTTGTTGCTCTCTCCGCTCAGCTGCGCAGACTCAGCTTATTGTCCCCCACCCCGCGGACAGCCATACCTGTAGCAGCACAGGGCCTTCTCTGTGGCTGGCCCCAGGACCTGGAATGGGCTCCACACCACGCTCCGCCAAATACCGACTGGTCATTTTCACCTTGTTTCTTCCCACCCTCAAAACTACGTTGTTCAGCCGTGGTTGAGATGGGAGAGCTCCTGAGTAGGTCATCTTGAAGCGGCGCTATATAAAACTGCTGTAATAATAATAATCTCTTATATAGTTTCCCAGATATGTGTCATATGATAAACGCTCTGGAATGCATGGAATGTAGCGGCCGTCCCTTCGTGGCTGCAGTGCAATGTATTAAATGTGCCTGATAGGCCTAAGGCCGGCAATATGACAATGGCGCCCGAAATTGGCCCGGCCAAAGAACATTCGGCACAGACGGATTGATAGAAATACAAACAGCGGTTAGTAAGTCTGTCTCTGCCACTCTCCCTCCCGCCCCAGCTCTGTCCCTCCTCCCTCCATCCCTTTCACTTTCTCACTGCCTCCATCCCTCACTGCCTTCATCTCTACCTCCCTCCCTCCCGGCATCACTCCCTCAATATGGCACACGATCTGACGGGAGATTGAGGGGGAGGAGCAAGGACGAGGCGAAGACTGATTCTGCGTTCACGAAACAGAGACATGATTTTCGTTATCATTATCATTATCAATATCATTATTTCATAATTTCACCCTGTTTCTTACTGTCCTCAAAACTGCGTTGTTCGAACGTGGTTTAGCTGGGAGTGCTCCTGAGTATGCAATCTTGAAGGGGCGCTATATAAAACTGCTTTAATAATAATAATAATAATAATAATAAAATAATAATAATAATAATAATAATAATAATAATAATAATATCAAAGAACTCATCAAGAACTCGCAGTGTGACTTATAATTAAGCATTCCAATAAACAAATTCATTTCTCTTCCTATCAATCCATTCATTTTCTTTTTCAACCAGTCATAAAATGGACAAATACTCTAATAATAATAATAATAATAATAATAATAATAATAATAATAATAATAATAATAATAACAATAATAATAATAATAATAATAATAATAATGGCCCTGCAACGTGGAAATGCCATCTGCCTTTCCAAGACGCTGCCACCTCTGTCTGAGTGACGCTAAGATGGCGCTTCAGATAATTAAATCATTATTGTTAAATACAATAATAACGATAATAATAATAATAATAATAATAATAATAATAATAATAATAATAATAATAATAATAATAACAATAACAATAACAATAACAATAACAATAACAATAACAATAATAATAATAATAATAATAATGATAATGATAATTGTAATAATAATAATAAATCTTCGTTCTGCATTTCGAGGTGAACTTGTTGCCTTTACGTGCACTTCAAAGATGCAACGTAGTGCCTTTTCAGTGGTTTGGCTCACCATGTGGAATAGCCTTCCATCAGCTATGTGTTCTTTTAACTTGGGGACTTGCACACACCTTTTATAAACCTCTGAAAACTGTTCTTAATCGCCATACTTGGGCTGGGAGCTCCAATGACTAGGTCTCTTGGTAGGTCTCTTGATAAGTCCTCTGAATTAATTAAATGAACGAATGGTAATGATGACGATGATGATGACGATGATGATGATAATGATAATAATAATATCAATATATATATATATATATAATAATATAGCAATATCTCATCAGAACTTGAGAAGCAGCAGTCATTCTATACTGCAACAAATTTTCAAAATCCACTGAAAATACATACCATGGCAAAATGGAACAAAAATGACAATAGCAACAACCACTACATTCGTAACTTAAACTACCAGTTGTCATTCGAAACTGGAACACAAAGCTTCCTGATGTATGCTTGCTAGTCTGTTTGCGGCTGAAGCTGTGCTTGCCTTGTAACATAGCATAGATATTATGGGTCTGAAGTCTGAACTTCTTTGAGACGGTAGTACCATCAATTGTTGCTGGGTCATTAGACAGTGATGCTTAATAAATACATAGTACCGGTAATAATAATAATAATAACAACAGCAACGACGACAACAACAACAATAAACGTACTAATAATAATAATAGTAATAATATTTGAATTAATATTATTTATCATTCTGCTATTAGTAAATTTTGATTTGCATACACGAGGAACGTTTTCTCCGCTGTCAACGATATCCTTGAAACAGCTCAAGATGAGGTCCCTGCAGCCACTGAAGGACGGGTCAAAGACGACCAATGTCTCATCAATGACCAACTTAATCAGCAGCACCGGCTTTAGAACATAGTGGAAGTCATCGAAATTCTCCCCAGAGTCGTTTTCATCCTTCACACATTCAAACAACCACGAAACACAAGGATGAGTAGTGTGTACTGTATACAGATATTAATAATTACAGCTGAAAATAGCAACAAAGATTAACAGCATATGCAAATGTATGTATGTATTTAAGTAAGTAAACAAGTATATTCTTTGTTTTTCCTGGCTGCAGTGCACTCCAGTGAATATACAACATTTATACAACTGTCACAGGTCAATAAGAATAGGAATAAAGCATTCTACAGTCTATTAAAAGTTTTTTCCTCATTAGATCTGCTATTGGCCAAAAACGGTTGTGGGAACGAGGTCAGAGGGAAAAGGTCAACGACTTTTTGGAGGTAAGTAGTCTGTAGAGGACATGGCCAGGGTGTCCCATAACCACTGAAAACAGATAGTGTCGGCTTTAAGCACAATTGTGTCACAATCATGTATGGATATGTGTATCTATCTGTATATAATTATGTCATTGTATGCATGTATGCATGAATATAGTATGTATGTATCAGTATGTATGTGTGCATGTATGCATCAATGTGTGTGTATGTATGTATGTATGCATATATTATAAACGTGCCTGTGTATACATATATGTATGCATGTATTTAGCAAACATTCATTGCGATAGTTAACTATGATATAATAGGCCGTCAATAATTGTTGTTGCTTGAACTTGCTTTTAACCAAAATAACGCTGTCATGCAAAAAAAATATTTCAGCACAGGACCAAAAAGTTGTGGTGACTGTCATCACCACTTTTATAGTCACCACCACTTTTAAAAGTGGTGGTGAAAATAAAAGTGGTGGTGGTGACAAGACACCATGCACCGTCACAATACAAAGTTACTCTGTTGATAAAACAATTAGGACTTGACAGGCATACTTTGTGACTTTCAAAGAAATTGAGAAAATCCTGAAGTGAGTTTGTGATGAGACTACGCAGTTGGTTCGACATGAGGCTGGAGATGCTTGAGAAGAACTCCTTAATTCGTTCAGTTGAGTCGGTGTCTTTGCACGGGACGAGATGTTGCCAGAGTTCTTTCCTTTTGACAAAGGCATTAGCACATGCAGGAATCCACCTGGACAAATGAAAACAAAGAAGTAGATGACAAGTAAGGACGAGAAGTTCTGAGAAGGTTATGACTCTTGATCTCAATTCCTGAAAACAACGATAATTCCAAATAATAATAATAAGGCAATTTATAATAAGTTGTGATTCATGCCTTCTTATCACAATTCATGATAACAGCAATAATAATAATAATAATAATAATAATAATAATAATAATAATAATAATAATAATAATAATAATAAGGCGATTTATACAGTTAAAAGTCACTGGTTAAAACTACAAATGCGGGGTGGGAATAAGGACACATTTCTGTCCCCGGGGCACTCTCAAGTGTGCAGTTAGTAGTCTAGTGCTTAGCATGCTGGAATGTCAACTGAGAGATTGGGGTTCAAATCTCCCTGGCCAACTTAGCTATACCGAGTTCACACACACTGTTGGTGGAAAGATGAGATGGCGAAAAAGAGGATCGACCTCCACCCTAAAATGCTGGGCTAAGAAAAGGTAGGTTGCATATCCATGTCTGCCTCTCTTCTCTTCCCTCGTCATCGCATCCTCAATGCAACACAGACCAAGAACTTTGGACACAGAGTCAAGAGTCAGCTATGGATCGGACTGTTTAGCTTGGACTCTATGTGTGTGTGAAGCTCACCTGTGGTGACTTTTCCAGTTCTCTGAGCATTATTTGCTTACAGATGAACTTGTTCTTAGTAAGCTTTATCACCACTTAGGCTATAGCCAGCACAGCACTTACGAGATATACATCGAAGGTGCTACATAAATGCTTAGATAATACATATATACAGTTGCCATTGATAGTTGTATGAATATAATGCATTGTAATAAATCAAACAATATAATTTCCATTGTACGTCTGTCTCGTGAATTTCGTGTATCAGCTAATGCGGCGAAGCCCGCCCCCGCAAGCTCCCCGCTGCACGGGTCCAGGTAAGTCAGGCGAAGGCCGCCCCCCGCCAGCTCCGGGCTGCCGGGCGTAGCCAGGCCTGCATTCCTTTGAGCCAGCAATGGACAACCCGGACAAGATATTAATTAAAAAGCATTTTGAGCCAGCACGGGACAAGTTACTATTTACAAAGGCCCTTTGAGCCAGCGCAGGATAAGTTACTAATTAAAAACCCTTTGAGCCAGCAAGGGACAAATAACTAATTAAAAAGCGCTATAAGCCAGGACAAGCCAAGTTCCAAAGTCTTCAACAGAGGCTATGGCACTGCAGGACTTGGAGCATCTCAAACAGATTTAATTTATTTAGGAACTCTCAATTAAAAGTAATTGAGCATGAGTGAAATGGGAAAGTCTTACTCTTTCCTGAGCTTTTCATGGACTTCATAGCATCTTTCTCTTACATAAGACTTGAATTCAGAAGGAAGCATCGGAAGATCCTTGTGCAACAAAGCCTCTATGTCGACAAATCGCACCTGCGCGAATCTAAATCGGATTAATACGGCTAATTAAAACATGGTTAATACATGAGGCTTCCTCCTTTGGCAGCCAAGTCAATTCCTTATCATAACAAACATGAGGACATGATAAGGCATCAGTTTCTCAAGACGAAAGAAATTTGAATTCATAATCGTAAGTGTAAACTCTAAATTTCTAAAGCGCTACTGTACAGCTAAGCACCGAGCACAGATATTCACGAGTGCTGCGTCAAGTCAGGATTGTCCAGAGATGCCAAGTGAACTGCTGTGCCCGAGGAACAGCTAAGAAGGCTGAGGATTGGATGGATTAAAGTAGGATTCATGTTCTGCTCAGTCTTTGGGTATCATTTTGGTCTCACCTTAAGACTTCCCTCTGTCTCAATGGACTGGTATTCTGCATATAGACCTTACTATGACTTGGTTTTGGTTCAACATCGGTTAATGCCCTTTGCACAAGACACCGATATCATAAAAGTCGCTAATTAGTATTAATTAATATCAAGAATGTTATTTCAGAATTTGCAAATGACATGTGCTATCAGAAGGCTTGCTTTAAAATCTTATACAAATCTGTGTAATAATAGTCTGCCATCAGAAGGTTCATTAAATCAAATGCAAATCTGTGTAATGATAAGCCTGTTATAAGTAGGGTCTCTTACTCTTATGCAACTTTCTGTTATAATAAAGCCTGTTACAAGAAGGCCACCTCATGGACCCTCAATCTTATGCAAATCTATATTTTCGAACAAGCTCAACTTCAGCTGTAATGGACTTGCAGATGTTACTCACTGCACATCATCCCTGTGTAAATGAATATACCTCATCTGCATTCTAGAAATTGCTACATCATCCCAATCTGTACAAAAACCCACGAATTTTACAGTGTTCAATAATTAAAATTATTCACCATGATGTAGTCAGTTACAAGGACAGTCTGAAAACAACTCACTTGTCAAACCAGATATCCTGAAGAACGAGCATCATTGGGTTCAGAAGAAACAGATGGTTCGATAGGTACTGCTTTGCCTGTATGACTGCTTCATGCCATGGAACAGGAGCACGAATTACTCTAAAATCAACCACAATTCCCACTCGTTAGAGATAAAATATCCATAGAGAGCCACCATTACATTGCTGTATTGTATAGTTAGGACGGGAGTAACTCTGGCAAGTTCTCCCATCAGGTGCTGTACTAATGAGCACTTATAATTATAATTAGAAGAAATTAAACTATTTAATATTTATACATTACCACACGAAGAAGAAACTGAAACAGACAGATATGTAAAAGAAACAAGCCAAAGAAAACTGAAATAAATTACTATCTGACCTTACCCTAACCTGTGCATTTAGTATTCGCTTCTGCTCACTTCCTTACATGCATAATTTGTCAACAGCTGTCAAAGTGGAACAGTTCTCAAGTCGACAGACGACGTAACAAAGCAATAAACTTACCGTACTGTAAAACCTTCTCTTATTGAATCGTCATTTCCGAATGCTGTAGAAACTTAGAATTTAAGATTAGAAACACGTCGACGGAAGTTACGAATTTACGATTGCAATTACCTTTGTGGAAATGACTTTGGTGTTCTTTGAATGCTCAGGCGAGCCCTTTCCTCGGGATCTTTTAGGATATAGTCGACTGAAACACAAGACCAAAGAAAACTAAACTCTACACCTTATCAGCATACCATGAAAACAAAGCTCTTCAGAAAACAGTAACAGACACATGGAAGTCCTAAAACGTGGGCCGTTCAGGCAGATCAACTGTCAAACCGGCCGATTGTCTGACAGACAGTTTCGCTGGCTGGCTGGTTGGTTGGCTGGCTGGAAGACTGACTGTTGCTTGTTTACTCACTTGTTGGTTATAATTGCACTTAAACTTGTAACTGGCACTGTTGTTTTACAAATGATGGAAGTTTAGTGATGTGTTGAGGCTGCAAAGACCGTTGACATCACTGTCACTTGAAATTTTAATGTAAATTTTTATGGCATCTATATAGATTAAAAAAATTATGCTATATAAATATGCAATTAATATTTGCCTCTTTGAAGCATATTGACTGCTTACCAATGCTTTTCCGCAGACTGAACTCGTACTCGGCATGGACCTCATCTTTGACAACCTTGACAATCTTCAGAAGGCTTGGCTCCGAAAGAAGCCTTTGAGGAATTAAACTTTCGATCTTTGGAAACTGTTCTGCAGGCATCAGGGCTAGCATGTTCGACTTGATGCCTTCACTGATGTAGAAATAGTAGCGCTGTCAACAGAGACAAAGTACATCAACCCGTTTAAACAGTTTTAGGGCAGTGCATACTGTGTAAAAGGCCACTGGCCATATTATCTTCTCGGATACAGAGGCAAGGGCTTCCAATGAGGGTCATCAGGTTTCAGTTCACGACAAATTCCACTGTGTAAGGAAGTGGTCAATAATTTTGGAGGGAACCTGGAAGAACTTGGTTCAGTTCAGAAGTTATGGGTCCCTCAGCTTTCCTGCCTGAAAGACTTTTGTTGATGCATATTATAAGTCAATATTTATAATTTAATGACAAACAATCAATTGATTGTGATAAGAAATTGTTTGCGAAGGACTTACTGAAGTTTGCTACAACCTAACTTTCTCTGGGAAGAAGGTTTGAACCCACACACTTCGCATGACAAATCAAGCAATCAAACCAACCAGTTACCACATCCCATGAGAGATGCTTAATAAATAGTCCATAACTTCACAGGATTCAGCTTACTGTCTTAAAATTGCTATCTACAGTCTTGCAGTGTAAGTTCTTGCCATCAGGTAGTCTTCATGGAACAGAAAGTTACCAAATTAACACAACTAATCTTAGTTATGATGCAAATACCAATTAAAGTTCTATGCCAATATGCCACAATAGAACCCATACTCTTAAAAGGATGACATCAATTGTTAAAGTGCATGCTGGCTAATAAAGCCGCAACATCTTGTATTCGGTCAAACCGTTACTGACCCTGACGTCATTTTCGCTCGGATCGAACAGTGGACTGATCATCTCAGCTTCGATGCTCTTCATAATGTTCAGCTGTTGCCTCGGTGTCAATGGTCGACTGTTGTCTTGATTTCGTTGCCTCGACTCCAATCTTTAAATAACAACAAATGATATTTGCACAACTTCACCATTAGATTCAAAGCAATTCAGTGACTTCGGATCTGGTTAGCCATCCCTGAAAAGTCCTAATATTATAATCATATATAATTAATTACGCAATTACTACACTGTGACGCTGTTTGCATTTATGCAGAAAACTTGTTATAATACTGTGTTCTGAAGCCATAAGCGCCGTCTTATAAGAAGGCCGTGTTATAATGAGGTTGGTTTCTTTGGCTGAACTAATTTCCTGGCTGTATTAAACAAGAATTCGGGTATATGGGTATAAGGCCATCGCTCACAGGACAATCGCTCTTAAGGACCCTCGTTAATAGGGCTTTTCGCTCACAGGACTATCACTCAAACGCTGCAGTCAATTATAGCAAATAGTGGAGTTGTTTTCCTGACTCTGAGATGCCGAATTCACCTTCCATATCCATTACAAAACTTGCTTCACAAAAGTATCTTACTTCACTTCTTATAATTATTATTACACTATACTTCTGCTGATCTCTTCTTGACATGGAGTGACGTATCAAAACTTTCTTCTTGACTCTGTGTGTATGACTCGACTCAATCACCTCAAATGTTTATCTGACTACCATTTCATGGCCTTTTATACCATACGGAGAAAGAACTTCTTTAAAGTGCATTGTTGTTATTGTACTTAAAGTATTTCTATTGCGTAAGTTATTGAATCTTCTTTTGAAGTCCCTTTTGTTTGTTTCTTATATGATCTATGCAGTTTAGTAATCAATGTATCTGTCCAAAACTAATGAATGTCCCTACTTTGATGTGCATATATTAAATCAATATTTTTAAAGTTATATGAAGTCAGCTGGATTAGTTTATCACTTTTATAATTGCCATCTAATTGAAATTTGAACATTAATTGCTCACATCCCTACTTTGATGCGCTTATAATTATTTGATAACATAGCTTATGAGCAATAGTCCTATGAGCGAAAGGCCCTATGAGCAATGGTCCCTATGAGCGATAGTCCTATGAACGATGGTCCTATGAGCGATAGTTCTCTGAGCAATAGTTCTGAGCGACAGTCCTAGAAACAAGAATTTGTGTCCTAACAAAGCATATTATAACAGGTCTCCAGTGTATAATCGCGTGTATTCATTTCACCATGACAATTCACAATAACTACTATATAATCACATAGCCCTAATTTCAGAAACTTTGAGCGGTTCTTATATGACTATACAAAATCCAATTAGCAAATTGGTCAGGGTTCGTTTCGTGTTAAAATGAGCTAGTATTTGAATCATACAGCAATTTTTCAGCGCAACAACTTACTCTGATGCATTCTTTTTTCTTCTCTTCGGTTTGTTCGTTTGTATAGCCAAACCAGAGGGATCTGTAGGAAAAGGAAATGACATTCAAATGACCAGTTATATGCTAACTGATATTCACATGGCATGCCAAAAGTCGGATCCCTTTATATCACACCACAATACATGTGATACATGACATGACCTAATCAAACATACACACATACAAACATGCAGACATTCATATATACCTATATATAGATATATAAATATATGTATATCATACATACATACATACATACATTATGATACATACATACATTCATACATACATACTTTTCACAAACTTCCCAAAAATGCTAGAAAATTAATAGCAGAAAACAGGTTGCAGCAACAGACCTTTCCTAGGTCTCTTGAGCTTTGGGAGATTCTTTAGCTTGAGATCTCGGACCGTGGGAGTGTAGTTATTGGCAATCGATTCACTCGGAGTGCGGTGGTACTTCTGTTCCTTGTAAGGTGCTGCCAAAGTCCGCGAAGCTTCGCTCATAATCGGTGGATACTGGGCGTTCTTCAACACCATCTGAAAGGCAAGTGTGATACAATGTAAGGCATCATTAGCAGACAATGTCTAATCAATTGTTCATAACGGACCATCGAAGAGATCATTGCAGGCATCAAATTCTCTGCCTTTCCTTATCAAAATGCATAAAGAAAATCCATCTGCTATATTATCAGTACAAAGCTACTATGAATGCGCAGTTGCGCACATCTAAAGGATATCTATAAACTTTGATGCAATATTGTATGTAACATTTTTATACATTGTGCATATACCTTTGTGCACACACCCCTACTATAATTAAGGATTTCAGTTACGGGGTACTTGGTCTGTAATCCAGTGATCATGGGTTCACACCTCCTTGCTCAGCAACAACTCCAGGAACAACCCTGGATAGTTTGTTCAAGCAGAAATGTCACGGCCTCCAAGCTAAATGCAAAGCACCAGCTTATTCAAGATAATCTGGTACCTCTCAGGACCTTATGATTTGCTTACTAGATTAAACCTAAGAAGCAAACTTAAGTCTTACAATGTATCAGCCCATTCCAAGGACCGTGCGACTTGTCCATGGATGGGGCTCAAGTGTCAAATGTCAAAGAGCAGAAAACAATCACTTAGGGGCCGTCCATACATTACGTACGCAAAAATCCGCGAAAATTGGCCCCACTCCCCCCTGTTCGCAAGCGTACTTTCTTCCACACCCCCCCCCCGCGTACGTACGCTTGACGCACCCCCCTCCCGAAGACCAGCTGCAGAAAGTGTCTCGACAGCTCCAGACTGTCTGCACTTTAGGCCAGATTGAAGGATGAGTGAGGGCCAATATAGACAAATTATAGATGTCTCGTTCACAGCACAGAATAACTGCACATGGCTTTTATATAATGTAATAAAATGCCATCGGACTACTTACTATAGGACAATACAGAGTTATAAATAGGCTAATGTGGACGTCATAATTAGACATTTATTTTGTGTACGTACACTTTTGTCCCCCCCTCCCCTCCGTTCGCACCCGTACGCAAAATCGCCAAAATCCGACCCCCGACCCCCTCATTGCGTACGTAATATGTGGACGGCCCCTTACCCTACTTCTACTGTGGAACTAGAACCCTCAGTCGTCAAACATAAATCCAGAAGGATATGAGCATATGAAAATGCTGTATGCTGGAATTCAAGTCAAATCTTGTAAAGATAAACTTCGTCACGATAAAGATCTCGAGCTACAATACAGAGATGGAAAGCGCTACCTTGTAGATGGAAGACTGAGCGTCCACTGAAGACTGAGACGCCACTGAAGACCGTGCCACCACTGAAGACTGAGCGACCACTGCTGACCGAGCCCCCACTGCCCCAAACGAAATTGGGGGCAGGTTACCCGGAATACATGGTTCATTGCATCTGGACATCCTCTGCGTGAACATACCACACAGACCACGAAAACTAAGCACAGCTACACAGAGAAATACTGCAGATACAATGACTCATCAAATATCTATGCAATGACAGTGAATAATCGAAACACCATTCAAGAGACAGATGCACTTTAACAGTGGATGCTACAAAACCTTAAAAATCATGCTGCAAAACCTAAAAAGTAACAAAATAAAAAACAACACATTTCAGAATGTATGAATATAATTTTATCATCTTTATTTAAGATGAAATTTATATGAACATACACTTGCATTTATAGACTTTGATGATTATTTCCATTCAGTACTTTTATGGTATTCTCATTTTTTGATGATATGCACATATTCATGTATATTTATGTCACATATCTGTGAGTATAATATTTCATATCCCTTGCACCCGTATTTTTTTATAAAATTCCTAAAACAAACATTAAGTGCAAAAGGTGTCAATTATTTGTACATATAGCCTAGAGCATGCAATTCTGAAAATAAGCCAAACATAACATAACTGGGCTTTATATAGAGCTCCTTAGAAGCCACTTAAAGTAATTACAAGCTTGTCAAGTGCTATTTTGTGTCAGAACATTTGCAGTGCAAGCATTTATTATAATTTTGTGAGTTAAATAAAACATGGGCGATAAACATTTTATTGTGCTTTATACATCTGTGACTACAGCTAATTTGCTTTCCAGAATGATGCACCATGAAAGCAGTATGATTGAATGTCAAACTCTACGTCAGTTAGTCATTTTAAGACCAATTACTTGGCATGGTAAATTTAGTGTTTGAGTTATAAGTACCTCTTACTTACCACTGCCCTATTCTGCATATTTGCATGTGGTATGACTGGTTATTAATACATTCCTAAGGCAGACCTGAAAACAAGCCACACACAGGTCACCATTTATAGCAAAAATTCAATCAATTCAGCTATGAAATTTAGCAAAACAAGTGCATACATTCAATGCATGTGCAAGCCCTCACTCAACAAACTGTAATAACTTAATGATTCAAATTCTAGCTAAACTGTTTTACACTAATTCCATTTTAGAAAACCAACAAATTTTCAATAGTTAATCCATAAACTACTTTCAGAATTTGTCTCCTCGCATCATCCACTTCGCCCCTTGAACAGACTGGGTCTTTTAGTTCCTCATACTAGAGCTATGGCGCAGTCCCGATCTTTTGCCTCCAATGGTCCCTCTCTCTGCCTCTGGAATACACTATCTCCTACTAGCTCCCAAATTTTAATAGGTAACCCTCGTCTTCTCTTGCTTTCTTCAAACTTTTTTTATGTGGCTTTGCGCACTGGGAGCGCCTCTGAACAGTTCACACTACTAGATGCGCCTTATAAATGTTTAAATACAGTGCTTTTTTTCAGCCGGAACGGCGTTCCGGCACCTTTTTTGAGCTACTAAAAATAATTTATTTATTTTAATAATGAAAACAATAATTTAGTTATTTTAATTTAATTTCAGTGTTTTTGAACTGTTTTCAGTGTTTATTGAGACCCGTATACAAACCCCCAAACCAGTTTTTCTCGTGATTTTAGCCCGCCCATAATTGTTGCGCTCCGGAACCTTTTGGTTCCACTGTTTAAATACAATACAATACAATACTTGCGATGTCTTCAGTACATGTAGGCCTATGATGTACTGCATAATACATTATCTATCATAAGCTGTCTTGTTTAGGTAAGATCTTGACCAGTGGCGGCGATCTTGTCCGAGAAGTGGGGGGGGGGATAAAGTCGCCCATGGTCGTCTGGTCGATGATTTTTTTTGTGAATTCATGTCCAGAAAAAAAATTTCCGCGACATTTGTAAAACTTCATCTCCCAAAAAAGTTTATGACCTTTTTTTAGCCATTCACCTCTTTTTGACAAATTTTTCTATAATGTGTCATTACCTTCTTCTTACGAATTCTCATGACCTTTTTACGAATTCATCTCCAACTAAATTTGATGACTTTTTTCATTCATCTCCGACTAACTTTTTTTACCTTCTTTCTTACTTTCTCTGATTTTTCGGGGTACACTTCTCCTCAAAAAATGAGTTTTTACCTCATCATGTCAAAAAAGGTTGTGAAAACCCTCACACGCATTTACATTTGTTGGCCTTTTTTCGTGTTTCTTCCAAATGTGGGGGGACAAATGTATGGCGTGTCCCCCCACTCTTAAAGGTGGGGGACATTTCTCCCCGCCCCGCCCCGCCCCCCCCCCCCCCATGATCGCCGCCCACGATCTTGACGTATGTAAGTTACTAAACTGCTGTCGTTCCGCGATTGTGAAAATCGTTACAACCGGTCTTCAACTAAAACTTTCTGACAACCACCAACCAGTTTTCTCAAAGGAACTTAAAAACCCTGCATGTAAACAAATTATCCAAAATATCACTATCTGGCATTAAAATTGCAACGATATTCGAAGTTTCAGGCAAGAAAATTCAAAAGTCGCTGTGCGCGTTAACACGTTCGCGGAGGAACGAATAGGGACCGGCTACGTGACGTCACACGTCTAAATTTAGTCAGCATCAGTGCTCTCGTAATCGTAATCTCCAAACTTCTAAAGCGCCACTCGAGGTCGGAGGCCAAACGCAGGGCACCATCCTATTCACGAGCACTGCATAAAATCAGAGGGATTCCAGATCTTAATACAGATCACTGAGGCTTACTAAATTTCAACCCTAGCAGTACACGCTTTTCAGTCTGTGGAACAGTTTAATAAAATATTTCAACAATGGGTTTATTAAAGTCTGTGGAACAGTTTAATAAAATATTTCAACAATGGGTTTATTAAAGGAACTACACCCAAACATCTAAAAGTTGGTGTTGTCTGTTCAAAAGTCCAAAACGCATCATACCTTCAAGCATATAAATGCATAGCGCTACATCAATTTGAGTGTTTTGATTGTCTGCTTCCGTCGAGCGAGGTTTTAGTGTAAACAAACTGAACGTTGTGAATACAGTGAAACAAATAACTCGACATAAAACTATCCTTTTGTGTTTAATGCTTAGTTTATCAGACTTTAGTTGGAAGATTTATTTGCAAAGTTGTCCGGATGCGAATAAACGACCCAGCCAGAGTTTAGCTGACGCGGATGATAATGGAGGTTACAGCCGGAGGTGTAGGTAAATTCTGATTTTTACAGCCTTTTAGTGTTGATATTTCATTTAAAGCGTCTGAAAGGTTCCTTAGTTCTTTACTGTGATTGCAAATACTAGCACTATTTGCAGTGCTGTTCACTTCAGCATTAAATCGTAAGTCCACCTTTGCCCAATTTCTGGTTCAAACAAGCAGAATTAATTTAACCAAAGACTGAGTTAGGTTTGATGCAATTATATGATAAATAATACGCTTTTGTGTAAAGTTTAAGTCACTAAATAAGTTAATCAGTCAGTTGGTTATACCTAATTCTTGGCACTGTTTTAATCACACCTGCCTAAGCAGCTGCTCTGCGACCTCTGCCTCCTCTCTCTGGCAACCAGACTCAGACATCCACTGAACATCGCTCTCTGTACAAGCCCTCTGACTTGACGCAGCACTCTTGAATAAGCTGGTGTTCTGTGCTTAGCTTTAGAGCAGTGCTTTTTCAGAAATTTGAAGTTTATGAATACGATCTTACTTTTCCATCAAAGCTTAGTGTTGATGGTATGTTGGACCGATAAATAAATACCCCAAACTATTGGTATGCATAGGATAAAATATGATGTCATGGTGACAAATCATTGGCAAGCAGAGCATAATCAGACAGGGGCGTCTACTCCATAGAAACATTGGAGCAAATGCTCCATCCAAAAAATAGGGGAAGATCTGTCAGTGTATGTGCCATCACTATTGGGGGAGGGGAAGGGGAAAGAGGAAGGAGAAGAGGGGAAGTTGCTCCAATGACTTCGGGAGGGGGGATAGTCGCCCCTGTAATCAGATCTAATCTAATGACTTCTTTAGTGGTAAATTATTTCTTGGATGAATTGTTGGAGATATTTGAAGTTAATACGCAGTTTTTGTTTTCAAGGTCTGTCAGCAGATGAAAAGTATCAAAAAGCGTTTACAGTATGCAGTCAGCTTGCACTAATCATATCCAAAGGGACGATTACAGCATTCTACATGAGAATAGATCAGCTTCATGAACTCTGTGCTGCCTGGACAAATGAAAATTGCACGAATCATCCATCACCAAACGAAATCTGTCACATGCAGACCGTTCGGGATATCAAGTCGGAAGCTGATGCTGCTCTGTATTGCAAATCAAATGAATATTCAACAAAGCCAACTGTGCCAAACAATAATGAAAGACGTGAAAGTATGAAATGAGTGTCTTCAGTGTGTCAAAAGCTGACAAAACTGTCTATCTATTCCAATGGTGGATTCACAGCAACAACTGATAAGTGCATAGACTGATGGTTTTCCTCATTGTTTTTTTCAGTGAACCACAGGCCTCAGTGTTTATTTCCCCTTAACTTCGTATCCTGGATCCACCGTAGTTTATTTTAATTATTTTGAATTTTTCTGTGACTGATCTGTTGCAATAAACTTTAGGATTTGTTTTATCTTCTGCAGCATACCAATCTTCTCTAGTTATTTTCAAGACATATTATTTTTATTTTATTTCATTTTTTTTATTCTTATGCTTATTTTTTTAAATTTTGTTTTATGTTTTTATGTTTTCATGCTTTATGTTTTGTTTGTTTTACAATGTATGTGAACTCTGCTATTACCTACTTAATTACCTTGCCTTCCCAAGATCCTCCTTTCTCCTAACTGAGTGTCTCCCTCAGTTCTCTCATATCTCCACCTTCATGGTTGAACAACTCCATTGGCTCCCACGGTCTGCCCGTATTCAATTCAAGGTGCTTATTCTTGTGCTTAAGTCTCGATTGGGTCTTGCGCCACAGTACTTATGTGAACTAATTCTGCGACCTCATTCTGCTGCTTTGCTGCGTCCTCTCCGATCTTCTGATCGTCTTGATCTCTTAGTTCCCTGTGTCAGGACTACTATAGTTCAATCCAGGTCCTTTGCCTGCATAGGTCCCTCGCTTTGGAACCGACTTCCTTCTGCTGTCCGCAACTCCATTCTCTCTGATAGCGTTGCTTCTTCCTTTTCTCACCTTAAATCCTGCATTTTCTCTTGGGGTCTCGAGCACTGGGAGCACCTCTGAATGGTCTGTACTGCAAGAGGCGCTTTATAGATGCCCATATACAATACAATATGTACCAAATGAATATTAAGGATATTTACTTTACTGCAGTAAGCAGCCAGGAGATTGGCAATATGCAAATAGTCAGCAAAACAACAGTTCACATATTATGCTGCAAGCTTTAAACAGTAGAAAAAGTGCATGCAGATTTCTAAAAGATGTAGTTGGCAGTGTTTAGGCCAATTTATATACCCAACAATCATTGTGTTTCATTGTTTGATTACTTTTTAGAGGTCGTACATCAGGTTCAGCTTACAGATTCTGAAAACCTACAATGCAATGAATGCGGCAAAGATTGCAGAACTGCGTGTCTCTTGAAGAGACACAAAAGTCGACATTTGAATGATAGTCCTGGCATATGCAGTCTGTGTAAGAAGGTATTTAGAAAAGGAAAATACCTTAAGAATCACATGAAAACACATGTGCAGGACAAAGATCACACGTGCACCTTCTGTGGAAAACAATTCTGGCTGAAGTGGAATCTGACAGCACATTTAAAAGTTCACGACAAACCAAACACCCAACTTGTCGATAGTACAGATCTGGAACGCGGTCCTTGTTTGCGTGAAGCCATATGCGACGTACCCTGTACTGAATGTGGACAGGTATTCAAGAGTGCGTACAAGCTGGAAAGACACCTGAAAGGCCACGCTGCAGAAAAGCCTGGAACATGCGAGGTTTGCAACAAGCGTTTCAAAAAACTGAGCTATCTTCGAGTGCATGCAAAAATACACGAACAGCGTAACTTCGGTTGCCAGACCTGTGGAAAATTGTTCACCACTCAAGGCTCGCTAAACGCACATGTGCTCCGGCACTCTAAAAAATTCATGTGCTTTGTGTGTGGCATGTTCTGCTCAACGAAATACAGCCTTCAGGAACACATAAATACTCATACAGGCGAGACGTTGTTTCCGTGCCACGTGTGTGGAAGAAAGTTTCGCCAAAAAAGTGTGCTGAGAAACCATGTGCGATTGCACAACAACGAAAGGCCATACGTGTGCAACTGTTGCGGCAAAAGGTTTGTGCAGTCTACGATGTTGGCATATCACATGCGTACACACACTGGCGAAAAGCCATATGGATGTAGCATATGTAACAAACGCTTTCCAAAAGCTCAGCTTCTGAAGGAGCACATGAGAATTCACTCGGGAGAAAAACCGTATGCCTGTGAAGACTGCGGAAAGTGTTTTAGATTGAGCGGATCGTTGAAAAAACATTACAGACTACACACTGGCGAGAAAATCTGTTGGTGTAGTGTTTGTAACAAAGGCTTTTCTGCCACTGCTAATTTGAAGACGCATATGCGTAGTCACACCGGGGAAAAGCCATACGCTTGCTTCAAATGTGAATGTCGATTTATGTATTTGGCAGGTCTTAAAAAGCATCTTGAAAGCCACTCAACTGCGAATGATAGGCAGGCTCAAAACTGCTAGCTACGATTTATAATCACGTTGATAGTGTAATTCAGTTTCTAGTTTCTTATGGTCCAATGGCATTCATTAGTTTCTGAATCTAGTCATAAGTACTGTATTTGCTTTATGTTGCTGTTTAAAATACTCCTCTCTATTAATCGTCATCTCACTTGCTATGGTATTTATATGGGGCCACAGTCAAGCATGACTTTCCTACAGTTTAACTATTCAGCATGATGATGATGATGTTTAAGGGTATTTGTATTATAATACGTTCTGGTAAGGCCTTTATGTTGTGGCTTACCAGTGTATCTACTGTAAGATTATTTACATGTTGGTTTGTTAGGCGTAATTGTAATAAATTCGTCATTCATTAAAAAAATTTAATATAGCACCCTCTCAAGTTACCTACTCAGAAGCGCTTATATCCTATGAATTTTTTTGTGCTACAATAAACCTGGTAACGCTTACGACTATTAGAAATAATGTGGTGAGATAAATATGAATGCTTGTTCTGAGTTGCTTTATAGATTTACTGTCAGACAATGCATATTATAGGCTTTTGTAGCAGTGCATATTTTAAGGAATTTTGACTACTGGGACAAAATCAGCTATGGGTCTAGTTCATGATCTTTCTTTGGAACTCTTCTCTTTTTTAGGAATTAAACTTACAACTTTAAGACTTAAAAAAAAATTCATCTCCGAAAAAAGTTGATGACTTTTTTTCTTTTTTTTTCTTTTTAGTCATCACCTTCTTTTACAACTTTTCTCGGGTCTCCCAACAATAATGTCATACCTTTCTCATTTTACTGCTGGGACAAATCTTTAAATTCTTGTTGCAACATTTGTCCCACTAGTTGTACTTTATACACACATTGCCTGGGACAAATCACTCTGACTACTGGGACAAATCCTAAGACTACTGGGACATTTGTCCCACTAGTTATACAGTTAAAATATGCCCTGTTTTGTAGTAAACACTCTTGGACTAAGTTTAATAAAGAAAAAAGTGTTTTCTAGAAAGCTCATGTTGCCATGAAAACAGTATTCTGCATTCCAATGATGTCAATAACGCAAATACATGTACGCAGCAGCAGATTTTTGAAGAATTGCCATCTTTCTTATCTTTAGGCTTGGAATTCAAGGTGTCGTATGGGGCAGGGAGATGGTTGAATGGTAACACGCTGGCACGAAGATCAAAAAGATGCGGGTTCGATACCCACTAGCCCCATAAAGGTTGACTCGGCATTTTCACTGTCTACACTGCCTAGGGGGCGACTGCAAAATAAACAGGACAGATGGGCGCCTTGCAGGCTGTCATACAGTTAAATTCGACTCCTCTTAAACTAGTTATCTGTTACCAGGGCTGTAGTCGAGGGAATACGCGGGTATACAGCGTATACTCACCTCTAGAGACCATATACTCGCCTCACAAAATATTTATATTTATTTATATTCAAATACTGTAGTGTATACTCACAAAATACTGTAGCGCATATTCGCCTCTAATTTGTTTCGGAAAACTAACCGGTAGCATATACTCGCCTCTAATTTTACCACTACAGCCCTGTCTGTTACTACTGTCATGTAATCTTACTGCCTATTTGTGAGATTGAATCAACAAACAAATTAAATATTACTCACAGTCCAGCCGCTTCGTTCAACCCGATATTCTTCCACCCTAACAATTCTCCGCCCTTCCGTCACCTCATCACTAATATTTGAAAATCACTCCATATCCATATAGCTGTTCCCATGGGCGGTGATCACGGGGGGTCGAGGGGACACGACCCCCACCTTTAAGAGTTGGGACATGACCCCACCTTTAAGAGTGGGGGACACGCCATACATTTGCCCCCCCCCCCCCAATTTTGAAGAAACACCAAAAAAGGCCAAGAAACGTAATTGCGCATGAGGGTTTTCACTGCCTTTTTGAACAGATTAGGTAAAAACTCAATTTTTGACCAGAAGTGTCCCCCGAAAATTCTCAGAAAGTAAGAAATTCCTAAAAAAAAGGTCATTGAATTTTAGTCGGAGAAGAATTAGTAAAAAAGTCATAACATTTTTTGGGGATGAATTTCTAAAAAAAGGTTTAAAATTTTTGAAAGTGGTAAAAAGAAGGAAAAAAGGTAATGACATTGGTGGGAGACTCTACAAAAGTTGTAAAAGAGGTGAACGACTAAAAAATTGTTTTTTCGTCGACCAGACCATGGCCGACTTTGTCCCCCCCCCCCCACCTCTCAGACAAGATCGCCGCCACTGTCTGGAACAAAATCCCGCCAACAGGCCTACTCTACAAGGCGTACTGCAAATATCTGAAACATCCTACGAACTCGCTAAAACCTCCTCTCTCTCTCTCTCTCTCTCTCTCTCTCTCTCTCTCTCTCTCTCTCTCTCTCTCTCTCTCTCTCTCTCTCTCTCTCTCTCTCTCTCTCTCTCTCTCTCTCTCCAGGTCTTTTATTCAAAACTGAAAACATTGTTCTTCCACAAATCCTATCCCGATTCCTCCTCTTCCCCTTACCTACGTCGCCGCTTCCTGTTATCTTCCTCGCCACTCTGATTCTAAACACCACCCACCTTTAGCCGTCTGACTCTGACTGACCCCTTTGGATCAATAGATTTTGATTTGACTAAGCTCTTGTGAATAAGCTAGTTTCCGCCCCTTCGCTCTTTTGGGCGCTGCAGATATTTTCGAGATTACGATTACGATTTTTATAGTTGAATCGGGGTGAGCGTCAGTAATTTTTTATTGAACAGTGTTTTAAGTTTTGAGTTAAAGACCTGTGGAGAGATAGCCAAGGTGAGGTTTTGGAGAGTTCGTAGGATCATAGGATGCCATCTACTAATACTAATGTTACTGACCGAGTTTAAGTATTTATATGATTAACGTAACAACGTTTAATCCCAGGTTTAAACAAGTGCCTGAAGTTAATTTTTTGTAGCGTACCATCTTTCAGATTACTGGTTATAGATGGCGGTATATAATAAATGACGTCAGTAGATGAGAGACTGCCAAAATAAATCTGCATCTCTGCATTCCGTGGTTGTAGTTTCAGCTAGTTTCAGCATCAATTACTTTCCGTTATAACTTTTGTTCGGTTATTACAGTTTAATGTAGATTGTTAAGGTAAGTGTAATCATGTTCTGTAGAAGTTAAATGTTGTGCGTGTGTTGGTTGAGAGGGGTTCATGTTACACGGTTTTCGTTTTCCTCGCTGGCTGACATCATTTCACCTGATAGGGCGTGTCACTTAACGGTGATTGATTGCATAAAAGCCTTCATTTCGCGGTGAAGTATGTTTATCTGTGTGGGGTTACAGAGATAAGAGTTATCAGGTAAATGCTGAGCAAACTCAAAAACCTAGTGTTCATGCTTGTGCCTGCCTGTAGCTGACAGTTTATCGTTGAACGTTGAAAGTATTTGCCTTTTCGCCAAAGCAGCTTGTCAGCTTGTGAGTTTCCAGTGTATTTGTATCGTTATATTTTGAATGCAGTCAGTAAAACAGTGCGGCGAACATGTACAATTGGGGTTAGGGTTAGCACTCCGATTGTGCATAATCGCCAACAGTGCGACACGGTTTTGATAAGGCAACCAAGTTCTTTAAATAATAATATTTAGTACAGTATTAGGTTTGTAGCAAATCCCTAATGTATCAATACAAAATGCAGGATACAAAATGCAGGATGCAACACTGCATTTCCAAATGTGTCACACATGGATTGACAAAACAACACATTTGCATTTTTACAATTTACAAATGTAATATGATAATGCCCTAGTTGGTCCAGAGACTCTGATCATTATTGTATCTGTCAACTATAGATAAGAATTCATTGATTAGGCTCCACTTGTGTGCGTGGGCCTGCCACTTATGACATTTTCTAGTTGTCTGTGCATTATTTTGCTTGCACATTATTTTGCTTTTTGTTCTTAATGGCATTTAACATCATATAGGCTAGCTTAGAAAGCACACGTGATTAATTTTTCTTGAAGTGGCGCTTTATTATTTCTAATTACAAACTTTACTACAGATGCTAATGCCAAGGGTGTTACCCAGAATAAAACCCACAATGCGTTTATATCGTCCTACCTTACCACTATGCCATCGTGGCATAAATCAAAATACGAAATAATCTGCTAATATGTATTGTGATGCTAGTATCAGTTCTAGCAAGCATATAGCAGTTCAGAGGAACAGGAGTGCCTGCAGGTGGACGCACATGCGTCCACCCACCAAATCAAATCCGCACAAGGAATACGCATTGCAGCGATATTTTTTATGTTAAAGCATTAGATGTTATCTAAATTGAAATTTTTTACGCTTGTCACTACTTACTACTCTATCTATGGCAGCTATTTCAGTTTTCTTATGTATATCTATGGTAGCATATGTTATACTGTACTTTATGAGTCATATTCAGTGTATGACTATGAGCAGCGGACAGGGGACGGGTGGGAACGGGAGCGGGCAGGAGAGGTGTGTCCATTTTTTTAAGCCTGCGGGCGCCCCTGCAGAGGGAATAAATATCCATATTGTGTGTTCTTGGTGTGGTAGCTCCAGTTAGAGCATATGCAAAGATGCCGAGCGTGGCGCCTTACAAGGGTCAGAAATATGCTGAGCTGAGGAAGAATGCCATTGAGAGCGGCCATCCTTTCGAGGATCCTGAATTTCCTGCTTCAGACAAGGCGCTGTTCTACACCCACGGAAAGGCACAGAACGTTGAATGGAAACGACCAAAGGTATGGTACATGGCATCCTAAGAAGGTATGGTTTGTGGGATCCTAAGAAGGTATGGTACATGGGATCCTAAGATATTACTGAAGAAATACTTTTAAGAAATACTCTGGACTCATATATTTTTGTGATCTTATTTGTAGCTACTCTTTAGCACATTTGTGATGCAGTTAGCTACATTTTCTTGTGGTTTGCAATTTAACTTTTAATAATGATAACAAACAGTATGGTGATCGCCTGGCCTTCAAACGGGTCATTTTGCGCTGTGGTCAAAGGCACCATTGCTGTCATTGTTACGTGCGATCATGGTATGGTATGGTCTCGACCTTTTGACCCATGGACGCACCAGATCCTCCTCATAACATGTCATTTCTATTTGGTAGGGCTCTTGATTTGCCATCCAATGATTGTGAGTTTGAGCCTTCTGAACAGACACTGTGTTACAACGCTGAGCAAATTGTTGCAGTCATACCTCTGTCGTCAAGCAGATGAAAGTTAGATGGCAAGTCCAGCAATGCACTGGCCATGTCCAGGACATTGTAAGTAAGCAAGTATGTAACCATCTTGCAGACTCTCGTAGCCAGACAGAGCGCTCGGCCTGGAACGTGGGGAGAGTATTCTAGCCTCCACTCAGTCAGCCACTGTGTAAAGACCTTGAGCAAGTCCTTCACTCACAATTGCTCAGAGCCATCGATATTCTGTATCGTGGTCGTGCATGCACTTGAGGACTGTTGAAGGAGGGCAATATCGAAAGTAGTTGCATTTTTATTGTATTGTTAAGCAGGAGGTAATCTTTATCAGCACGAGACTAACACCCACACTTTGCAACAACTATGCTTACAATAGTGAAAAGTTGGAGTGTCAGTAGGAAAGGATCGATTCGATATTATAGACAGTTTTTAAAGCCTAACTTAATACAATTCAATACAACTGTAATTTGATAATGCCCTCCTGACAACTGAGAAGTGTGCATTGAATATACAGTTTTATAGCTCGGCGCTAACAACTAACTAAATTAACTGAGTGCATCTGCTATGGAACATGACAGCTTTACTTTTGCTGCTACTGGTAACGAATGATTGAGTCTGTCGATGCTTTTCTTCCGCAGTCAATCTGTGAAGAGCCAAAGTTGTTTGTTGACGGAGTCAGCAGCGGTGATTTAATCCAGGGGGAACTTGGTAACTGTTGGCTCGTTGCTGCATGTTCTACACTCGCTGCCAACAAGGACAATTGGCATCGGGTAAGCAGTTAGTTGTTTTTATTGTTAGTATTGTGTTGTTGTTGTTATTGTTGTTGTTGTTTTGCAGTTTTTAACACATGTAGGGTCACTGAATCTGAGACACAGTTAGTCATTCAGTTGATAGCTGTTAGTTTTTTAAAGTTGTTATTAAAAGCACCTGAGACGGTCATTTATTATTCAAAGTTAGGTGTGTGTGTGTAGCTAGTGAGTCAGCTAGCTTGTTAGTTAGTATAGTTATTTAAGTAATTAGTTACTCATAGTGTAGTTAGTTTCATAGTGAATGTAGGCAGTTTGTGACTTCAGAATTTTATCAAATTTTTTCCATGTAAAGCTTTCATTGTTCTTAACATTTGGTGAAAATTTCATAGTTTTTTTAGAGTGATTTTTTAAAGGTACAGTCATGGTTGCATTTGCGACCATCATTTCTCGCCCGATGGATCTGAACTGTTTTGAAGAGCCTGGTTTGCTGCAATAGTTTCCTCGGATGTCAGCAAATATATTCTTCCAGTGATGGTTGTTGGTTGAATAGTTGTTAATATGTCCTGGCATGACATTACTAAGATGTCTGTTGGAAGCGGATATCGATATGATCGAGCTGGTCCACGTGGGTGTAAAAAATTGACTTCACCTCATTTGTGTCCAGAAATATTTGCAGAACACAGCCAAGCCACCAATGCCCATTATACTTTGCAGTGATGTAGCCCTTGGTATCTGAGAGTTTAAATCATGGTCTTGTTGTCATTCTCTACAGACTGCTAGGCACGTTCAATTGTACTATCCAGGCTGCTGGAGCAGTCTTTCCCTTCAACTGACTCAGCTGATACTGGGCAGATGCAGTGAAGCTTTTGTGTGCCTGCCAGATATACTTGAAAATTTAAATATTTAAGGTTCTCCACTTAGCTGTCTATTTTAGGTAGTTTCTCATAACTTCAGTTATAATAACATCAAAAAAGTTCTATAAAATTGTAATTTATGTCATGCGAACATTCAGACAACAGGAAATACTATGAAACCTAGAATTGAAACAAGATTTCATTTAAATAAGAAAATAAGTAGGCATGTAAGTAAGCCTAATTTTTGTTCAGCATGTTGTGTGAGATAATGTCAGTACACTGAACAAAAATCATTGAGGTAAACAGCTGGGATTCAGCAGTTAAACATTCATGGCAAATCAATGGTTGCGATGATGGTCGCGAATCGCGACCACGACTGTATTTTTTAAAAATCACTGTAAAAAACCTATAAGAGCGCCCACTCTGAAATTTTCAACAATTGTTAAGAACAACGAAAGCTTTGCATGGAAAAAATTTGATAAAATTCTGAAGTGACAAACTGACCTAGGTCAGTGTCACTAGGTTACAGTTGCTCAAACATTTTGTTTTACTAAATATGAATGTTTCTGAATGCTTTGCCCAGATAGAGCCATTTAATACCTTCAATTTGGTATTTTAATTGTGACTCTAGGTGCAATAGAAGCTGAGATACAGCAGTTTGAACATCGGTGGTCAGCGAAAATCGGCCCATTTTGGTCAACGTTCATTGACCCATATCTCGGATATCGGTTGACCAAAAAATCCAAAATTTTGATTTTGAGAGTTTTTTTCCATGGTGGTTTGTCACCATACCAAATTTCAACAAAATTGCAGACGATGACGTCCATTTTTTTTCTAAAGTGTGTTGATTTGATGTGGAATGCCCCGTCTACAGTATTTGCCGAGGCGAATAGTTCCGGAAACGGGATTTCCGGCCGAAGCAAATCTCTCCGAGGAGATTTCCGGTGGACCCCTACTTATCATATCGTGTGCCTCTAACGAGTCTGTCTAGAAGGGACAGTATATATATCTATGATTACAATTACAATTGTGTAATTACTATTACAATACAATCAGAGTCTCATTTAGCACACTTCATTTCAACACTAAAGCTAATGGTTTTGTAAATTTAGTATGTTAATAATCGATAATTTCGTTTTTGTATAAACACTGAGGATGCCTGATTAACTCTTCACTGTTTATGCAGTTAATTACATAATTACTTCCTTAATTACTTACTCAATGTCTTACTTAATTGATGAATGTATGTAAATTGCACGTGCACATTGTTGGTTTGATTTGAAGGTTATACCAAACCACAAGGAGCAGGATTTTAATGACCAGAATGCTGGCATCTTCCATTTCCGTTTCTGGCGTTTTGGAACGTGGGTGGATGTCGTCATCGATGACCGTCTACCCACTCGTAATGGAAAGCTCATCTACACACATTCCCAAACACGAAACGAGTTCTGGAGTGCCTTACTGGAAAAGGCCTACGCTAAGTAATTATTTGCCAGTGATTAATTTGCATCCAAATCCTTCCTAATAATTAGTTATCCATGTTTATTTTACATTCAGACTTTAGTAAGTGATTACTTTCAGCATTATGTTAAATCCAGACTTGTACTGACTAATTACTTTTTGAAATTTTTTATTTAAATCCAGGCATTTTATTTCTGACTGGTTACTTTTGACTATTTAGGCAAGTTCAGGTGACAGAAGGAAATCATTTTCAAACAGTAATTACAGCAGAGGTAGATATAAGAAGGGTCAGCAACTTTGATGAGATTCTTTGAAGGCATTGTAAATTATATTTTTATCTAGGTGCATATGATGTCTTGGTAACCCTACAGGCCAAGGTTAAAGGTCAACATGTGAGCATATTAGTTGCCATGCCACCATGTAATGTCCACGTATAAGTTATAACTCCAAAATTTCTTGATGCTTCATGAAATCCATATCAGAGAGACCAGGTTTGTCACCAGTGCGTGTTCAGTTTTGTTCAATCCAGGTTGTCTTATACAATGCAATACAACTGTTATTTGATAATGCCCTCTTACAAAGTTCAGAAGTGTGCTTTTATGTCAGACAAACATTGACAACTGCAAACAGATGGAAAGAGGTAAGTTTTCAGTTTAGAGCGAAAGACAGTCTCGATATGAGATTTGTGAACATATAGAGAGTTCCAGATGGAGGGACCATCCACTGAAGATGAATGCTGGCTATAGACAAGACGTGTATCAGGAACAACATGCTTTCCAGCAGAAGCTTGGTCAGGTTTGGTGTCAACATGACTGTAGGGGCAATCATTAGTTTCTTTTTGTTGAGGCTCTTCTTTTGAAACAGGTTTCTTCTTATTCAGGCTTTTCGGCTGTTATGAGGCCCTGGACGGTGGTGAGTTGGCTGAGGCATTGGAGGATTTCACAGGTGGCGTATCGGAGAGCTTTAACATGACCGATGAAAAATACTCTGAGAATGAAAGCAAGAAAGAAGAGTTCTACGACTGGCTGAGAAAGTCACTGGAGCGTGGCTCACTCATTTGTGCCGCTATCCCAGTTAGTATTCAATCATCATTATCACCATTAGCAACAGCAGCAGCATCATTGTAGTCATTAATCTAAAAATCTATTCAGCATCCAAAAAAGAAGTCACTTGAATCAACGTATTCATGGGCATTCATGCTAAAAAAAATTGGTAGGTAGGTCAGGAATAACCGTCATCATCGACACAAACAATATTGGCAGTTATGTGATGTTGAAATTTTAATAGATTGTAGTGTAATCGAGGCAATAAACAACGAGTACTGTATCACAGTAATGTAATGTAAAGAATAAAATTTATACAGGGCCGCTGAACTGCTAACTGAACATTGAGAATTTTTCGTTCTAGGCGGCAACCCCTGGAGAGATGGAAAAGGCTACGAATGTGGGTCTGATCATGGGACATGCCTATGCTGTCACCGCCATTCGGAAGGTGGCCTTGGCTGGCACTGGAATCTTCAACTTGTTCAATCGTGAAAAGATCAACATGATTCGTCTCCGCAACCCCTGGGGAGGCTCTGAGTGGACTGGAGCATTCAGTGACGGGTAAGCCCCTTCAGAACCTTTTGTGGATTGTGAGGGCATGTCCTCATTTGTAATTGTTATTGTAATCGAAATTTATAAAGCGCCCCTCAAAGGTCAGTGGCATTCCCGACCCAGGCCGGTGTCGTTGCTGACAAACGGAAAAGTTTTCAGGGGAGAGGAGCTGTAGTTGCAGGTCCTGAGGAAGATGATTCCAGTTGAATTGGCCAACAAAAGGAAAACTCTTGGACTAGGTCATTTGATTTGGGGGGTATGCATTGAGTTGGCCCGAAGCAGGTTACTGCAAGGGGTTGCCTCCTGAATTTATAAATACTATAAGGTAATGAATGATAAAACTACTAATTGGGCACAAGAGATCGTAAAAAAATTGGTGAAGTTCAACAAGTATGAGTATGTTTATTTGCCCCTTGTAAAGTTATGTAGCCCACCACTGGATTTTTTATCCTGTTTAATAAAATCTAAATTATAGTATGTCTGCATTGTTCTATATTGTTGCCTGTTCAAATTGCTCCTTGTAAGAACTAGTTGTCATACTTACTGTGGCATATTTTTGTAGTACGCTAAAATTTCTATACGACACAATTCGTTTTTACATGGGTTCTGGTAAAATGTGGTCAAGGAGATGTATCCGAAATTTTGTTCAACTTTAACATATGATCTCATTACAGCACAACTTTGATTTTCATTTCAGTTCCCCAGAGTGGAACAAAATTGTGAAGGGTGACCGTGAGAAGATCGGACTCACATTTGATGATGATGGAGAATTCTGGTTTGTATTTTTTTCTCATCTCTGTATTTGCAGCAGTTTTGTCACATTGTGTTCTTGTTATTTCTCTGTGCATTGCACTTTCTTCATGTTTAATGTCTTTACGTTACACTTTCTTCGTGTTGTGTCTGGGAGTGCTCACTAGTGTAGTGGTTAGCATACTGGATTGTCAGTTGAGAGGTTGGAAGTTCAAATCATCGCCTGGGCAGAAATTTTGTTTGAGATTTTAGCCAACTCAGCTGTAATGAGTATGCTGGTCGTACACTAGCAGTAGGAAGATTTGACGGCAAGGGACAGGACTGGCCATCTGCCCCTACATGCCGAGGCTAAGGAAATGAAGTTGCTAAGACTTCATATTCATGGCTGCGTCAGGGCTAACTTAAGGGACTGCGCTTCTTCTGTGTCTATATGTTACATCTATTTCATAATAGCCCCAGTCCTAGGCATGCATGATCCAGCTGCTTGTATACATTAATGAATACTGGTGCTATCTGGCGAATAATATGAGAAGAAAATCGTGTTCTTTAGAAACAGCAGTATGCTGGGAAAGTTTCAAAATTGGGACAGTTGTTAATAATTACTATCGTGGCCCATATTTAACGGAGAAGAGCAGAGGATCCCCAAGAGGGACATTTGGCTGGACTAGAATGCAGATGCTCTACACAGGAGAGGTGAGGTTTTTACTGTTATATGTTGGTTTGTGTGAACAGGATGACGTTCGATGATTTCTGCCATCATTTTATCACTATTGCGATATGTCACACGGTGAACACGGCGCTTGTGAGTATCTCCAAGCGCTACCACGAAAGCGTAGTCCATTCCGAGTGGTTGCCAAAGCAGAATCGCTCCGGTGGATGCATCAACAACAAGGCGACAGTTCTGAACAACCCACAGGTATGGTAGCCGATTGGTTAGGGCGCACGGCCTGTATTGTGAAGAGTATGGGATCGAGCCTTCCCCAGTGTGGTCGCTCGGTCACTCACCGAGGTGTAGGAACCTTGATCAAGTCCTTCACACACTATTATAGCTCAGCGCCATCAATGCTGTCTCGTACGGTCGTATGCACTTCTGAACTTTTTAAGGAGGGCAATATCAAATACAGTTGTACTGTATTTTATGAAATATAGTTGTATTGTATTGTATCAAATACAGTTGTATTGTACATTTCTGAGTATATATATATATATATATATATATATCCTGTACATTGTTACAAAATCAGTTTTATTGTATGTGATATCCTGTACATTGTTAGAAATTGTTTGATACAGATTATTTTTGACATAACGGAGGACGATGATCCGATGATGCAACTGATTCAGAAGACAAATCGTAGTCCAAATGAAGAAAGAATGACCATTGGTTTTACCATCCTGAAGGTAAGTAACAAATGACCACTAGTTTTACCATAATGAAGGTTAAAAAAAGAATGACGGTTGGTTGTATCGTAATGAAGGTAAAGGAAGAATTAACATTGGTTTTACCAATGAGTGAATGTTGCATTTTTTGCCAGTCTGTTTTATTGTTTATGCTTAGCTTAACTTCCGTTGTTGTCTCGTATTTAATTCTACATCTTCTCGTTGAGTGCAAGACTCCTTCAAGTCAAAATTTTCCGACGAACTTAATTTTGCTACTTTTTAGTCTTTTGTTTCGTCTGAATGTGAAACCAGTGCCATCTGGTGAACATGTTTAGGTGGAAGAGAATCGTCTTTACCGCGTGCATCAGCTTCCATCTTCCGTAACCGCATCGTCTGTCTACCGAAACAGCCGTAGCATCTTCCTGCGCAAAGAGCTGACGAAGGGCCGATACGTTGTGGTCGTCTGCACGTTTGAGCCGGGTCAGGAGGGCCAGTTCATGTTCCGAATCTATTCGAGCAACAGGAACAATGGGAGGTGCGTTTAGATTAGTCGCGTAGTCTCCTTGTGCAGCGCTTTTGTGAGATAATTAATGGTGCTAAATGGTGCTAAATTAATGGTGCTATATTAATTGCGTTGATACATGCATATATAGATGCATGCATGCATGTTAATGGTGCTATTTACTGTTAATGTCTTGATATGTGCATATATAGATGCATCATACATGCATACATACATTCATACGTACTCGCAAAAAGTCTCGCATACATACATCTACCCTTCCTGGAATTGATGTGGTACCTTGTAACAAACATTCGGAGGAGCTATATAAATATTGTATGATATTTTACCTATGAAATAAAACAGGCAGTGCAAGTTGAGTTTGCACCTAGAACTGATATTGCACTTTGTTATTAGTAACGGTGCTAAGGTCCTCTATGCAAAGCTGCAGTCTCAGTTGACTGACTGTAGGTATATTGACCTGACTTTGTCTTGGCTTTGGTGTGTGATCAGTCGATGCCTTGTGTATTACATACCGCTATTATGGAATTGCTAATTAATAATAATGATGATAATTCACCAATAACTCACTAATAATGTATAATCCAGCATTTTTACACCATTGCTTTTCACAATTACATACTCCTTTGCCAGAACCGGATTAGACCTGGCATTCCAGATGCCTTCAACATTCTCCAGACAATATTTTAGTATTACACCTACCTTGGGTTAAAAATAGTGATAATAAAGGTGTGTGATCTGTGTCATGAGCGTACAAGGCGCTATATAAATGACGTTTTATTTGTGATTGTAGAGAACTGGTCCTTGACAAACCAAAGAAGAAGACATGCTGTACCTGTTTGCCATTCTGCCGTAACCCTGTCTGCGTAACACAGGTCAAAGTCATGAACGCACTTGGACTGCAGAGAAAGGAGAATGCGTCAAGTGCGTAGCTATCGCTCAGATTCGCTTATGATGTAGTTCTTTTAAATGTTATTCAAGTCTAACTGAAAATGCTTGGCTTTCAGCTTGATTGCCCACCATCCTTAACTTATTGGATTTGGATTGGAATTCCCTGATGGATAATAATTTTGGCGGCAGTTTAAAATGAAATGACTATTCTAATCTAGTCAATTCTAGCGACTTCTATAGTGCCATTATTATCATAATACATAAATCATCAATTGAAGTAATGAAGCTTATATATGTTGACCAAAGATTGTGCATTACAATAGTAATAATAATATATGCGTTTATTAAATCAAACTGATAAGTGCGCAGTAAGATTACATGATATAGTAATAACAGATGATAACAAGGTTAACAGGAGTTGAATTTAACTGTATGGCAGCCTGCAAGGTGCCCATCTGTCCTGCTCATTTTACCATCTCCATCTAGGGAATGGAAGGCTGAGTTTACCTTGTGGGGCTAGCGGGTATCAAACCCACGTCCTTCTGATCTTCATGCCAGCGTGTTACCATTCAACCATCTCCCCACCCCATGGTGCTATGAAAGTCATTAGATATAGAACTTAAAACAGTGGCAAAAAAACAGTTGGTCAAGAGTATATTGATGATTACTAAACAGTTGGTCAAGAGTATATTGATGATTACTAAACAGTTGGTCAAGAGTATATTGATGATTACTAAACAGTTGGTCAAGAGTATATTGATGATTACTAAACAGTTGGTCAAGAGTATATTGATGATTACTTGCTTCACTGGCGTACAGAGTGTTTATGACAAAGAAAATTCATCTGCCTGTCTCTTTCACTTGTTAACAGAAGTTTTACCCTTGTGGTCATTCTTTCAGGCATCAGTCCTTACTTCATCATCAGCTGTGAGGGTGAAAAGGTCAGATCATCAACCCTGAAGAATACGTCAAATCCAGAATGGAACACCTCGGCCATCTTCTACCGCAAGGATCCCATACACAAGCCAATCAAGATCGAAGTATGTGTGATAATAATTTTAATAAAAGACGAAAAATAATAAAGTATACTTTAAAATGATGTTCCACAAGACAACTTTGACATGAATAAACCATGTGTGGTGATATTTATAAAAACACCGTCAAGATTAAAACGTGCTGAAAAGTGGTGTTACTTAACACAGTCTTAACTTGCTAAAGTGCACCAAGATCAAATTACCATGTGTTTAGGCGGTGCATTGTAGTCTAGTGGTTAGCCTGCTTGACTGTCAACCGGGAGGTCGGGGTTCAAATTCCCACCAGGGCAGAAATTTTTTGAGATTTCTGCTTCACATCTGCATCCTAGCCAACTCTGTGATATTGAGTACGCTGAGTATTGATATAGCACCAGTAAATAAAATGACACAGCTTTTCTTTGGTGCTGAGAAATTTGGAGGTAGGTATACCAGATGACTTTAATTTGCATTCGCCTATATGACCGTAGGTTTGGCATAATGCGGTGGGACTCGATGAATTCCTCGGGCAGCATGTGTTGGTGGCGTCCAAAGACACACGGAGCGAAGTGCTCGAACTGCCTCTGAAGGCCAAAGAGAAGGATGGAAACGCAGCAGCGATGCCAGGGAAGATCGTTTTGTCCATCACGACAGAGCAGAACCTAGCTGGCATCTAAAACCGTTGAGCGATTCTCGGTCAGTCTCCGACATCTTCGCTCCGTCATATAAAGGTTTGGCATTTTCCGTTTCCTGATATCGTTTCCTTAGATGCTACTCGTTGGCTGGCTAGAACAACACTTGAAGATGTAGATGTTTTTGCGATATCACATCTGGTTCCCTGCTTTTGCAATGTCACATTTGGTTCACTGTGTTTTGCTTTTCATGACAGTTCACCATAAACATGCTGCTGATGTATTATATTAGCTGTGTAAACAACATATCCAAATTGGTGCAAAGTGCTATTGCTTTGGTTTTTATCTCTTAAGTTTGCCACTGGTTCTTTAGTAACTCTTGAAGACAAAGATGTGATTAGCATTGATGGTCCCATGATAGTAAAGACTGATTACTCTAATTCTGATGTCAATAGAATGTGATTTAAGAATCTGTATAATTCGCAAGAGAACTGCTGCCTGTTGGTTTGAAACTTGTAATGCATAATACTGTTAACTTTCTATAAACTGTCTCCTTGAGTTGGCTCGCAGACTGGTCTGCATGTCCAAGCAACATCAAATCAGGACCCATTGGATAGTTTTAGCCTGTTTCAATCTGTACCATATACAGGAGTCTATGCAACATACGACCAACACACTACAGTAGTTGAAGGAATGTATGTATGTTTCTGATAATTTATATAACACCAATTATGAACGTCGCAGTGGTGCTGTATGATTCTGTGATTCCAGTGACATGCCTTTAAATGCGAATAACTAAAATCTGGAAACGTTTTCAATTTGTGCTTGTAAGCTTTAAGAAAGGGTTTTTGAAATGTTGATTCATGATTTGTCAAGCAAGAACCCTGACATGGTTTTTGAAATGAAGCTTGTATTGTTTTCTTGGGTGATATTGTTGGTATTGAAGCCATTGTAAAAATTTGTACTTTCGAGTGGTGCTATGAATTGAGATTGCGGTATTTCCGCGTGTGATTTTGTGTGTCCAATAATTACGACGCATATCAGAGCTCATTTTATATGGAGTTGCATGGTGTTGGAACTGATGATAATTGTAACATAACGGAGTGGCTGCGTGTTTGTTTAGCTTCTTCTACTATGATTGCAAATTACTGGATGCCTAGCAGCTGTGTAAAGGTGCTGTTCTGAGTGACACAGAATGGATGTTGTTGCGGGAAATTTGACCTGATTTGGTATGTCATAATCGTGCCATTGTGTTGTGTTGCCAGTATGACTCAATGTGGGTATGTTGTGGTAGTGGTGGGGAATAATGACAGTATGACCTAATGCTACTATGTCATGATGGTGGTATGTCATGGTACAGGTATAACTCAGCGTAGGCATGTCTTGATGGTGGCATGTCATGATGCCAGTATAACCCGATGTCAGTATGACATGATTGTAGTGTCGTGTAGCGAGTGTAGTTAAGCGCATGTATGTCATTTTGGTGGTGTCATGATGCGTATATACCTTGACGTAGACACGTCATGATGGTGGTGTGCGTCATGACGCTGTCTTGCAACGTATGACCTTCATGATGTTATCGCTCAATTCGTGTAACCCTTGTTTTTATTTCCAGCTGGGTTATGATCCCTTCGAAACAGATGTTTCTCTTGCTCACTTAACTTTGCAGGGATCAGGTAGAAACTTTATCAGCATTCCATGATTTTATGGAGTATTTCTAGGCTCTGATAGTCCGTAAAAGATGATTAGAACTAATTTGCCATTCTGAACTGTGCTTTTACCCATCACAATTCACAACTACAGGCTACTGTTGTACTCCTTTGCACTGCCTAGTTATCACATTTGAATTCTGCAGTAGTTAGTCCTGTGTATTTTGTAATATAATGCAGTCAATCATTTATATAGCTCAATTTCAGAAAAATTTGAAGTTACTACTAATCTGTGTTGACAAAAGAGTTTCTCCGTTCTCTGAGGAGCTGTTGCCATTACCTACTTGATTGCTATGTAATAGTTTAGTTAAGTGTTATTAATTTTGGTATTTTATACTTTGAGGGCAAGTCTATGAATATTTTGGTTTTATCTGTAAAAAGATTCATTTAGGTTGTTGCGCTTGTTTCTAGAACTTGCTGCTACAACCTAACAGTGTCGTTTATGACCGGCAAACTATTTTTGTTACAATTGGACATGCTTTGAGTGGATATTTATATTTTGTCTGTACAGTTATGTTTGCATGCTTTAAAAGGGAGTGTGCTCGAAGATACAATTGAGTGCATGCTTGTCAGAAAGGAACGTGCAATTTTCAGAATGACTGTTAAAGCATTGTCCACTCTAAAGGAGACTCCATGTTTTTGAAATCAGTGTGTGCATGCTTAAAAGTGTACCTACCTGTAAGGAATAGAATTGAATTGTTAAAATCTAGTGTAACTGTTAAATTAAATCTGCACTTTGTCTATAAGTAGTGCCTACTTCTGAAATGCAGTGTACTGGTACTTATTTGAAACTGGGTGTACTTGTTAGAATAGGGTGTAGATGATATGATAGCATACTGTTCATTGCTACTGCTTGATTTGTAATCAATTAGCATAGTTTTAAATGTTATCGGCAGATCCAAGGCAGCCGTTTAAAGTGACAATCTTAATTTTAGATATCGCACAAACTTTGCAGCACAGGTTTTCACGATTCTTATGTTTACGTTATTAATGTGTGTTGTAAACATTTCCTACAGTCTAATCTGATCTATCTAATCCAATGATTTCTATGGCATCGTTATCATAATGTGCACGATATGCTACCGTACAGCATTTCTTGTACATCAGGACTTGTACCTCAAACAACCAGCAGCACTTTAGGTTAAGCAGAGCATCTGTAGTTGATTTCTGGGGTGATGATTAGCTGTGCCTTCCTTATGGACTGCAAGTCTGAAACCCAAAAACAAACTTAGATTAAGTGGGTGTTGTTGACTTGGATTTCTTGGCATTGAAGATATGCAGAGGTTAGTTAGATTTATGGATTGATGTCAAGAACACGTCCAGGTATCAGTTTATAAATGAGTTTTAAAAGCTATGTCTGGAAACAGTACACACTAGTCAAAATGCTCTTGGGCATCGGTTGTCTAAAAGTAAAGTTACTGTGACCAATAGCCAGACATTATTGTGGCCTTGTACTGCTATCGTATCTGATCTAATCTAGTGACTTCTTTAGCATCATAATGTATAAAGCATCAGTTGGATCATGGATGGTCACCTCAAATGATATCCTACTCAAAATCATCATCCATTAGAGAAGCCTAGTTGAATTCCGATAAGTCAGAAAATCCAGAAGTCAAACTATGAGGGTAAGCAGTCTCTGAAACAGACGAGACTGTTCTTAGCAGACTGCATATTATGTGAAATTGACATTTCATTGTCCTGCTCTAGAACCTGTCTTGAAACATTCGCGCATTCTGCTTTAGTCGTGATTGCACTCGAGCGAAGTGATTGAACAATCAAGTGCTGTCCATATGAGAACCAGTTTGTGCTTAACGTGGATGGCATGGTGACCAAGTAGTTCACGAGTCAGCTTTCACTTGTCTGAGCCTGGTTTGAATCGTGGGCCTGTCATAATAGGCTGCATTGTTGATGGATGCCATCATCCTTGATTTGAATGTCTCCTGGAATCCTAAACAGGTGCTTAATACACTACCTATTGTCATCACTTCCCTGCCTTATCCGACACTCTTTCAAGGTTTTGCAGAACACATATTCTGAGTAGCTTAATTATGCTGTTTCTGCGTTTCGTCCCAGTTTCTGAGGTGATTCGAAAATGGCAATTGTTAATTGGATTTTGTGTTAATTGCTTGGTCTCCTGCTTTTTTGTGTTATTTTTTCTTATTCTTGTGAGTTTCAAATTAATATCCTGATGTTAAAATGTGCTTCTAATATGAAGATATGAAAGATGTCGCAGTCTTATTTACGGGGAGTTTAGGTTTATGTTCCTCAGTCATTTCCAGTTTTACCCATCTTGAGGCTTCTACAACTTTGCCACCAATTTCCGAGTATCAGGGGTTTAAGTCATACAGTCGTTTGCGGTTGCCCCTAATAATCTTGAAAATTGAAATGTCATATAATACTGGTTAGCAAACTAAAACAGTTTGTGAAATAAGTTGCCTTGTAAACTACCTACAAAATTCGTTTGCCATGTGATGATGAGAGCAGTGTTTAGACTCTGAAAAGCAAGACTGGTTTCTTATGGGGAAGTATAACAGTATTACTGGTGAAAAGAATATTTATGTCCAGGTTAACGGTAAACTGCAAAGCTCATCGTATGGACATTAACCTGTTCTTCGTAACCTCGTCTTTTTGAGTCTGTATGTAATCAATAATTCTCTCATTTTTAAAGTTATTTTATTTTATAGTACACAAGTGTGACCTATGGATGTAGATTTTCTCTGACTGTAAATAGAAAGTTGCATTGCAGTTTTATTTCAGTTGGTAGCTGCAATGTGTACGAGATTTCTAAATGTAACTAAGGATTCACAAAGTTAACTCAAATCAGTTGAATTCTGCTTTTTTTCCTTGTGTGTTTCAATTAGCTTGAAGTTCCTGCTTTTTCTTGGCTTTCTGTATTCCTTGTGTTTTTCATATAACATTTTAGAGTTAGTTTCTATTTGGTAATTTCTATATTGAAGGCTTTCTAGAGTTTTTATCTTATTTTGTGGTCGATGTTTATATTTAATGGGTTCTGAGTTTTTTGTTTCTTTTTCTATGTTCTGATTATCCTCGTGGAAATATATGGAGAAATTCATGTGGATAGATGGCGCTGGAGTGAAAAGTGGAAAAATATTCTACTTTCTATTGTTTTTAGCTGGTAGTTACGCTTTCACTGTTCTTATGAATTTTTCGATTTACTTTCCACGATGCAACAGTTTGTTGATGAAATCGAGAGATGTATGAATATGATTCCCACTTTCACGCGTGTGCTACCTGGTGTGTTAATGTAAGGCATTTCACATAAATCGCTTTTCATGTTTCACGATGTTGTTTCTATTTCCACAAAGCCAGTCACGTGTTTATGGCTGTGCGTATTTTTCTATCGTCTGCTGCTTTCAAGAAACGTTGCTGTTGCTCCTATCCATAGTTTTGTGATATTTTGCTTTTTGATATTCCGAATGAAGCCATTCTTTGGCGCCTTATATATTACATTTTGATTGCGTAATGTTAAACAATAAACGGCTTTCGTAACCTGTTGCTTTGACTTGTTTTTAAAACTGGCTGGTAGTGACTGGTGGTCAATCTATAATCCGACTTTGGAAAGGAGAAGAGGTGGATATCATAGTTCGAGAATTCGCATTGTACGAATTTTAATATTTCACGAATTTTAACTGGCAAGAATTTTATTATTTGTTACGTTTCAACTTTTTAAACAAATAACTGTCGACAGTGGCGGCGATCTTGTATAACAGGTGGGTGGGGGGACACTTTTGAAATGATCTGGTCAAAAGAGTTTTGAACTGATCTGCTCAAAAAAAGAGGTTCAACAAATTTTCACGCTCGCGTGCGGTAACATTGGCTGTAAAACTTAATTTTTTCGCACTCACACGCAGTAACTTTTTTTACTTTTTTGGTGTTTCTTCAAAATTTGGGGGGCAGATGTATGGTGTGTCCCCCACTCTCAAGGGTGGGGGTCTTGTCCCCCGGGATCGCCGCCCATGACAGGAAAAAAAAAAAAAAAACACCAGTGCCCTAGCTAAAGTGTGATCAGTTAGTGTATGGTGTGTATGGTGTGTATGGTGTATGGTGTGTGTGTGTGTATGGTATGGTGTGTATGTATGGTGTGTATGGTGTATGGTGTGTATGTATGTAATATAATATATTATTATATTATATATTATATTATATTATTATATTATATTATATTATATATATTATAAATATATTATATATATAAATAAATAAATAAATATAAATATATTATATATATTATATTATATTATTATATATTATATTATATTATATTATTATATTATATTATTATTATATTATATATTATATATTATTATATTATATATATTATTATTATATTATATTAATATAATATAATATTATATATAACTTTTTTTTACTTTTTTGGTGTTTCTTCAAAATTTGGGGGGCAGATGTATGGTGTGTCCCCCCACTCTCAAACGTTGGGGTCTTGTCCCCCGGGATCGCCGCCCTCTGATTCTGAGTCAGAAACAGCCCACTGCTCCCACTCGACTGGTTTCTCCATTTTCGTCATGCAAAAGCTCCCGAATTCGGGCAGAAAACCAACAAATTCCTTGTCCCAAAAACAGCACGGTATTTTGGGATTATCCACGGGTTATTATCGGGCGAGCTCGTTGAAGGAGCACGGGCTGTATGGAATGTCGCCCGATGCAGGGATACGGGCTGCGCTGTCTAATGCAAATCGTGCTGTCTAAGGAATGCATAAGGTGAATGTAGGCACAGTCTTAACCCACATGGCCAGCTTTATGGTGCATTGTCGCGTTCACGAAGCAGAGACAACCCGTCATATATGACGGGCAAATATTCTAGTATGTAGGCCTATAGGCCTACTAAGTCTCGCTGGTGTCAGGAATACGTTGATCTGCACTCAATCGATCACTTGCTGTACCCCACTCGCAAACAATATTGGGCTCTGATCAGGCTTTCTCCGTTTCCAGTCCAAGGCTTTGGAATTCGCTACAATACAAAATAATGTAAAAACTCAGACTCGTCAATTTGGTTTTGACTGAGCGCCGGTGAATAAGGAGAATCTCGCGGCTAGTTGGGTGATATAGAAATACCGAGATAACGATCAACTAACGATCACGATTACTCGCCTATTTTAATTCGCTTTCCTCTCCCTTAATATACTTGCCTGATTTTTCGTTTCTCGAATCTATTGGATTTCAACCTGGCTCCTCTAATGGATGATGATTTCTCATTGCGATTTCACCTTACGAGATGGTAGATTGATGCCTCGGATAGTATTATCGAGACAATGATCAAGACGGAATAGAAACCATTATCATTATTGTAAATTATCGAAGCCGAATATCAGATAATTTTATAGACGTTGAGATCTGTTTATAAGGCGTTTTTCGTCTGTGAAGTATCATGACGATATATAGTCCATGGCGGCACGGTGTGAGCGATATTAAAAGTCATATGGTAAGCGTAAACTTGTAACGAGCGCTATGGCTGATCCTTGTGATTCTGGAGAACATACAGTCGAAGATGAAGAGGAGTGTCTTGCTAGACACCGAAGAGAAAAGAAGGAACTCCAAGGTACTCGGAATTCTTGCTGCATGCCACGCTGTCTGATAAGTCAAATATTTGTATAGCGCTAATCTCCCGTGTTTATAGCTTATTTTTGTAGCGCCTAACCAAGTAGTGAGGTCCAGTAAGTGCTGGTGCATTAAGTTCCATTATCCGGAGAATAGGTGTAGTATACAAATAACTACCATACTCTCTCGCTCTTCACCTCTTCAAGAATTCCTACTCTGACTCATTTAATCCTCCGCCTTCCAATCAATCTCAGCCTGAACGAAACCCACCTTAACATCTCTAATGCCTCCTCTCCCTTAGCTCTCTCGGGGCCGGGCTTTGATCTCCATTTGATTATTTGGACTTGACACAGCACTCGTGAATAAAACTGGTGCCCTGTACTTAGCTTTCAAGTCTCGCTTTATAAATGTAGAGTTTACGATTACAGTTATGATTATACAATTCCTATCCCAATTTCTCTTTCCCTTATTTCGTTCCCACTCCAATTCGAAAACACCACCCACCATGACCATTTTAGGATGTTCCTTCATGATTCTTGAATCTGAACCTGTAACCAAACCTGACACCCCTCCCACTTTACAAGTTTACGTCAAGGCCGCTTTGGGCATCAGGATGTCAGTTTCATACCGATTATGGCTTATTTTAAAGGTTTGAATTCTTGGCTTAGCATTGTCCGTACACAGATACCTTGTCACCCATTCAAATGGCAAATGGTGGTGAAGGATCCCATCCAATGAATTCATCAAATATGAGCATGGTTGAGGCTATAAGATCGCTGTAGAAAATATGTACATTTTCAGTTATGTGCCTATGAATTTTGTTTTGACTGAATGCCTGTTAATAAGCTTACTTTAGGCACTGTAGAAATCTTGAGATTACTCTTGTTTGGATTTATGATTTATCGACATATCATTGTTATTGACCCCAATTGACCAGTGGCGCAAAATATCGTTGGCCAATTTACTACCATACACAGACCCTAGAATCACAGTGTTATGTGCTGATAGAGTTGCATAATTAATATGGTTACATTACATCGACATATTGCGTGAAGCTGTTTCTCAGATATTAAATCATGTCTTTACTTTGAAAGTGGAAATACAGAAGCTAAAGCACAGTATTCCAAAAGGAGACAAAAAGAAGAAAAAGGAAGTTACAGCACAGATCACCGTGCTCGATGCCGAGTTGGATGAAAAACATGAACGAGAAATACAAGAACTGAGAGCTAGGCTAATGGTAACAGTTGTTAATAACATTCTAGCATATATATTATATTATATTATTATGTGAAAGTTGAATCATTTCCTCAGTCTTGTCTGACAGTACAGAACTGGGATGTGAATTTCATGTACCGGTATATCATCTGGATTTGAAATTCTGTGGCCATTTAAAAAATGTCATTCCAGTTTATAATTTTTTTAAAATTTCTAGCAGTGGAAGAAAGTAATTACTGATGACTACCATTTAGCAATTTTTATTGGTTTTCGGTGCAGCTTTAATTGTTTACAGCATGTGGTAACCACTGTTACTAATTTGCAAGATTTACCATAACCATTTTCGTTTCAGACCACAATGTTCACAAAATCAGTTTAAACTGTACAGTCTGCCTGGTTGAGATTAGTAAGGTCAGGGTAACCACTAATCCTTATGATGACTTTATTGTTGGTTAGTAGAAAGAGAAGAAGGTAAAGTTCCCTCAGAAAACCCATAGAGACAACCATGGGTGTATCTATAAAGTGTATAAACTTCATAGCCTCAGGGCATGAGGGTGGGTGGTCAGTCCTCTCCATTGCCACCTGGTCTCCCAACAATGGTGGACTTTGTTTAGCAGAAATTTCAACATGTTCATCTTTCTGCCCTGATGGGGATTTGAGCCCCGTGCTTATCAGTCAACATTCCAGCATGCTAGCCACTACACTAATGCGCATCTGCTGTCAGTCAGTAAGGTCAGGATAAATGATAGCTGTGCCTGTATGTATTGTCAGTGAGTATATTCACGTAACTAAAAGCCCACATGTTGAAATTGTCAGTCAGTTCAGGTGGCAGAAAAGTCAGACAGTGGTACTTTGGTGACTGATGACGTTCTGGTGGACGGCACTTCTGAAAATTCTGGTGATGCTGGAGCATCTGTGAAAACCGATAAGAAGCCGTCGAAGACACAGAGACGGAAAGTAAGATGACTTTGCTTTGAAAATATGCTGTATTTTCTCGCTTGTTTAATTTGTTCCTTGTGTATATGTAGTACTAGTGTATACTACATGAGCAATTGATGGTGCTGAATATGCATCAAATGCTTGTTCAATGTCCCTAAACTCTAGTCATCCCAAGGGAAAGTTGATTTTGATTATGATATTCGTTTATTGTTTATAAAGTAAACATATCTGGTAAACCGCAGCATGGAATAGAATTGTGAGAAGTAGATAACGTTGAGTATAGTGTTCGGGAAATAAAGTCTCTATTGTTTTTACCTGGAAGACAGTACTGGTGAGTCTGGGGATGCATTGAATATGATGGCAGGGTGAGTTCTTGAACAATCAGCATACCTTGTATAATCAGCTATTTAACTGATCAACATAGGTGCATTTTACAGTATGGTGAAAACGTTTGTTGAACTAAGGTAAATGAAACCGTACATACAAAAAGCAAGGTAGAGAATGCCTAGTATAGTAAGTCCATAAAATACCCTGTAAAACTAAGAATTAGCTTTCTAGTATTTCCTAGACATGAACATTCTGTAACATCCAAGTGATGGTAATTGATTTCGTTAATTGATTTAGATAATATTGATTTTAATGCGATCCGTTGCTAGGACAAAAAGGCCCAGCAACAGGTGGAGCGGGAAGAGCGAATCCGTGACCAGGAGATCCTGAACAAATCTGGCGTCAGGAAAGTCGAAGCCGATAAGATAAAGGCTGCTCTGAAGGCACGAGGATTAGCAGTCCACGAGGTAAAATTTACCTACAATGAACTTTAACACCAAATAGGTTATCATATGCAGCGTTTTTGTAAAGCGCATAAAAGAATCTATAATAAGCGTCTAGGTAGCTTACTTCTTCAGTGTTCTGGCCTTAGGCAGGTCCAGAAATCAAACGATGCCATTCTAGATAAACTAACTAACTAACTGATGGTTGTAAAAGCATTTGGTTTTTACTCTGAATTTATCATGTTACATAAAATGTACATTGAATCATATTACTAGGTAATGTAAAAATAACCTGGTAGGTTATTAACTAATTGTTTTAAACTGTTTAATCATGGTTCTGTTCTGTTTGTAGATTCCATCAGATGGAAATTGGTGAGTTTAGAGTTGATCTTGCCGTACAAGACCTACTAAGGTCACAATTTTTAACGTCACAAGTTTTCTTATCTACGTAGTCACAGTGGTAACAAACACTTTTGTTATATATTTTTTTAATTACTAGATTTTTCAATGTCGTTGCTGTTTGCATGAATTATTAAAATTCTAAATTCTTAAAATTCTATGGCAAGTGACTCCAAAATTTGGGAATAACGTACCTACTACTGCTACTGATAATAATAATAATGATTATCATCAAGAAGCGTAACTTGATTGGCCTACTTACTGACTCTGGCCAACTTACCTATTTACTGACCTACTTATTGTCTTATACATATAGGTGCTAACCCATTTACCTACTTACTGATTTGATTACTGGCTTCCTGGCTAACTTACTTAAAGACTGACCTACTTATTGACTGACCTACTTACCATCTTACCTATTTATCGACTGACCTACCAGTTGGCTGACCTACTTATCGACTGACTGATTGGTTAGAATGAACTTGGTATGGTGATGTTCATTGTTGAGTCTTCTGTTTAGATATTTGCTTTGCTTCTTAGTTTGTATGCTGCCATTGCTGACCAATTACGACAACAAAAGATTGAGGTTAGTTTTATGTCACAAGTATTTCCTGTCTGATAGTGCAATAACCCTGCCGATCTTCAGGATTTTAAATTTTTTTAATGTGCTACTGAGACATAGCATGCAGCATGGTGTCTTTTTGGCTGTGATTGTGCGTTGAATAGCATTTCTTTGTAACTCTGCTTTTTCAGTTTAACATGTGCTGCTGTCACCATTTTCCTGCAACGTAAAAGACATTTGCCTTTTTTGAGACTGGCCAAGAATTCCCTAAAACCCATATTCAGGGATGGCAGATCCTTCTCCTCGGCAATAGTTCACCACATTCAGAGACTTGTTCATTGTGGTCCACAGGGATGTCTGGAGCATGCACAACATCCCAAGGAAATTTACATTAATCTTGTTCATTGTATTGTATACCCATTAAACATACTATAAACATTGAACTATTTAAACTAGTACAATGTATGAAGTCGTTAGACCTAGTATAAACTTATTAAGCATTCTATAAACTCATTGTATGTAGTATAAACCGTTAGAAACTATTATAAACTTATTAACTGTAGTATGAACTATGCACTAAATTACACTAATTATGAAATTTCTTTCTGTAAATCTCCACAGTCTAGCGTCGAAGTCCTGCGATGCCATGCAGCTGGATACCTGAGGTCTCATCCAGATGATTTTCTTCCATTTCTTGTCAAAGAGGGAACAGGAGATATGTACAGTCAAGGCAAGTTTCTCCCACTATATATGAATTACTAGTTGCCTGACCTACTTACTAGGACTTGGTAAAAAAATTTAACGTTGGAGCCATCTTTATATCTCTAGGTATTTGTTTTGCTTTTTCAATGCTTAAATGGATTGAGCAAATGATTCAACATAGTTTTAAGTGAAAATCCAGCGTGGAGTCTCATTGTTGAAGCCACGTTTGAAGCCTTATATGGCTTTTATAAAGATTTAAGTTTTTGGTGATTTAGGTATAGTATACAAAGAAATTATTCTTGAAACCTCGGGGCACTTAAAATAATTTGCTTTAGTGAAATTAAAAGAATTTTTATGGTATACTTTTTAGTGGCTTAATTTCAGCTAAGGGTTGGTACTAGAATTTTGCTTCTAAGAATTATTACATGAGTTGTTTGGATCAATTCAACCAATGTGTGTGTACGTACGAATGTATCTGGCTCTTTATATGGGGCCTTTTGAGAACCTCACAAAGGCTGTAAATAAATAGTAATTTGTTAGCTGAATGTATTTATTTCAGAAGAGTACGTGACCTACTGCCAACGAGTTGAGTCAACATCAGAATGGGGAGGTCACACAGAGGTTAGATCTGTGATAGTTTTCATTGAATCTGGTTTTACCACGAATGGACACATCACTTGTTGCTGTTGGCACTTTCATTCACCTTGTCACCTTGTGCTGTCAACTCCTGGAGCTCTAGCGATCGTCATGATAAACATTCTCCATTGCTTCCTATTCGAAGTCAGGTCCCTTAGTGCTTCCAGATTCATGCCAGTTACATCATGAATCTCATCCATCCATTTCTTCCTTGGTCGACCCCGTCTTTTTTTCCCCTCACCACAAGCCAACATCATTTCCTTTTCTAGCCCATCAGATCGCATAACATGACCAAAGAATCCAAGCTTCAATCTTGTCGCCTTTTGTTTTAATGACTCTTCATTCTCGACACCAATCTCCACTCGTATTGATTCGTTCGTCCTTTTCTCTGTCCATGATATTCTCAACATCTTTCTCCATATCCACATTTCACATGCGTTAACCTTTTTCTCCATGTTCTTTGTCATTGTCCACGACTCACAACCATACAGAACCGTTGGAAAGACTAGGGCTCTCACGAGCCTTTTTTTTTATCTGTGCTCACATGCTTGTCCTTCCATATCTTTTCCAGTCCAATCATTGCAGCTTTTAACTTTTAACTTTCATTAGCGGCTGGTAATTTTTCATACAATAGGTAATAATTGCACATAAATGTTAAAAGAAGAGCAGTGTCTTAAGTCCTTCGGTCCTGTACAGGCTTAGCACCCAAGTACCTCTGTGACATTGTTCGTCTGCCAATTTCAGCTACTTCCCTCCGTCCATTGCGATCGCTTAATCGACATGATCTTCTTGTACCATGAGCCAGGACCTCTATGGCCAAAACTCGAGCCTTTTCTTGCATTGGTCCTGCTCTATGGAATCAACTTCCTCCATTGACACGTGCCTCTTTATTAGCTGGTGGCCCAAGTGCCTCGTTCCGCTGTCTTAAAACCTCTTTCTATTCACTGGGTCTTTCGCACTGGGAGCGCCTCTGATTAGCGAATACTGTGAGAGGCGCTTTATAAATGTTTAGATACAATACAATACAATACAGTACAATACAATAAGAGACTGCCATGGGAATGAAGTGCTAGGGACTACAATCTTTCATGGACACAGCATATATAAGGGTGGGTGGCCAGCCCTCTGCCTCGCTGTCTGACCTTCCCACTGACAGTATACGGTCAGGGTACTCTATAGCTAATTTTACTAGGGGGTGCAGGTGGAGACGAAATCTTGAAACAAATTTATACCATGGTTGCTCTATCAAGACATCAATGCATTGTCAGTGCAATTCTAAGGCATCATGATCAAGAAATTATCAGTGTATTGTCAATGCAATGTCAAAGCACTGTCAATGCAATTTCAAAGCATTATCAATAGATTATCAATGTCTGGTCAACACAATGTTGAGGCATTGTCAAGACACTGTCAGTGCATTGGCAATGCAATGTCGCAAAGGCCACAGTACATGCAAAGACTACATGTATTCTAAGTATTTGCAACAATGCATTGTCTGCTTTCAGATTCGTGCTCTATCTGATGTTCTCAACCGTCCAGTAGAAGTCGTTCAGGCCGATGGAGCGAACATTGTTGTGGGTGAAAATCTTCCAGGCCAAAAACTGATCCTGTCGTACGTTGAACTGCTGTTTCTTACAAATAATGCCTTGCATGTGTTAGTGACTGATTATGAAAAGCAAAAACGGCAGATGGGTTTAATGAAGTGGCACTTAACATATAAGAATATTTCCTTAGATGTTAAAACCGTTTTCTTCGTTTTTTATTTTTCTCCAAAAAACGTCGTTTTTTATTTTTTTATTTTTCTTATCGTTTTTTCCCGTTTTTATGTAACTTTATTTATTTATTTATTTACTGTCTGTTAATGGTTTTCAGTTTCTGTTTAATTTTTTGTCTGATGTCCCTTACGTTGTCTTCATACTTTCACGGATTCAGCTAATTTACCTCACTATTTACGTCATCATTTGAGAAATAAATACTTCATGAAATAGCACAGTAGGCCTACAAGAAATAAAATTTTATAAAGTTATTTCTAAGTTATCTAAAATGCCAAAAGAAAAGGGTGTGGAATGGGTTCACGTTACTTTGATAAACGAGAAAGACAAAGACTCAGCATTGGCTAAATTGAAATGCATTTACTGTGAGACAGTTTACACTATATAGTCTATACCTCCAAAGTTTAGTTTTTAATTGTGTTAATTCAGTCAGGATGGACTTCTGTGGACTTATGTTTACAATTTAAATTTGAAAAGATTTCAATATTTATAATTTCTCAATTTCTTATTAAACCAAACTTATAAGAAATAAAATAATTGTTGTAGATTGATGTTATTTAGTGTTTACTAATAAAGTTGTGTTATTTGCTGATTAAATTCTGCAGACAAGATTGTTAATTTTAAATTGCAGTAGGGCCTACAAGATGTGAGAAAGTCAAATTATTTTCTTTTGTCGTTTTTTCCCGGTTTTTTCCCGTTTTTTATTTTTATTGAAAAAACGGCGTTTTTATCCGTTTTTTATTTAGTTTCTATCGTTTTTAACAACTATGAATATTTCATTACGAGAAATTTAATTAATAATGAAATTTAATAATGTAAAATTTAATCTTAGTTTAACTTTGATGCAAGTTTGAACAAGCTAAACTGTAGTCCAGCCACATGACAGCATTTGCTATTGAGTTGTCTAATCCAACCTGGAAGGTTCTGTAGTGCTGCTATGTAGTGACTAGGCATCAATCGATGGCTGCAAGTAAATCCGAATTCCATAAGCATACACCATTTGGCAGAAGCAGTCCTGATCCATAAGGCCCCAACTCCCCAGGGGGTAGTGCAGGTGTGATCTAAAGGGGTAAGGGGAACTCCCTTACTGATATCTTACTGAAGATACATTCACGCAGGTCTTTCACCCCATTATTGTCAACCACTTATCACACTCTGATAACGTGGCTAGACGTTGAATCATATATTTCTTGTGTTGTTTGGATTCGACCCATAGTACAGAGGTCAAAGAGGTCAAAGGTCATTTTTTCATCTTGAATGCAAAGAATAGCTCAATCAGTGTTCTTATATATACATACATAGTTGGTTCACTGGCATTTTGCATTCAATTTCTTGTAGAAAATGATGACCGCTTCTGAAACACAAATTTTCTGGTTGCAGGTATCACAGGCATGCATTCGGCTTGGGCGAACATTACAATTCAGTAGTCCCAATAGACGATTCAAAAGAGGACGAGGGTTTCAGCTGATCATTAGTCCTCAGTCGTCTTGAACCTGTCCGAAGCTCATCTCATGTTTGGCCACTCGGGGCCACTTAAGGTCCTACGCTGTGCTCGTGGACTTGGCCAGATTAGAGGATATCTATAGCGCTGCTATCAATAAATCAACAATGCCAGAGTCCAGCTTTAAATTTCAGAATGTCTAGTTACAATATATATATAGAAGATGCCAATAAACAATGAATTATCTTGGTGCAACATATTTATTTTTAGAGTAAGTTCAGCCGTTGAATGAGTTGCTTGAAACAACTTGGAGAGTTTCTAAATAAAGTGTGTGACAAATACTGCTCATGCAGTAAGGTAATATCGTTCTACCAGAGATGTGAAGCGATAGATAGGAATAATGTCTGAGAAGTTGTAAAAGGCTCTGCATAAATATTCTCATAAGTGTATTCCAGCTGGATTGTCGGTTCACTTCTCGACACCATGGCTGAAATATTGAAATGAAAACTCCTAGGTGTAATGTTGTTAAAGAGAAATGCTTTTGAACACAAACGTTTGTAATTCAGACAAGTATTATTTTTTACCAGTTGCACTGTAAATTGAAACAATTTAAAAAAACGTAGGAAACAATTTTAAGAAACGTACTCGTAGCTGGAATATTGATCAAATGAAATGCTTTTTACACAACCATTTTTAATCCATACAACAGTGTTTAACATTTGCAATTAAAACAATTTAAAGCACTCTTCAAACCGAATTGTTAATCAAGTGCTTCATACACAACCGGTTTCAGTCAAGATGACTTAATGTGAAAAATTAAATAATAATAATCTGTGCTTACAACTTTAGTAAGCAATTTCTTGTATGGTGCTGGAAATGTTGAATTTTTAGAATATGATAAACAAAATATAAGAATTCTTCAATTATAAAATATAAGAATTCTGTCAATTATAACTGATACCAAACTGAATCGTTTTCTTCTTTGGCCTTGATCAATAGCTGTGTGAAATGAATCTTAATTAAGTACTGGTACTCGATGCTCTAAATGAACAATCTTTGAGGTAACTCACAAAAACAAAGTTTAGTCAAAAAACAATTACAGACACCACAGTCATCAGTACTGCATTTGTATAATGGGAATGTTCCAAGAAACACTTTTAATGTATTTTCTACCTTGCCTTTCTCAAAACTGTACAGTTTTTCTACTTTACCTTTTTCAAAACAGTAAATTTTTCTACCTTGCTTTTTCAAAACAGAAAAAAATGTTTACTTTGCCTTTCTCAAAAAGTAAACTTTTTCCACTTTGCCTTTCTCAAAACAGTAAATTTTTTAACTTTAACTTTCTCAAAACAGTAAATTTTTTATACTTTGCCTTTCTCAAAACAGTAAATTTTACTACTTTGCCTTTCTCAAAACAGCAAATGTTTCTACTTTGCGTGTCTTATAGTGACTGATCACTGGGCTCAAGAATGCCCGCTGTTAACTACTGGACCAAAGACTAACACACACAGCTGGAAAGTCCATATTAAACGTCATGTAACTAGTTTAACACTTTAACAACTACATGTAGCTGCATTGGTTTCCCAGTCACTTTTTAGTACACTCGTCATTAAAGTGTTGAGCACTTATGCACCACAGCACAGGTCTATGGTGGTCAAATAGTAGCATGTCTCATTACAATACTAGATACATTGCAGACTAAATACATTGCAGTTTATTACACTGAGGAAAAAATCGACAAATACATGTAAATATATTTTCAGAGTTAAAAAATTGCCTGTGGAGAGTAAAACATCATATTAATATCAGGCAGTCTTGTTGTCAAGACCTTAAACCTCAAGACCAAGACCAAGACCTTGAACCTCAAGACCAAGACCAAGACCCAAAAAATCGAAATCAGGTCAAGACCTCAAAAAATTGTTAAGTCGGAATATTCGCTATTTTAATGAAAACATGAGTCTTTTATTTTATTCAAGCAAATTAGCTTTAAATGCAAACTGCAGAGAAATCCGAATTTGTATTCAAAAGTCCTTCATGCAAACTCTTATACCAAATGCCTTTTCTATTTTATGAAAACCAATTCGCTCAGAATTTTCTGACCAAGACGTGCCTGGTGGGCCTCATAAAAATTCCGCCATGTGAAAAAATACGTTCTACAGGTGCTGAAGTTGCTGACACACACAGAATTGCTTTTCAAGCACTGGATGTAAATGTACAGATAGTGAGTCTTTTGAAATCTTCCCATGGTTTATCATACCGTCTGATACAGAATAACTGTTGCTGCTGCCAATGGGTTTTCCTGACCAACATGACTTGTATCCATCCATAGATATTGGTCGTATGATGCAAGCAGGCTTGATACAGAATTCTTGAGTTCTGTTAAATGACTGTTCATATTAACAGCCGGTCTTGGTCTTGGTCTTGCGAGACCAAGACCAAGACTTTGAACCTCAAGACCAAGACCAAGACCTTGAACCTCAAGACCAAGACCAAGACCTTGAACCTCAAGACCAAGACCAAGACTTTTAAAAACGAACTCGAGTGCACTCGAGACCAAGACCTTGGTCTCGAGGACAACAAGACTGATATCAGGTGTAATATTTGCAGTGTGGCAATAGTATACTTGTAGGTAGGAATACATTGGATATCAATTATTGTGCCCATGTTTCTATTTCTGTATAATACTATATAGATTCCTTGGTACTGGCTTTAATGGAATGTTACTGTACTGTCCTATATCCATCCGTAGCATTACTGTAAAGGCATCGATTACAAAATAGTGAAAGAGGGCAGGCATCCTGTTGGCTAGCATTAGAAACAAAGTGGAAAACAGACATTGCTGACTGGTTACCAGTAAAAAAAGGAAATGGCATCACTGGCTAGTGTTACAAAAAAGCGGGGAAAGAGGAGAGCTGATTGGCTACCATTTAAAAGCACCTAATAAAAGGCCATCACTCATTGGCTATTAGCATTATAAAAACTAAGGAAAGGGCATCACTCATTGGCTAGCATTATAAAAACTAGGCAAAGGGCACTGCTGATTGGCTAACATAATAAAAACTAGGTGAAGGGCACTGCTGATTGGTTAGCATTTAAAAAACCCAAAACGGGCATTACTGTTGGCTAGCATTGTAAAAGCTAAGGAAAGGGCACTGCTGATTGGCTGGCATAAAAAAAACAAAAGGGCATTACTGTGGGCCAGCATTACTAGTCTCTGGCACTGGCAGTGGCTCATGACGTCCAATTCCCAGGGCTAAACTTCTGGGGCACTTTCCTCACCACCATGAGATATCCTCTACCACTGATGTTGTGCTATTAGAAAAGATGTTTTATGAACATCTTACAATAAATTACAATATCAACCTTAACAGGCTCATGTCACAATGGTGACACTAATGACCAAACGGCAAATATCTCGGCCATGACGGTACCGATAACAAAACAGTAAAAACATTTATCTGATTCCTGAAAATAAGCAGTACCAGTAAATTCCTGGCAAGACTTAAGTTTGCCAGATCCGACATCAGCAGAACAAAAACCGACTCCTGTCAAACTGAACACGGCAAACGATGAAAGAAACAAGTTCACTGGAAAACGAACATTTCTACAGGATAACATTCCTTTACGCATAATTATGCAGGAAACTATAGTCACCAGCTGTACATCAGAATTTAATGTTATTTATTGCACAGTTATACGTACAATGTTCGTAAATCTGAAGCACAAGACAGATATGCACAGACAACTTCGGGGTTGTTACAGGGAGTCCTCCCACCAGGATCAAACCAACAATCGTTGGACGACAGACCCAGTGCACTACCCAGCAGACCACCAAGCAATGTCATAATGAAGCATTGTTACACGTATAAAGAGGCTGTACAGTGAAATGCCGCTATCAACAGCTAGAGTTCTCAAACGTGTGGCACTAATGATAAAAGATGTTTTTGCTGAAGTATGAACATGACAAATTGAACTCTGGGCCATATGCCGGCTCTCGGTTCCTCCATCATCATTCCAACCTGTCCTCCATCATCACCTGCATGCTCCTCTATCTACCCCCTCCTCCCCGATTTCCCAATCAAAACTTAAGTCTCACCTTTTCAAGAACTCCTACCCAGACTCGTATGATCCGCTGCCTTCCAATTTTTCCCGCCCTAAAAGACACCGGCCTTAACAGCTGCTCTGCAACCTCTCTTAACCTTCCCCATGGGCGGCGATCTAGGGGGAACAAGGGAGACATGTCCCCCCCCACGCCATACATTTGTCCCCTCCAAATTTAGAAGAAACACCAAAAAGGCTGAGAAATGTAATTGCGCGTGAGGGTTTTTGCAGCCTTTTTGACCAGATGAGGTAAAAACTGAACATTTGAGCAGAAGTGTCCCCCCCCCGAAAATTGTCAGAAAGAAAAAACTGAACATTTTTTGGGAAGAATTTGTAAAAAAAAGTTAGGAAATTTTGCTCAGATAAGATCGCCGCCACTGACCTTCCCCCATGGAAACCAGACTTGTACTTCCTCTGGACTACCGGGTACTCTTTGGAAAACCACTCCGATTTGACGTAGCGCTCGTGAATAGGCTGGTGCCCTGCGCTTGGCCTTCGAGAGGCGCTTTAAAAGTCTGGAGTTTCGATTATAATGCCCTGACTGTAGTCAATTTCACGCAAGGGCCGTGTAAGCTTATACTCTGGCCGTGCCCCATCTAAACTTCGAAGCTATAGGCATGAAAAGTATGGCCAGTCCATCCTAGAAGTAGCTTACCACTGTCGTAATTACACTTAAATCTAAATTTCTTCTATTTTCTCAGGTAACGTCTCATCCCCTTTTACCTCTCTTAAAACTTGCTTTTTCTCTCGGGTCTCTCGCATTGCGAGCGCTTCTGAATGGCTCCCCCGCTAGAAGCGCTTTATAAATGCCCGAATACAATACAATATACAATACAATAAATCTGGATCCACCCTTGACAAAAGACTTCCCTGACAGCCGAACCCGTTGGGCTCACATTAGGACCTTAGCTGGCCACTAGTGGAACAATACAGGCCCGCTATGAACCCAATGAACGTATCTAAATGGGCTAGAACTCACCGGTTTAAATATATGCTTACCGGCCATGAAACGGGCTTCCATGCAATCTGCGTCATGAGCTTCTACTGTCTAGGGGTCAATTTCGCAAGCAGTTGAAGACCATTCTGTTCCATCGTGGTCCTGTACAATTAGGCGAGGAGCACCTCTGATAAGTTCTCATGAAGATGGGCTACATAAATGAGCAATTACAATTACCTTCTGGTTTCCCTGACCTACCAGATTTCGACAAGGGTTCACCAATAGACTGCATTTTTTGACTGTGGTTTCACTTGAGGCAACCATCGACTGATATGCCTTGTGCATGATTACAACGGCGCTATAGAAGTAATTGGAGTAGACCAGACTTCACAAGACTAGGGATCAAACCTCGAAGACCGGATACAAGTGTAGGCCCTACCTACTGAAAAGACTGTTTCGACGTTATGACACTCGTCTAAACAGTTTTGAAACCTAACTTCCACAGAATCAGTAGAATTGAAATGACGAAAATGTAACAGTCCAACTGACGATGCAGAAACGTTGTCTGATTCCTGCCACTGCCACACAGTTCTTCGTCCTTGAAGCCAAACACTCCGAGTTTGTAGTACAGCAAGAGACCCCTGCTGCTGCGACAGTTACTGACCGCCATGAAGACCTTGTGCGGCTCGTCAAAGCGTCGCACACCTGAGCAGGTGATATTGACGCTGTATTGACCATTCCTTGATATGCAGCCATACCATGTTGATCTGCAGCATCAATAAATTTTCGGTTCATCACTTTTACATTTTTAAATGATTGATTTAATTAATAATTTAATATTATTAATAAACACCTTATTACTTGCTACAAAATGAGAAAAAATTTGGCGAGAATTGCATAATCAAGCTTGAGGAGCTGCTGGCGAGTCTTTAGAGAATTTAGAAACTAGAAAGACGCGATTTGAGGACATCCAGCAGTGAAGATCGGAGGAAAGTGACTCGAGCAATAGATTGATAGAGGGCAAGTGATGAGTAGGAAGACCATGAACCAGGGCCTGGACATCATCAGCATACATGTGCCCAACTGCAGAGTGTTTAGCAAAGAGACGAGGAATATCAGCGATAAACATTAAAATAATTATACAGAAGGGGACCCAGCACGGAACCTTTAGGAACCCTGAGTTTGACAGGTACCCAGGAAGAGCGAGAGTCACCGAGAATGACCATCTGTGAACGGTCAGTTAGGTACGACCGAAACCAGTGAATATGACAACCACTTATATCAAAGGAGATATGTATATATATATACAAATATACAAATTACAAATTTATTGTACTTTTTAGTTCATCTGATAGTATAATGTTTTACTTGTCACATTTCATTTAACTGTTGTTAATGACTTGTTAAAGATTGTTAAAGATTGTTAGGAGTACCAATAAAGATTATTGATTGCAGGGCCGTAGCCAGGATTTTGTTTCGGGTGGTGTTTTCTGTTTCGGGTGGTGTTTTCTGTTTCGGGTGGTGTTTTCTGTTTCGGGGGGTGTTTTCTGTTTCGGGGGGTGTTTTCTGTTTCGGGTGGTGTTTTCTGTTTCGGGTGGTGTTTTCTGTTTCGGGGGGTGTTTTCTGTTTCGGGTGGTGTTTTCTGTTTCGGGTGGTGTTTTCTGTTTCGGGTGGTGTTTTCTGTTTCGGGGGGTGTTTTCTGTTTCGGGTGGTGTTTTCTGTTTCGGGTGGTGTTTTCTGTTTCGGGTGGTGTTTTCTGTTTCGGGTGGTGTTTTCTGTTTCGGGTGGTGTTTTCTGTTTCGGGTGGTGTTTTCTGTTTCGGGGGGTGTTTTCTGTTTCGGGTGGTGTTTTCTCGTCCTTAAGCCAGCCGACATGCAACCGAGTCAACCGACCAAAGGGTTTGGAGTGAGTAAATGCATTATTTTATTTTTACATTATTTAATTTCGGGGGGTGCTTAAACACCAAAACACCCCCCTAGCTACGGCCTTGATTGATTGATTGATTGATAGATAGATTGATTGATTGATTGATCGATTGATTGATTGATTGATTGATGTATATATGTATGTATAACATTGTATGTGGCTATTTATAAGGCACCTCTAAGAATCCCATAAAGGTGGGCAACTCTTACTTGTAAGAAAGATCTAGAATTTTGTCTGGTATGTGTAGCGATTGTATGACGCTCTCCTTCTCCCAGCAGTTTTGCCCGGATCGCAGCCCTCGGATATCTTCTTCGTCGTACAAGATGACGTTCTGTATTTGCATGTCATAGGGATAGGAGAACTCGTAGTGAAAGCCCCCACCTTCGAAGAACGTCAGGTTCCGGAAGAATCCAGCCCAATTCTGCGTCGAGTTCACCTCGCCCTCGACGATACAGATCGTCTGGTCCTTTTCGAGTAGATTCAGTTCCGCCTGGCGTGGAATCAGCGAAGCTGCCTTCGCAGACGGAGCTGTCGTCGTTGTGAAAGTCCATGGGTTTCTCCAGGTCGTGTCTGCGACGACCCCGTCGCTCGCCGGACATGACGTCACCCGACCGTGCAACTCGAGGCGATAAGTCAGCTCTAACCCGTACAGTGCGGCGCAGTTGCTGACCGCTACATACCACGTGAGCGGTTGGTCAGTTGCCCGGTCGTTGTTCAGGGTGCGTCCACCTTTACAGATGTACGTCGCGACGCCGGCGGATCGGGTCAGTCGGCACCCGGACCAGGAGAAGGTTGGGGTAAGGCGAAGGATCTGGTCGTCCTCAGGGTGAAGCAGTTCCTCCCTCTGCCAGCAGTTGATGCGGGTGCTAATTCCCGACAGTTGATCGCCTGTGTAGAAGAGGATGTTGAGGCAACACTTGTCGGCGGGGTACCGGAAGTCGAACATCAGTCGACCTGTGTCGGCGACGGTCAGGTTGGCAAGAAAGCCGAACCAGTTCCTTTCCGTCTGGACGTATCCTTCGTACGAACAGAACGACTCCTCTGGCTCTTCCTCGTCCATGTAGTCCACCACATCCACCTGGAAAACATCATATCTACTATGTAGTTTCCCAGATCTGTGTGTCCTACGATAAACGCTGTGGAATGTATGGAATGTGACTCATGGCCTGCCCTCCCTCCATCCATCCCTCATTATGGCACACGATCTGACGGGAGGTTGAGGGGGAGGAGGAGCAAATACTGACAAGGCAAAGACTGATTAGCCTAAACATCGATTGGTCACGTGCAATACAGGGCAAACACTCTATTGTTCGATCCAGGACGGGAGGGAGGGACGGATGGAGAGACAGACTTACCGCTGTATGTCTGTCTATCAATTCGTCTGTCTGACACCCAGTGTGATTTATAATTATGTGGCGTTCTGCTCCCGCCCGGACGCCTGCACTCTCGTTGCGCCGGACGGGTTTCCGTGGTGGTGGTGACTCCAGCCCACTGCCCGTCTGGAGCCACCCCCGAGTCACTTCCTTGTCTACTTTCAACGTGAAATGGATTTCCTATCAGAGGAGATTCAGGGTTGGCCGCTTAAGAAAGGCAACACTATACCGTTCTATCTCGGGGTCTGACTCTGCTTCTTCCGCGGTCGCCGGATGGGCAACGTCCTGCAGGATGGCCGTCCTTCAGAACAGGGTTCGTTCTCGTACCAGCAGGAGTCTTCCTCTTTTATGTGTCTTCTTAGCTACGGGCTTCCTCCAACTCTCCACCTGATCTAAACCTTGACGCACCATTATACATCTCGTGACTCTTGAACTATCGCCATTTATCAGGGACACCAAACGTTTTCTAAATATCGGGAACAAGGAATACATGTGACAAGTCTTTTCCATCACATCGTCCTAGACACCGGTCTATTGGGCAACTGTCAATTGTAACTCTCCGTCGTGTCGTCTAGGCACCTGTCCATACGTCTTCCCACCGTACGTATCTCTCGCTCCATGTCCGTGCAGGGCATACCGGCCTCACACGTATATTATCATGCACCACATTTACGGAGTAAGTTTCCTTACCCGTCTTCTGTGTTGGCAATTGTCGACCAACACAGTGATAAATTCTGCTTCGAAAGATAACGGTAAGGGGGTCTATGGCACTCTGATAGTGAAGGTCCTCTCTCTACCCTTCGCTATCTACACACAGAACTTCGTTCCGACCTACGCACGAGGGGGCCCATCCTCGCACTTCAGTCAGTTCTCAGAGCTGTGTGTTGCGACAAGCAAATATGTTTCTACCTGGGTATCCGACAACCCGGACTTTCACGTATCACTCTCTTGGTCTGCTTTATTATTTCCCTTCAAACACGGGATTATCGTACTCCTCACCTCGGCACTCTGATTAGCCGAATCTCGCTGGGAAACGCGGTCGTGCCTCTTTAGGACCTGGGTACCCGACTACCCGATCCAAACTTTGAGGTTAATCTCTTGGTCTGCGTTAATGCCCCTTTTACCTGTGGACGCTCGTACACTTCACCTTGGGACTCTGACTAGCTGAACTTCAGCTAGGAAAACCCGGACATCTCTCTTCCAAACATGGGTTCCCGACTACCCGAAAGTTCACGTATCGTTTACTCTTGGTCTGAGTCAATGTCCCTTTTACCTGGGACTCCCGTACACTTCACCCTGGGATCTGACCCGCTGTATCCTCTCGTTGCGGCGTATCCCTACCCGTTTACACAACCTTTTATCTTCCCACTATTCAGAATTAGTCTGTCTCGAGACCTGAGCAGTAGAGTGGGCCCTTACTCCACAAGCCGTATCTCTTGAACCTGACTCTCTGAATCCATTAGAGAACGTAACAGTTGTGTCTTTTCCGGGAGCGCACAGACTCGTACTCACACTCGATTCTGCTAACGGTATCTGTGGGTAAATATCAGTAAATTTACCCCGCTATTGCACACAGACCTGTGTATCTTTCCCCCGTGGGAACTGTCCCGAACACCGTAACACCCAGCGGTCGAATCGTGCGGTTGGTCTCCCGGACGGATATTTGCCGGTAAACCGCGGGAGTAACTATGACTGCAAGGGAACCAAACACGGTGACCGCGAATGGAAAATTTACCGGTAGTTCCCCGATGTTATCGAACGGTACCAACGGGGTCACCCTCCCCGTACAAATCGAACTGTCACCACCGGGGACTTTGCTTCCCCGTTTTTATACAGACCTGTGTTTTCTCTAACTCTCACGATCGGTCCCTCCCCGAGGTTTACTCAGCCTGTTAAACTTTCACAATCGGGATTCAGACCGGCTCGCGATCTAACGGCAGGGTGGGCCCCAAACCTGTCGAATCGGCGGTCAATCCAATACCCAAGAGTGATTAGATTCGGCTGTAACTCGGGATCGCACTGGACGATACTTGAACTGAGTTATCACCAATCGGGTCTTCGCCCGCGTATCTCTGACTGCTACCACCGGGCTTTGCCCGTGTATCTCTGACGGTCAACACCGGGTCTTTGCCCGCGTATCTCTCTGACTGCTACCACCGGGCTTTGCCCGTGTATCTCTGACGGTCAACAACGGGGGCTTTGCCCGTGTATCTCTGACGGCCAACACCGGGTCTTTGCCCGCGTATCTCTCTGACACTCAACAGCGGGAACTTTGCCCGTATATCTCACCAGACATCAACCGGTCTTTCCGGTATATATCGAAACGGACATCTACGGGTCTGCTTCCCCGTCTTTTGTACAGACCTGCGTGTATCGAACGGATCACCGGGGCCTTTCCCAGATCTATCGTAAAGTCACCGGCGGGCTCACCTTTCCCGTCTTTACCGAACGGCCACCGACTAGGTCTGCTTCCCAGTCTTTATCGAACGGAACCGCCGGGCCTTTCCCGGACTTTACCGATACAGACCTGTGAGCCGTTATCTCTCACGATCGGTCTTTCCCCGAATCAGCCTTCCATGATCAGACTCGGTACTGCTCGCGATCTACAACAGAGTGGGCCCTTACTCCGTTGGATCGACGCTTTGCCAGCACTGGTCAGACCGCGTTTGGAGCGGCTGTCACTCGGGAGCGCACTGATTAGCCTTGTAAATAAATATTTGTAACCTAACCGGTACCCGATCGAATCACTCGCCGTATACTACCACACGGAGTGCAGTATTAATCGCTAACCAACGACACTGAAGAACAGTATCGCTGTACATGCAGGATGCAGCGTCGCCATCCTACAATATAGGCAAAACACCGTGAGGCAGCCTTTACTTATCCCTCACCACACTATACCGTGGCTTGTTCCTTATATACTAGCCTACGCACACCTTCTCAAATACAGGTGTCTAAGGTATCGAAATCAACCTATTATACTAAGTGCCGCCCTAGCTTTAGGCCTTATTTATTGGACCTAAAAGCGTGTAATATTATACTAATTAATCATTTGAATCGCTTAAATGGCAAAAATAAGCTAAAACTTAAATATTGGCCATTTTATTTCACGTAAGCGCTACCATCTACGCATCGGCCGATGGTGCCCTCTGATGCATTACGACGCCCGAAAACGCGTCAATAAGACAGCTATTATTGATAAAACCTACAATCAAGACCTCTGGCCAGTCCGCCACACTCTCCCCACCTTACTTAGATGCGGAGCATCTCTGACAAAATCGGGGACCTTAATCACTCGTGACACAGAAACATCTCCAACCCAGATCCACTTAGAAAGCAAGGAACCATTGTACCACTGGTTGTAGGGCGGAATACCTCGGTCATCTGGACGACTTACTCGGTCAAGTACTCAATCCAGACCCATCCATCTCCGCACCCCGCACGAACGCCAAGTAACGATGATAGCCTGAGCATCTAAGAGAAGCCCATCTCCTGCGAACCGTACTGACGACAGCCTGTTTAATGGTGCTAGAGATCCAAACCACCACCCTACTGGCAACTTGTCTAATCCACCAAGTCGCCAACCTTAGCCGGCCCTCTGTCATGAACCTGAGCTCTACCTAACCCATTTGGCCAGGAGACCTAGGAGAGAAAAGTCACCAACTATCTCCCGATCTTGTATATAAACGATAACTCCTTCACTTCACGCACATCTCCAAAATAAAATAACCGAAAGTAAAACATCGAGCATGGGAAGTGACAGCCGCTTATGAAAACATATTTTTTTATGTTTCTTTTTTTTTAAATATATTTTTTTTTGTAGTTTTCTTTTCAAACATATTTTCGTATTTGCACAAATGTCATTTCTAACCATCATTATACACCAAATCATGAAACTCTTCATCACACCGTTCTCAGTAAGCTCGGGACATTAATACCGCAGTATCAGCGCATATACATACGATATCACCCAATAACATCTTTTCACCAAGGATAACTCCTTCAATTAAACGGTACCACAAGGATCACCGACTGCCTTGTAACTCATGAGGTAGAAACACCACACAATACTGGAACACGATCAACCTTGAAATGTTCTACGCAAAAGCATCGTCGAAAGAACATGTCCAAACATCGCACTTCAAGAACACTCAACTGTCAAACCGTGAATCGAATACTAACAGACACTCTGAAGAGAAGGGTTCTCATCAAAAGAAACTTGGACGACATCCCTCCAGTCCATGAAACACCGTAAATAAACCTGTTATCCATTTCAGTACTAGGAAACAGTTCAAACTAAAGGTCTCATCAAAAGAAAACTCAAAAGTGTCATTCGACAAAGTCTGGAAAACCACCGCAATCAAGCGGCAACTGGTACCGCAAATCATCACACTGTATCCCACGAGAAACAGTCCAAAAGAAACAGTCTGATCAAAAAGCAAACTCAAACAAATGTCCATCGACATAGTCCAAAAAATCACCGCAATCAAGCGGTCACTAGTACCGCTACTGTTATCCATTCCAACAGGACGAAACACAATCCAAAAGAAACATTTCATCAGAAGGGAACTCAAAATAATGTCTTACGACAAAAGTCCATAAAACCACCGCAATTAAGCGGTAACCACATCATACTTGTGATGCAACTCCGTGTTTCTCCTCGTTACTAAGTCTCAAAATTACTTCAGTAACTTATGCTCGGTAGCGGATACGTTCCGTTCCCGAGCCGAATTCTCAGACTGGTTACCCGCCGACTGCACTCTTATTAGTGTCGGCAATGAACAGCCAACCCTCTGTGGGTTCCAATTCTAACCCAAAGAAACAACCTGGGACCACCGACCTTTCCTTTCCGGAAACCAAGAGACAACCCCGTGGCCTGCGTTCCATAATCGCATCGACACAAGCCATTCTCCTACACTTCAACGTACGGAACTACCTGGACGACAACACTTGCTTCGACTGATCCAACGTCCTACCTAAGATTCGCCTCTTCACCTCCTCCGGCAGCTCTCTCTCTGTGCACACCGCCGTCTAATTGCCCTTTTTGTCCACACTGACACCAACGAGGTAATCAGTGTTTCTCCAAATTACCCGGGCTCCTACGGTTCCTATGCACTTCCAGGGGTTCCGTTCCCCTATTAACAACTGCCTCCAACCTGGTGAACTCTACTGCGAACTTCCTAATCTCTGCAACCCCGCACGAACGCCAAGCAACGATGATAGCCTGAGCAATAATCCTTGGTGCGAGCAACCACTCTGCGACCGTAGAGAAGCCCATCTCCTGCGAACCGTGCCGACGACAGCCTTTTTAATGGTGCAAGAGATCAATAACGTGAATCGTGATTCGACGCCAGTCGTCCATCATCCAATTCTCGCCCTTCACTAGATTCTCGAAATCGACATCAAGAAATCCCAAGCGATCATCCGTCTACAACGTTGACTTTCCGGTTGTCTCTTGCCCCTTTTACTCGGTCGTACTTATGGTCTGTTTCGCATGCTTATACTCATAAGCCACCTCTGCCTCAACATTAGCAGGATCTCTTCCTCGCACCTTCTGTGCTAAGACTTGGATTGGCGAACGCATCTATACAAGCGTCGCAATCACCCGTTTCCAAATAATCACTTTCAGTCCTGACTGCAACAGAACCGTCAGCCTCCTAATCTCTTGCACTATAGCTCAGACTTTCTCCATGAGCTTCCCCGTTTTTGCAAAGATTCATTCGAACTAGGCTTCTCTGTTCTTCGGACCCGTAACTGGCGTTAATCTCTTCATTTGCCAAGCTACATTTCTCTATACACCCACATCTCACAGCAAATGAGGTGTGTACCTTGTTTAAACGTATCTTTATTGGTCACTCCACGAGTTACATCTAGCGCAACTTGTAACTTCACCAAAACGCGGCACCTCAGGTTTAATTAGTATGACACGATCAGTCGGTTAATCGCCTCTCTTCTAAGTAACAGCGTCTTCCCAGTACGCCGCTAGATTCCTTCGTACATCTCATGGTCTCCTGTCGGTTTCACAGAAAGTGGCGGTCCCCATGCGGGTTGCCGCCCGCGAAAAGCCCGAAACACAACTTTCTTGATATATTGTGAAAACTCTGGGAATTTCCACCGACTATCCAAACACTACCACCTCGTTCAGAACTCTGTCTCAGCGTAAGCTTCTGAACAGTACTATTTTCGCTGCATCGTACACACGTAAATCACTTTCAGCGCTCGGTCAACGGCCTTAACTTCAGCCCTATCACCGAGGCTGAAGTTGGGCTTCTCATATGTTCTCGTGTTCCTGTCTCTGTTTCTCTGTCACTTGTGTAACCGTGTCTCACCGGGTTTCACAGCATAGTCGACCTTTGTCACTTTCCCGGTCTACGCCTCGTATTACGTATTTGTGTTCCTGAGCCACTGAAAGCGGACATGCTTCGTCCACTCGCCGATTACCTGACACCAAATACTCGCTTTCTGCGTAAAATTATCTCCATATAATGAAAGTGGTTCTCGTACTTCTAAAACACGAAAAAAACGTCCAGAAAGCATCTAAGGAGCAGAAACCATGGAACCAAAAACTAGCGAAGTAAAAGATCTGGATAACTCATCACCGTCAAACCGTCTCGAAAACACAAGAAACTACGCGGACACACAAATGACCAACTCTTCTCAGAAGACCGGACAGAAAGGGAGAAGAAACAACACCCAAACGCCAAGAAGGCGACAACACTTAGGGAAACGATCCGAAAGAACACTGAAGACAGGAACCAACGATCGAACCGGAAAACAAAACAACTTCCATAAGAACTCGGAACACAACCTTGGAAGATCCGAAAACTAAAAGGAGCCGCACGGATCACCAGCCTCCGGAATCACTCGAAAACCTCAAAGAGACGAAAACGGCAGACGGCAGCGCGAACTACCGAAACATCAACTAGCAGAAACGCAGAAACAGAAAGAGGAGAAAAACAAACTCTACCGCATTATCCGAATACTGCAACGATTCGAGTTTCCACACGATGCCCGAAAACTCTGGTCCTGTTACAACGCCTTCCTCATACACTCTCGGCCACTATACGCCACACCCAAACGCATAGATTTATACCGTATTTAAACTAAGTACTTGAACCAGCTCAAGGGATCCTCGTATGCCTTCTACCGCTTTCCCATGTATAAGTCGCGGTACTCTAACGTTATCGAAAGGGCCTTGATAAATCAAGCTCGGTCTTTTCTACAGTTCGCTACCAGAACTGACAAACTCGTAATTTGTATCGTTTTAGACATCTAACATTAGTCCGTGGAACGAATCTCGCCCATTCCACAAAACCAGTGAGAAAACGTTCCTCTAACGTGGCCAATCTGGGCCCAGCTTCCGTTTCAATTCGACTAGCGCACCAGGCGCAACCGATTCATACTACCACATATTCCGCCGTATCTTTGCAAATAGTGGGTAACATCATTCGACTCGTCAACTGTATCTTCCAGAATTTCCTATCATCTACAGTAAGAAAACGCTGGTACCCCACTTCTGGTACCAGTTGTGGCGTTCTGCGCGCCCGGACGCCTGCACTCTCGTTGCGCCGGACGGGTTTCCGTGGTGGTGGTGACTCCAGCCCACTGCCCGTCTGGAGCCACCCCCGAGTCACTTCCTTGTCTACTTTCAACGTGAAATGGATTTCCTATCAGAGGAGATTCAGGGTTGGCCGCTTAAGAAAGGCAACACTATACCGTTCTATCTCGGGGTCTGACTCTGCTTCTTCCGCGGTCGCCGGATGGGCAACGTCCTGCAGGATGGCCGTCCTTCAGAACAGGGTTCGTTCTCGTACCAGCAGGAGTCTTCCTCTTTTATGTGTCTTCTTAGCTACGGGCTTCCTCCAACTCTCCACCTGATCTAAACCTTGACGCACCATTATACATCTCGTGACTCTTGAACTATCGCCATTTATCAGGGACACCAAACGTTTTCTAAATATCGGGAACAAGGAATACATGTGACAAGTCTTTTCCATCACATCGTCCTAGACACCGGTCTATTGGGCAACTGTCAATTGTAACTCTCCGTCGTGTCGTCTAGGCACCTGTCCATACGTCTTCCCACCGTACGTATCTCTCGCTCCATGTCCGTGCAGGGCATACCGGCCTCACACGTATATTATCATGCACCACATTTACGGAGTAAGTTTCCTTACCCGTCTTCTGTGTTGGCAATTGTCGACCAACACAGTGATAAATTCTGCTTCGAAAGATAACGGTAAGGGGGTCTATGGCACTCTGATAGTGAAGGTCCTCTCTCTACCCTTCGCTATCTACACACAGAACTTCGTTCCGACCTACGCACGAGGGGGCCCATCCTCGCACTTCAGTCAGTTCTCAGAGCTGTGTGTTGCGACAAGCAAATATGTTTCTACCTGGGTATCCGACAACCCGGACTTTCACGTATCACTCTCTTGGTCTGCTTTATTATTTCCCTTCAAACACGGGATTATCGTACTCCTCACCTCGGCACTCTGATTAGCCGAATCTCGCTGGGAAACGCGGTCGTGCCTCTTTAGGACCTGGGTACCCGACTACCCGATCCAAACTTTGAGGTTAATCTCTTGGTCTGCGTTAATGCCCCTTTTACCTGTGGACGCTCGTACACTTCACCTTGGGACTCTGACTAGCTGAACTTCAGCTAGGAAAACCCGGACATCTCTCTTCCAAACATGGGTTCCCGACTACCCGAAAGTTCACGTATCGTTTACTCTTGGTCTGAGTCAATGTCCCTTTTACCTGGGACTCCCGTACACTTCACCCTGGGATCTGACCCGCTGTATCCTCTCGTTGCGGCGTATCCCTACCCGTTTACACAACCTTTTATCTTCCCACTATTCAGAATTAGTCTGTCTCGAGACCTGAGCAGTAGAGTGGGCCCTTACTCCACAAGCCGTATCTCTTGAACCTGACTCTCTGAATCCATTAGAGAACGTAACAGTTGTGTCTTTTCCGGGAGCGCACAGACTCGTACTCACACTCGATTCTGCTAACGGTATCTGTGGGTAAATATCAGTAAATTTACCCCGCTATTGCACACAGACCTGTGTATCTTTCCCCCGTGGGAACTGTCCCGAACACCGTAACACCCAGCGGTCGAATCGTGCGGTTGGTCTCCCGGACGGATATTTGCCGGTAAACCGCGGGAGTAACTATGACTGCAAGGGAACCAAACACGGTGACCGCGAATGGAAAATTTACCGGTAGTTCCCCGATGTTATCGAACGGTACCAACGGGGTCACCTTCCCCGTACAAATCGAACTGTCACCACCGGGGACTTTGCTTCCCCGTTTTTATACAGACCTGTGTTTTCTCTAACTCTCACGATCGGTCCCTCCCCGAGGTTTACTCAGCCTGTTAAACTTTCACAATCGGGATTCAGACCGGCTCGCGATCTAACGGCAGGGTGGGCCCCAAACCTGTCGAATCGGCGGTCAATCCAATACCCAAGAGTGATTAGATTCGGCTGTAACTCGGGATCGCACTGGACGATACTTGAACTGAGTTATCACCAATCGGGTCTTCGCCCGCGTATCTCTGACTGCTACCACCGGGCTTTGCCCGTGTATCTCTGACGGTCAACACCGGGTCTTTGCCCGCGTATCTCTCTGACTGCTACCACCGGGCTTTGCCCGTGTATCTCTGACGGTCAACAACGGGGGCTTTGCCCGTGTATCTCTGACGGCCAACACCGGGTCTTTGCCCGCGTATCTCTCTGACACTCAACAGCGGGAACTTTGCCCGTATATCTCACCAGACATCAACCGGTCTTTCCGGTATATATCGAAACGGACATCTACGGGTCTGCTTCCCCGTCTTTTGTACAGACCTGCGTGTATCGAACGGATCACCGGGGCCTTTCCCAGATCTATCGTAAAGTCACCGGCGGGCTCACCTTTCCCGTCTTTACCGAACGGCCACCGACTAGGTCTGCTTCCCAGTCTTTATCGAACGGAACCGCCGGGCCTTTCCCGGACTTTACCGATACAGACCTGTGAGCCGTTATCTCTCACGATCGGTCTTTCCCCGAATCAGCCTTCCATGATCAGACTCGGTACTGCTCGCGATCTACAACAGAGTGGGCCCTTACTTCGTTGGATCGACGCTTTGCCAGCACTGGTCAGACCGCGTTTGGAGCGGCTGTCACTCGGGAGCGCACTGATTAGCCTTGTAAATAAATATTTGTAACCTAACCGGTACCCGATCGAATCACTCGCCGTATACTACCACACGGAGTGCAGTATTAATCGCTAACCAACGACACTGAAGAACAGTATCGCTGTACATGCAGGATGCAGCGTCGCCATCCTACAATATAGGCAAAACACCGTGAGGCAGCCTTTACTTATCCCTCACCACACTATACCGTGGCTTGTTCCTTATATACTAGCCTACGCACACCTTCTCAAATACAGGTGTCTAAGGTATCGAAATCAACCTATTATACTAAGTGCCGCCCTAGCTTTAGGCCTTATTTATTGGACCTAAAAGCGTGTAATATTATACTAATTAATCATTTGAATCGCTTAAATGGCAAAAATAAGCTAAAACTTAAATATTGGCCATTTTATTTCACGTAAGCGCTACCATCTACGCATCGGCCGATGGTGCCCTCTGATGCATTACGACGCCCGAAAACGCGTCAATAAGACAGCTATTATTGATAAAACCTACAATCAAGACCTCTGGCCAGTCCGCCACAATTATCAAGCATTCCAATAAACAAATTCTTTTCTCTTCCTATCAATCCATTCATTTTCTTTTTCAACCCGTCATATATGACGGGCAAATACTCTAGTATTTATATATTGCCTTTATTTGCTCGCAGTCAGTAAAAACCGAACCTCAAGAAATGTACATAAATGAATTGTCCACGGTGATTTCACCGAGCCAACTCATACATACATATACTCGTCAATTTCCAATCAATGGGTTGACACACCGCAAACTATTACAATAAGAGTAGAGCCTGTGAACTAAAAATCAATTTAACTAAGAAACTGGTCCAGCAAGGGACAACATTGTTGGCATGGCAACTGAGGTTTTTTGTATAAGACCCTAGAGATAAAGTTTCTATCATCCTTGACCTTGAGGGGCAGAGAGAAATCACGCGGCCTCGGTCTTAGACTACAGCGACGCACAACCGTAGGTGGGAAGATGGCTAGAACCCACAGTTATTGGATTCAAGACCAGGTGTGCTATCAGAAAGAACACCAAGTCACACAAAAGACCAATGACATTCCACCAATGTCTCAGATATTGGCAATGATGTAAATCATGATCGTAATCTCAAGACTTCTACAGCGCCCAAAAAAGCCAAGTCGTGGGAACCAGCTTATTAAAAGGTGCTTAGGTAAAAACAAAATCGATAAGCTTAGGGGTCAAAATCGGTTCCAGTTCAAGATCCAAAGGGTCAGGCAGGCAGGCAGTCAGACGTACGGTAGATGGTGTTTAGAATAGAAGCGGCGAGAGAGGTAAGGGGAAGAGGCCGAAGAGCAGGAATTAGGATAGGATTTGTGAAAGATCAGTGCTTTCAGTTTTGAGTGAAAGACCTGTGGAGAGATAGCAAGAGGTGAGGTTTAGGCGAGTTCATACTTCATAGGATGGATAAGATATTTCGTGTAATTCTGGCGGCAGTTTGTTCCAGAGAGGCGGAACAGCTATGGAGCGATGGGAGGGCGGGAGAGGAGCTGGGAGGGCGGAAGAGGAGCGGGTTGAGCGAAGTGGTTGGACTGTGTGTAATCAAACTGACAAGTATATTATGCAGTAAGATTACATGATATAGTAGTAACAGACGATAACAAATTGAACAGAAGTCGAATTTAACTGTATGGCAGCCTGCAAGGCGCCCATCTGTTTTATTGCTCATTTTACCGTCACCACCTAAGGAATGGAAGGCTGAGTCTGAGGGTTAGCGGGTATCGAACCCGCGTCCGTCTGATCTTCATGCCAGCACGTTACCATTCAACCATCTTCCCGAAGAGAGTAGGGCTAAGAGGATTGAAACGTGTTGTAGGTGATTGATAGAAATTTGTATTCTATTCGTCAATGAATTTTAAGGCTGTGGAGTGATTGAAGGAGAGGAGTGATGTGATTGTGTTTGGCGGGGGCATGAACCGTGTACACCGTCTGCAGTCGGGTAATTTTCGTCTCGGCGGAGAAGGAGTGGCGTGGGTCTTTGGAATGACCTTGACCTTCGTTAGTCACTGGTGGCGCTTCAATCTACCAAACGGCGGCACACGTGATGAATGATTGTTCTACGTGCATCCGGCAGCTTAACGAATAGCCAGATGCGCACCATCTTCTATGCATTGAGGGACTTCTCTGCAGTAGCATCATCGTGTGCTGCAAACGCTACCACTTGCAATGTCGTCACTCCAAGCTATTGACAAAACTTGGTACAGAGACTCTAAGCGTCCATGTCATCTGTCAAGTCTGGATGGCAATCAGTTGGTTGGGCTCCACGCATAGGCGTAGACTCGGGGGGAGGGGGGAGCCGGGGCACGTACCCCCCACCCAATAATTGAGACGGATTGTACACTTAATGCACAAAGTGTAGACAAAGTAACCAAATGCCCCCAATATTTTAGACAAGTTTACGCCAGTGGCTCCACGTGTGTGTGTGGGACCACCACTGGTGACTCTACTAGTCCTAAGTGCATTGTTTTGCTAAATGACGAAATTCCTGTTCTTAGTGACATAAGACTAATATTCTCTGTAGTGTAAGTTAGTGCAGCAACCATCATATTGATTAATTTGCTATTAAATGGTGCTATATAAATTTTCAATTCCAATTACACTGCATAATGATCAAACCCGATTCTCCTTCACTCATGAGTTCAAACCTCACTAAACGCTAATTAAGTTGACTTCTTAGTGTCAACTTATCAAAGGTCATTAAGTATGAGAAAGGTGGTCGATTGCTTTCAAATTATGTTAAAACGTCAGTATTTCTGTAACCAGTTACAGCGCTGTTGACTCTGTCATCAGCTGCCTATAAGATGAGAGGTGGTTGCATAAAAACAACGACTCTAGCCCGTGATGCCACCCTTCAACCGAGTTTGTTGATCGAGCGATACCATCAGCGGCAGCGCTGGTTCCATGACTGTGTCTATTGTTGTAAATTTACCAAGAAGGTAGACTTTTGTTGGAGTCACCTCAAATAGCATAATCTACCGGGTTTAAGTATGGGCTATTTGGGGGTCAGATGTCTGGTTCGATGAAGGTAACATTCTCCTGATGAGGGAAGTTGATAATGTTTCTTGCTGTGTGTGAAGAAGCTGCTGCAACGTATTTTTTTAACCATTGGCGTAAACTTGTCCAAAATATGGGGGGGGGGTATTCAATCTAAACTTGTTGCATTGGGTGTACACTGTACAGTCCATCTCAATTATTGGGGGGGGGCACGTGCCCCGGCTACCCCTCCCCAGAGTCTACGCCTATGATTGTAACGACTACATCTTGCTCGAATATCAGGAAGTAAACCTTTTTCCAGAACGTGATCACAATAGTATTTACTGTTTACTTTGACCCCGGGTTAAAAAATTGCATGCACATTGTTTTTTCCCATCCGCGACACACCGACCGAAACCATGATGCTAAGTGGCGTCGCCACGATTTCAAAAGTAGTACTGCAAATTAGACAGTCTGGGGACGGAAGCCCTTAACAGTCAAAAAGTTGTACGACAAAAAAGCATGCAAAACTTACTTCCTCACTTACTTACTTACTTACTTATTATACAGGCGTCCATGGTCAGAGCGTGTCATGGCCAGTAAAATAATTACTTACTTACTTGAAGAACAAACGACTATACTTATGACGTTTATGCAATCATTGCGCCGATGACGTCATTTGGACCGATTGTTCGTTATTTGGAAACGCGTCTAATTCGATAACTGGACGTGGAACAGATCAGACGTGATGAGATATTCGAACAGAATTCACCGAAAATTGAAAATGTCGTCAGAAAAGAGTCGAAATTCGACCAAATAACTGCATTTTGGAAGAAGTTGATCGAGCATGCATCGAATGACGACAGGTATCAACACGAAATCCTCGAACAGAAACTCAGAGCAGACGAAAAGTTGAAATTAAACGTGAGTATTGTTTCATTTGATGATTCATCGATAGGTCAAAGGTCTAATAGTCTAATATAACTTTTCTAGCTCCGTTTTATTGATGCACAGAGCACCAGACGATGGTCGCTTCTAAGGAAAATCTCCTTGCAAAAGAATAATTAAGCCACTGAAGCAGAGACGGCCTTTGACAGTTTTGTGCTATAGGCCGCTATAGACAGGCCGCATGGACAAAAATGGCGACCCTTACTCAACACATATAATTCCATTTAATTTCTTATTAACTAATTATATTATTTTTATTTTGCCGGAATTTGCCGCCCCTTGAGAAAGGACGCTCTAGGGAGTCTAGGCAGTCGCCTATATCGTCTATAGCCCTATACCTAAAGCCGGCAGTGCACTGAAGCCATTGGAACTAGTCGAAATCGGTTAGGTCCCCTGGAACTTAGTATGGCCTCGTGCAGTCAAACTGTAGTCCGCGATATAATAATAACAATAATAATAATATTCGTTTAATATCTTCAAACTGACAATTACGCAGTATGATTACAAATAAGTATGAACGGATGATCACAAGATATTACAGGAGTCGAATATAACTGTACACGGCAGCCATGCAAGGCGCCCATCACGTCCTACATCTCATTTTAACAAACGCGCCATCTCGCGAATGAAAGGCTGAGTGGACCTAAATTTGGGAGGGTTGCGGGAAGCGATCCCGCTACCGCTTGCTCTTCACGCCAGGGATGTTACCACTGCTCTATATGGACCCTCTATGGATACTGGAACATAACGCTTCCTGATGTATGTCAGCGTGGTGCCGACTGCCGACCAACAGGGCTCGCCCCAGCAAAGGGTTTGTACTTTTCTTTCATTTCATGTTACGTGTAGTTATGACCTTCGTTGTTTTACTGTGTTTCTATAGGTGCCTGTGCATTTGCTGGCGGCAGATGTTTTGCCCGAGTGGAGGGGGATGGATTCTGATGCATGGTACGGTTGCACTGTGGCTCTTTGTTGTCGGCGTGTGTGTGTGTGTGTGTGTGTGTGTCTGTGTGTGTGTCTGTGTGTGTGCTAGTGGTAGACCTGCTGGGCCTCTGGCGTGGCTTAAAATCCCGTAAGCTCAATGAGGCAGTGGGGCCTCTGGCGTGGCTTAAAATTCCGTAAGCCCATAGTTTGTCTTTAGCTTTGTGTTGTTTATTTTGTCTACTATAGCGGAACATCGTTGTTCCTACTAACATCATTGTTCCTACTAACATCATTGTTCCTACTAACATCATTGTTCCTATCGGAATCACCCTTTGATACCTGTTGATCAATGTGTTTTGTACCATGTAATTACATTTGGAATCACTAAAAGGTTTTGAATTGAAACTGAATAATGTAATTTATCATTTAAAAATAAAAAAAGCTGAAGCCATAAACTCTTTAGAGAACTTGACCAAGGTTCCCATTTACACAGCGACCATGTCATAATTATGCAACCTCTAAAAAGCAAGCTGCATTCAAACCAGTCAGTCACAGTGGACCGATTAACCACCATACATAATAACCGAATGAAAACATTAACAAAAGGCAATCATGTTTACACAGACGGACAGACAGAGAGACAGACAGGGCCAGACACAGAGGTTGGCAGACAGACAGACAGACTAAAGCAAACATTATGCACTGCAACAAATCTGCAGTTAATGTATTTCAATTGTCAGACAAATCAGAGGTCCATCAGCAACACCTGGCAAAACAATCAGTCACGAATGTTTTGGGAGACGACAATGAGATAGTGTCAGATAATTATATAGTACCAGGCTAAAGGTGCCATTCTCTGTATAGGCCTAACTATACAAAATTTTCTCCTACAGGTCTTCCAGCCATGTGTATTTATACAAGAAATATGTATTGATATAAGATAATTATAATATTGTTCACAGCGACCATGTTGTTGTATACACTGTATTTAGTAAAATGTATATATAGTGCATATGTCACCATAATAAAACTTGACAGTGATGCATAAGTAAGTATGTGTGTTTATAAATGTGTTTGTACTGTATATACAGCTATTTCGACATAGGTATGTATATATTGCATGATTTTGAAGTTGCTATATAAATGTTCACATACATGTATACATACATACATACATACATACATACATACATACATACATACATACATACATACATACATACATACATACATACATGCATACATACATAAACACACATTACATACACAACACACATACATAAACACACATACATACTCGTGTGCATACATGCATGTGCAGTTGCATGCATACATACATACATACATATATATATACATACAGGAAACATGTAAGCGCATTAATATATGAAACAGGCATGTATATAAATGCATACAGTATATACAATCTTCTTGCAATCGGATTTTGCCCTTCACGAGTTGTATGTATGATGTATGTGCACAATGCACATACGTGCATAAATACGGGCCTACGTGAAAATTCGTGTGGCTCATTCAGCCACTTCCTATGTGTTCTACGTTACATTACTTAACATATTCCCATATGGCATATAGCTTAGAGCGATCCACTCACCTTTGAGGTTTGCCACATCGCAGCCGAGTTGAGCGATAAGGCGATGGCAAGTAGCGCGGCAACATGGCAAGGAACAGCGTGGCGACCTGATCGACCCAGCAGTGACCCACCGCCACCACCACCACCACGACGGTCGACCGTGATTCCTCCGTCGATTAGGTCAACCGATCCAGTCAACCATCGCGCCAACCATCTCGCCATTAACGTCTTCCTGTTCTGTCGTCAACCGCCGTGCAACGTTAGGGGCAGCGTTGGCGGACTCGATCACGACCGCGTGGAGACCAAGGCACAGGCGGCCGCCCACGACCGGCACGAATATCGATTACCTGAAAGCAGGCCGCCTTTGCACGAAATCGCTCGTATTAAGCAACAACCAACTCGCAAATCCTCAATCTTTGACACATCCATGTCATTCTGCGCCGGTATAACACGGCCCAAAACCTAGGCCTATTTCTTTCGTAGACTATCAGCGTCAAGCGGACGTGAACAAGACGACAAGGTAGGCCTATGTCGCAGTTCCAAGACTTAGGCCCCTATTTTTTTCTCAGATACGTTTGAACGACGTGCGTTTTAGTAGACCACATCCGGCACAGGCTGATTCCCAGGCATTTAATGGAATGGGAGACTCGCAGATTCGCACACACCGAAGCATCTGTCAGAAAGCCTATTAATAAATAGGTCTACGATGCGAGCGAACGAGTAGGCCTACGCCAGAGGCCTTTAGCGTACACGAGTCACCATCATACCGCACTATACTCTCATCTATGATCTATACAGCAACTGTGTGCAGGTGGTGGCTTCAGCGTCACAAATCGTAGCCGGAAATGAGACGACCCTGGACTCGTCCAACAGGTTGTTGCGTAGCAAAATCATCCACATGCACCCCGTGCTGTTGTTTGAACGTTTCGTTTAGACAGACGAGAGAGAGAGAGAGCAGCCTCTTCACGTGACGACCAAAGACGTTACATAACGAAATCTCAAGAGCAGCCTAATGTAAAACGACCGTCGTCGCCATGGGTTAGGGCCAAGTCCTCGTCCGCCTCCGAATGCAGTCTGAGACGCCAGATGGCGGGCGCACCGGCGTCGATCCCATCAGAAAACGCTGTCTCATCAGCATCATCGGCAGCAGCAGCAGCAGCAGCAGTGGTGGTGGTGATGGTGGCATCCCTCATCGGCGGCGTTGCACGGCGCTGTGTATCGTCGTGTACACACCGCACCTACGCGTTGTATACACAACGATAGATTGGAACCACGACATTAGTATGTATACAGCTCTTATGTTGCCAACAAGAGAGCTGTGTATACACACACGCGCATATATATATATATATATATATATATATATATATATATATATATATATATATATATAACATAATATGCATATATATAATGTTTATATATATAACAATGCTTATATATAACATAATGTTTATATATATGCATGGTTCCATATATAATTGTATATGTATATCATTGTGTGACATGAATACCGCTTCAGACGCTTCTGGAGAAGTGGCTGCATAGGGAGCTATGTCAATGGTCCGGGTGATTTATCGGATTATAGAGAAGGAAATAATCAACTGATGAAGGAATTGATGGCATAGATGGCCCAGAAATGCGCTGCACAAATAACCCAAATGAACGAACTAAGGAACTAATGATTTGATGAATCATACGAGTAACCCGAATAAGTGGGCTCTAAACGCAAGGGCGTACCTTTACCACCCTCCCCCCCTAAAGTGGTGCCGACCAATTCCCTCCTCTCCCCTCCCATTCCACCCTCCCCTTCCCCTTTATTTAGTATGCTTTGTCCGTCGCTTGAAGGTCACTCTCAGATAACAAAGTGCATGCTTACATTCTGTGTCAGAACTGTTATGGCAAGAGTCATAGAACAGGCCTACACTGCCGCTAACTGTCGTTGCTTGTAGAAGAAGAGGAGCAGTCCCTTAAGGCAGCCATGGGTATGAAGCGTTAGCGACTTCATTTACTTAGCCTCGGCATATGAGGGTGTGTGGCCAGTCCTCTCTCTCTCGCCGTCTCATCTTCCCACCGACAGTGTACGGTCTGTGTAATCATCATAGCTGAGTTGGCTAGGGTTGCAGGTGGAGCAGAAATCTCGAACCAAATTTCTGCCCTGGCGGAGATGAACTTGCTTCAAAACAAAATAACGCGGTCGTGTCTCAACGATATTTCAGCACAGGACCAAAAAGAGCAGGTGACTGTCACCACCTCTTTCTAAAATGGTTGTAGCCGGACACTATCGTCAAAATGCACAATTATTTCTCTCAGTATATTATTTTTTCACTCGTAGTTGCCACTATATCAGCTACGCCAACTATAGACAGTTGTCTCACGATCTCTCTCGCAATGCTACTGTGGCTCTTGTGCATGCTTTCATCACCAGTAGACTTGATCACTGCAGTGCGGTATTGTAGGCCTGCCTCTGAGGCTAATTGGGCGCCTTGATATATGATTCTCCGCTCAGGAGCTCGCCTCATTTGGCCACCTTCCTAGCATATTCCTGTTTCTGCCTATATGCGTGATGTCCTTCGCTGGCTCCCTATTTCTCAGCACATCTTCTATCGAGTTGCTGCACTTGTTAGGCGATGCCTTCTTGGTTATGCTCCATCCTACTTGTCTGATCTTTGTCGACCTGTCTCTGACAATGCAGCCCGTCGAACTCTCCGCTCTTCGGCACGGGGGATCAGCTCTTGATCCGGCGTGCTCGCACTGCATGCTATTATAGACAGTGTTGGGCCTTTTCGGTCGCCCCGGCTAATCTTGCCCGCTTCTTGTAAGTCCCTCAAATCACATTTCTTTAGCTGTGGCTGGGCTGGAAGCGCCTCTGAATAGGTCTCCTGAAGAGGCGCTATATGAATTCTCAGAATGAATGAATGAACACAGAGTTACTTCTATATGCTTATGTATTATTATACAACAATGCTTGACGATATATATATATATATATATATATATATATATATATATATATATATATATATATATATATATATATATATATATATATATATATATATATATATATATATATATATATATGAATCTCATGAGTCGTCAGTTGTTTTGTGTGCATCATACTAACAACATTAGAATTTGACCTGCGTACGTGTACTTTGGTAATCTGTAAAATTTCAACCCCAGCTCTTTTTTGACACATAAAACACTGGCATAGGCTATATGTATATATGTATACATATGTATATATATATATATATAGGCCTACTACCTCAAAAAATATAAAGTATTCGATGATATGTGCAAAATTGTGGAATGCATGTATATACCCGGAACTTGCTGTAGGCCCTAATCAGATTACAGATAATGACATAATGTACGTTTAGCGGTGTACGAAGTCGTGCGTACATTACCCGAAAAGCACCATAATACTGATGGTCGATAACCAGATTATGCGTGAATTATATGAGCCAAGTGCATCAATGATGGATAAGCGGGAGGAAAAAACTCAGGAAATGTGCGTGCGTGTATGTACGCACGCGTGTTTATGTGTGCGTTTAGGCCTATGTGTGCGTGCTTGTGTGTGTTTGTATGTGTGTTGTGTATGTGTTTATGTGTGTGTGTGTTTGTGTGTGTTTGTTTGTGTTTGTATATATGTTGTGTGCTTATATGTGTGTTTTTGTGCGTGTTTATATATGTGAGTGTGTGTGTGTGTGTTTATATGTGTATTTTTGTGTGTGTGTGTGTGTGTGTGTGTGTTTGTGTGTTTGTGTGTATGTGTTCGTAAACGTAGCTTGTTGCACTGTCAAAAGTATTGGCTGCAAATATCGGATGCTATGTGACCAGATGGCTTATATAACTACACCGTGTCTCAAAATAAACTGTGCAAAATTGTTTCTGTCAGAACTTCGTCAAATTTCCACCAATTTTAATAATTTTTGGTAGGTAGATGGCAAAATAGATGAAATTTTATGCTGTACATAAATTTTCCACCTCACCTGACTCATGTCACCGCACTACCTTGTCAAACACAGATGTACCAATTTCTTATATAACGCTTAAATTTTATTACATGCAACGACTTAATTAGCACGCAGTAAAGTAAAATATGGTTTACTTAGCAGAGTTTTTAATTGTTATGACAGATCTGCTTAAAAGTGTTAGAATTGGTGCTCGAAATGTGCCCCGCTTACACGGACACAAGCGCTTAGACAGCGACGCCACTGGCCGATAGCAGCATCAACGATCGACTGGTCAAAGCACGCCTACTCGTCGATCAGACGCGTTTTGAGTTCGTCGACGTTGGCTATTTTGGAGCGGTAAACCTTTTCCTGCAGCACACTCCATATGCTATAGTCGACTGGGTTAAGATCCGGTGAATTCGGCGGCCACAGTGTTGGAGGTATGAAGTCGGGCGTTTCTCGCTCCAGGAAAGAGACAGTGTCGCGTGCTCGATGCGCCGGGGCACCATCCTGTTGAAAGACAAAAACTCGCCCTGGGATACCCGGCGTATGTCTGGCAGTAGCTTCTGGGCAAGAAGGTTGTCGCGATAGTAGACCCCATTCACTTTGACACCCGGCTCGATGAAATGGATTTCAGTGCAGCCAAGTTTCGAGACGCTAGTTGTTAAAATTTAAGCGTTATATACGAAATTGGTACATCTGTGTTTAACAAGGTAGTGCGGTAACATGAGTCAGGTGAGGTGGAAAATTTATGTATAGCATAAAATTTCAGCTATTTTGACATCTACCTACCAAAAATTATTAAAATTGGTGGAAATTTGACGAAGTTCTGACAGAAACAATTTTGCACAGTTTATTTTGAGACACGGTGTATAGTCTATAATTATATCTTTCAGCTTCAAATGTCTGGTATTAAACAACATTTATTGTGTCCTATATGTATACCCAGACACTGTTCGGTGGTTGGTTGTCTGGAGTAATTAGACAAATCTGTCTGGTCATGGACGACATCGAATGTATTGACACCAGACAGCCTGTGAGCTACTGAGCTTCCAAGTAGCCTATAGTCCAAGTATAGTCCAACTACTATAGCCTGGTTCCCGCGACTTAGCTTGTTTGTCCGCTGCAGAAATTTAGAGATTAGGGCCTATGCGATTATTTATGAGGTTATGCTTCTGTAGCCACACTATAGTTTCGGTTCTCGGCAGATATTACTTTTAAAAATATGTGCGCAAATATACATTAGGCCTACACTGTAGCTAGATAAATTGTAATTACAATAATCAAGTACTACACGATGTGTTCTCACGTCTCCATTATAATATATTATGGTCGATAACAACTTTTATTGAAAAAGATACTTCTCAGTTTGTTACTTTTTGCCTTTGCCTTTCCTCCCATCAGAAGGTCACGATGGGGTCGAACGACCAGAATGGGCGCAGCTCAAGGGCGTAACTTTGGTCTAAAAAGTGGGGGTACCAATTTCTTCACGACTTTCGCTTTTCGCATGGAGACCATTTTGGACATATTACCCTGCCAGTATTCTCATTAATATTTTGTGTCAATAAAAACAAGCCATCTTTTAAATTACAGTATTAATAAAAAAATTGATTGCCATTGTTTAAAAAGTGGGGGCACGCGTACTCCTCGTACCCCCACAAATTACGCCTATGGCGCAGCTGTAGGCCTAAGTCTGGGTTTTGCGACAGCTGAGAATACATGGTCCACATTGTATATGTTCTACAATGTTTATATAGTACACATAAGAGTTTAACAGCCATGGTGCACCCCCAAATTTTTTAGGCCCTTTGGATTGTGAGACTATAAGTTGTAGCTTTTTTTTTAGAAATGTCCTAATGAATGAATGAATTATGACTAAATCCGGAGTCAAATTTTTCCACAAATGTCGAAATTAATCGACTCGCCAACTGCTTCGAAATCTGCTCCCCCGGCCTCCCCGACAGACCTCCCAGGCCCTACCATAGGCCCCTAATCCGAAATCCCAAACATATAGGCAGTGGCGTAAACTTGTCCAAAATATGGGGGGATTTGGCTATTCATTCTACACTTGTTGCATTGGGTTGCATATCAATTATTGGGGTGGGGGGGCACATGCCCCGGCTGCCCCAGAGTCTACGCCTATGAATATAGGCTCTAATTGTTTACCCCATAGGCCTATGTATTTTCGAGTGGGAGCGTTGACCCCTAGTGAACGGACGTTCTTGACAACATATATATGTATATATATGTATATATGCGTATATATGTACACACATTATATGATTATACTATATATTTATATACAGTTTCTCGTTTCTGTATGTGATTATAATTTATGTCCTACATGGAATTGCTGAGCTCCGATAATCGTCTTTATTCACAGCATCTGCGATATCATGGAGGAGGATTGGAAGTAGGAGCAGGGTTGTAGTGGCAAAATTAGAGGTGAGTACATGCTACCGGTTAGTTTTCCGAAACAAATTAGAGGTGAGTATACGCTACAGTATTTCGTGAGTATACGGTACAGTATCAACTTACATAATAACCGTTGTACGTCTGTCTGTCTGTCCCGTAAACAAACACTATTGTGACGTCACTATACTGCCGCCTTGGCGACGGTTGTCTTGACGGTTGTCTTGACGACGGCTATAGGCCTATAATATGACGTTATTGTTATCACTGCAATAATAATGGTTTTTTTATATACCGTGATTTTTCACGGGTTTACAGCTAGTTTTAATATAAATAAACATAAATATTTTTATGTGAGGTGAGTATACGGTGTCTAGAGGTGAGTAGGCCTACACGCTGAATACCCGCGTATACCCTCGACTACAGCCCTGAGTAGGAGGAAGTAGGAGAAGGAGAAGGAGAAGAAAAGAAGAAGAATAGGAGTAGGAGGAGGAATGGGAGTAGGAAGAGGGAGAAGGAGGAGAAGAAGGAGGAGGAGGGAAAGGAGGAGGAGGGAAAGGGAAGAGTGGCTCCTGAAATTGCTTCTGTGGTTGCGACAGATGCGAAGAATAGGTAATGACCCATCTTCTGCCGCAGCAGCCTTTGCTGTTGCCTCTGCTGCTGCTGCTGCTGCTGCTGCTGCTGCTGCTGCTGCTGCTGCTGCTGCTGCTGCTGCTGCTGCTGATGATGATGATGGTCGCTGATGGTGATCAGTTAAGTGCATAGACACAACCACACACCAACACACACTCACACACGCACGCACACACCCACGCACGCACACTCCCACGCACGCACGCACGCACACGCACACACACAGTGCGTCTGATTTAAGGCGAGCGATCGATCGCTCTCCTTGGTCGCTCGCCTAGCAAAGGTACCGGCGAGCGAATTACCGCTCGCCTAGCCGAAGGCTTCTCACCGTCGGTGACAGTCGGTCGTCGCTCGCTGAGTTTGAGTTAGACTCCAAGACGATAGACGAACCTGGAGCCAGACCATTATTTTATTTACCTAATTTACATTACTCTAACTGCGGTGAATGCGTGCCGTGACCTGTCCTAATTACTGCTGACTGATCACTCCAATTTCGTGCAATATGATTGGCCATAGCAACATGGCAGCCTGACATCATCCGTAACATCACCAATTTCGGAAATTATTTTATACAACAATGGCCATACGCTGACTTACAAGAGCTCGCTAGTCGAACAATAATGTAGGCCTACACTTGAGCACGTATATGTCATGGAAATTAGGCGACTCGTTCGATGTCGATGTAGTCGAAATAGAAAACCGTCGGACTGTGAACAAAATTAACTGCAAGTCCTCAGAAAGCACGCTGATAAAATTCGAATGGATTGCCGGTTGAAAGGTCAAGCCAAAAATGAGTGTTCAACGTATGCCGAAGGCTCAAACAACGTTGTGAAATCAGTCGTCACACGTCATCTTACGTCAATGGTTGGTTTCTAGTGAATGTTCATTCATTCATTCATTCTGAGAATTTATATAACGCCTCTTCAGGGACCTACTCAGATAATGGAACTGAAGTGAGATAGGCCTACTAGATGAGTACTATATGCAGCGATACGAAAAATTACGAATACGATACACAAAATACGCTGTACACAAGAGCTCGCGAGGTCGACAGCGTATCGCTCGCCTACTCGAATCAGCGCGATCGATTTTCAACCCGCCTACTATTTTCAAATCAGACGCACTGCACACACACTCACCCACACACAAACACAAACACACACACACACACACACACACCTACAGACGCACGCACACACATGGGGTAGCACAGTTTTCACGTACTTGGTCTATTTTGGATATAATAGGTACCGGACTGTAACTGCTAGCCACTTCACTTTCAAAAATGGGAGAAGTGAGGATGCCCTGTGTCCCTGTGCTCACCCCTCTGTGTCTATAACAGCCGTAAGCCTGCATTACCCCTGGCCTATGCATCCTACGGGCCGTAGGATGCATAGGCCAGGGGTAATGCAGGCTTACGGCTGTTATAGACACGTAGGCTACGGCAGTGGCGTATACGCCTAATAAATTGCTCTCGTAAGCCTATTTACATGTAGTTCAGATCTACATCCTGTATATTATATATAATAGATATCCTGTATATATATAATATATAGATATATATATATATAATACTAAATTGTTTATATATAATGTTGGTGCATCTATAGAAGATGCACACACACACACACACACACACACACACACACACACACACACACACACACACACACACACACACACACACACACACACACACACACACACACACACACACACACACACACACACACACACACACACACACACACACACACACACACACACACACACACACACACACACACACACACACACACACACACACACACACACACACACACACACACACACACACATGTCTTGTTCACTTCTATAGGGTGCTCGATAGCGATTGGCTAGTGGTTAGCGTTCAGCAGGGTTGTAAATCGAGAGGTCGGGGGTTCAAATCCTCGCAAGGGCAGACATTTGTTTCTGTCCCACATGCTCCCCTGAAGCCAACTCCTCTATAATGAGTACACTGACCGTACGCTGTCAGCGGGAAGATGAGACTGCATGCGAGGGAGCTTATTGGCCACCCGCCCTCATATGCCGAGGCTAAGAAAATGAAGTCACTGACACTTCATACCCATGGCTGCCTCAGGGCTAGCTTAAAGTCCTCCTCGTTCTCGTCCTCACTTCGATTTATGTGCAACGTATATATGAAGTTCATAAGAATAGGTGAACTATAGGGGCCTACTCCACCTACATATGTAAATAACTACATACATATATACATACACATACACCCGTGCATTCGTTTACATATCTGTGAATATATATTCACACACACATATATATATATTCCCATATACGTATATGTGAATATATATGTGTAGGGCATATATATATAATATATATATAATATATATATATATATATAATTAAATTGGTACGTGCATGGGTATTTGAATCGTCTACATATATAGCGGACGCCATGGCTGCTGATGTATTCGATGGCACCGTAGATTGTGTGTTGCTTTGGTCAACGGTCGACGATGCATGTGTCTATTTTGGATATAATAGGTACCGGACTGTAACTGCTAGCCACTTCACTTTCAAAAATGGGAGAAGTGAGGATGCCCTGTGTCCCTGTGCTCACCCCTCTGTGTCTATAACAGCCGTAAGCCTGCATTACCCCTGGCCTATGCATCCTACGGGCCGTAGGATGCATAGGCCAGGGGTAATGCAGGCTTACGGCTGTTATAGACACGTAGGCTACGGCAGTGGCGTATACGCCTAATAAATTGCTCTCGTAAGCCTATTTACATGTAGTTCAGATCTACATCCTGTATATTATATATAATAGATATCCTGTATATATATAATATATAGATATATATATATAATACTAAATTGTTTATATATAATGTTGGTGCATCTATAGAAGATGCACACACACACACACACACACACACACACACACACACACACACACACACACACACACACACACACACACACACACACACACACACACACACACACACACACACACACACACACACACACACACACACACACACACACACACACACACACACACACACACACACACACACACACACACACACACACACACACACACACACACACACACACACACACACACACACACACACATGTCTTGTTCACTTCTATAGGGTGCTCGATAGCGATTGGCTAGTGGTTAGCGTTCAGCAGGGTTGTAAATCGAGAGGTCGGGGGTTCAAATCCTCGCAAGGGCAGACATTTGTTTCTGTCCCACATGCTCCCCTGAAGCCAACTCCTCTATAATGAGTACACTGACCGTACGCTGTCAGCGGGAAGATGAGACTGCATGCGAGGGAGCTTATTGGCCACCCGCCCTCATATGCCGAGGCTAAGAAAATGAAGTCACTGACACTTCATACCCATGGCTGCCTCAGGGCTAGCTTAAAGTCCTCCTCGTTCTCGTCCTCACTTCGATTTATGTGCAACGTATATATGAAGTTCATAAGAATAGGTGAACTATAGGGGCCTACTCCACCTACATATGTAAATAACTACATACATATATACATACACATACACCCGTGCATTCGTTTACATATCTGTGAATATATATTCACACACACATATATATATATATTCCCATATACGTATATGTGAATATATATGTGTAGGGCATATATATATAATATATATATAATATATATATATATGTATATATATATAATTAAATTGGTACGTGCATGGGTATTTGAATCGTCTACATATATAGCGGACGCCATGGCTGCTGATGTATTCGATGGCACCGTAGATTGTGTGTTGCTTTGGTCAACGGTCGACGATGCATGTGGGCCGTGACTGATTGATTGCTGCTGCCGCCGCTGGCCGACATCGATTTCTTGCGAACAAATGCAGCCGCCTCAGTAGCATCATCATCATCAACAGCAGCAGCATCAGCAGCCGTACGTGATGCTGCGATCCGTGTATACACGACCTCTAAGACGTGCGTCCGTCTGTAGGTCGTTCTAGGATTTTCAGAGGTCAACGCCAGGGTCAACGCTTAACCAGCCATGACGACTACGCAACGCTCCATGATTTTGGCGTCGTCGTCATCATCATCGTCGTCGTTGTTGCTGTTATACTGCCAGCCTCTTCGTCTTACTGTCCCCAGCGTCTCTGTGCGTGATGGCAGAGCCGTTTTAAGGAGTTTGGGGGCCCTAGGCACAACCCGCACAAACCCTAAATAACCTTAAACGTATAATCCGATTTCCGCCTCAATATCTCAGTCTCAGATACAGAGTATTGCATTAGTGCATTGTATGTGCATATGCGTCATTTTGTTAAATTTATTAATATAGTATACTGTTACTAAACCCATAATAACACAGCTAACACATCAATCTTTGTACTACAAGTGTAAAATAAAAGTTTAGTTTAACATACGTTACAAAGTCACAATCCATGTATAGCAAACATGTACTCATTATAATCACACTTTCAGTTTGTATAACAAATAAACTTTGGAAACTGTAAACTCCTTAAAACGGCTCTGCAAACTGAAAGTGTGATTATAACGAGTACATGTTTGCTATACATGGATTGTGACTTTGTAACGAGAGTTTCTTACAACCATCGCTTTCGTGTTTTGCTCTGAGCAAAGTCTCTTAGAATATCATCGAAATTCAAAGACTCCAACACTACAACACATCTGATTCTATGCGCATGACAGACAGGCAGTTCAATCGTTCTTGCATCATACGGCTGCGAAGCTCGTTCTTGATTAATTTAAGTTTTGAGAAAGAACGTTCACCCGTACAGTTTGTCACGGTGTCACCATCATTGACAGAAACATTCTTATTGCAATTTCAACGTTTGGAAACGTTGATTCCAGATTGTCATTCTTTATCATGGCATAGATTGTTGACATAGGCCTATAGATGGCACTGTTGTTTTTGCAACTGACACATAGTATTTGAGGTGTTTACATTCTGAAATTAGTTCGTGTTGGTCAAGATCTTGAGGATAGAACTTTGCAATCTTTTCACTGTATTCTACTATTTGTTCAGCATTCAAGTGTACCAGTTTGATTAAGAATGTAGATCTGCTGCTGATTTCTTCATAAGCTTCCCCACGTCTGTTTAGTTCAGTGATCAATGAGTCGATGATTGACTTTGAAAAAATGAAGATACTTTTGGGTGTTTGGTCGACATTTCCATTTCAGTTGCTTCCTTTTTTCTCTTCGCGGCACCACTCATATAATTTCTAAGCATTTTTGATGGGTTGTCTGATATTTCGTTTAATAGATCGTAGTGATAATTGGCCAAAAATTTCAAATCGGTTTACCGCGAACGACGGTGATAACTGACAATCGGAATCTTAATCTGCATAACAAAAAGGGTTTAAAATATCAAAAACCCTCAACCTTACACATTGGAGGAGGTGGAAATGAAGTGATTTTGTTAAGTTAAATAAGTTTGCCAAGTTCACTACCGACTCAGTACCGAGCGCCGACACGCCAACATTATTCTATTTATCCTATTAGGCCTAACTGTGCGAAATTTGATACGCTTTTTGCCCTTTTTATAATTTAAAGTTTAAAACAATTTATAAAATGACTAGATTATAGGAAAGAGAGAGATTTAATATTAAAAATTAATATTAACTTACCAAGACATAAAAAATTCTTTGAATAGCGTTGTGAAAAAGCAGACAAAGGAAAACAAACATATTCAATCAAATCAAATCAAATTTATTGAATCGAATACAAGACCAGTATATGATTAACAGTCGATAACATAATGTGCATAGTCTGCATCATATCTATAGACAAGAGATTATATGCTGTAACATTACTACTACAGTGATAATCTTTCAAATATAAAGCAATAAGACGATTCCCGGAGAGAAGAAGCTGAATAAGCTTATCTAGTCATCCCCGGTATTTATCAGAAGTTCGTATTACTTCGTCAATGGAATGTATCAGACTTAAGATTATGCTAATCTTAATAGCCAATAGCCTACAGCAGAGCCGTATATTGGTAATATACCGTACGGCTCTGGCCTACAGCAAGTTGCGCGCAATCGTCGCCATGCGTTAAAATTATTGATTTATTTCTATAGCGCTCTGATTTTATTACCAAACGTTTGTTTTAAAAAAATAATAAAACTGTGTTATTGTTCTTACTTTACTTTGCAGAATTGTTACTTGTTAGAACAGAACTTATAATATTGTTATTTTGCTTCTGGGCCGC